>CM055908.1:60699720-61299720 GCA_029582155.1 Panopea generosa | reverse complement strand
CGTTTACATTAAGAAAAACATAAAATGCCATAATTCACATCCTTAAAACATGTCAGCATTCTAATTGCATTGGCAATATAGTGTGACATCAATTTAAACATAGTCTAAGATGATATCGAATAGGACAGTTACTAAAGAAATGTCATAAACGCCAGGATAAATACTATAATGTAATTCTACTGAATTGGAATGATATTAAAAAAATTGTCACACTATTTTAAAAAAAGGAAGATTTCTAATTACATTAAATTTTTGTAATGCAAGGTCTTGCCTGTACTTTTTGCCTATTAAAATGTGTTTGTCAAATGATTGCTGGCAGTGATTTTGTTTAGACAGAATGCAAGGAAACTGTCTTGTTTTGAAACATTTAAACTTCTTCTAATGCCTTCAGCAATATTAAATGAATCATTATAGAAAAACTCATTTCCTATGAAAGTTTTTCGGGTATTTCAATAACGTACACTCAAGCGATATGAACACGCAACACAGGAAGAGAAATGAAAACGCAACACAGGAAGAGATATGAAAACGCAACACAAGAAGAGAAATTAAAACGCAATACAGGAAGAGATATGAAAACGCAACACAGGAAGTGATATAAAACGGAACACAGGAAGAGATATGAAAACGCAACACAGGAAGATATATGAAAGCGCAACACAGGAAGAGATATGAACGCAACACAGGAAGAGATATGAAAACGCAACACAGGAAGAGATATAAAAATGCAACACAGGAAAAGATATTAAAACGCAACACAGGAAGAGATATGAAAACGCAACAAAGGAAGTGATATGTAAACGCAACACAGGAAGAGATATGAAAACGCAACACAGGAAAAGATATGAAAACGCAACACAGGAAGAGATATTAAAACGCAACACAGGAAGAGATATGTAAACGCAACACAGGAAGTGATATGAAAACGCAACACAGGAAGAGATATGAAAACGCAACACAAGAAGAGATATGAAACGCAGCACAGGAAGAGATATGAAAACGCAACACAGAACGCAACACAGGAAGAGATATGAAAACGCAACACAGAAAGTGATATGAAAACGCAACATAGGAAGAAATATGAAAACGCAACACAGGAAGTGATATGAAAACGCAACACAGGAAGAGATATGAAAACGCAGCACAAGAAGAGATATGAAACGCAGCACAGGAAGAGATATGAAAACGCAACACAGAACGCAACACAGGAATAGATATGAAAACGCAACACAGAAAGTGATATGTAAACGCAACACAGGAAGTGATATGAAAACGCAACACAGGAAGTGATATGTAAACGCAACACAGGAAGAGATATGAAAACGCAACACAGGAAGAGATATGAAAACGCAACAAGGATAGAAATATCAAAACGCAACACAGGAAGTGATATGAAAACGCAACACAGGAAAAGATATGAAAATGCAACACAGGAAGTGATATGAAAACACAACAAATTTAATACGAGTGTATATATCTATATCCCACAGTAATTAATGTATTTCGAGGTGAGTTGTTGTTTATTCGAGATGTAACTGAAAGTTTTGGTACCTCCTGTATTGGTATCACTTTTTCATTTCCAAGTTATTTTCTAGTCTGTAGAACGAACCCAGCTCTCCCAATAAGGTCCGTTAAATAGCAATGTATGGAAAACCGCATTTGAGCACGTTGATTGGTCAGTTGCTACAACTGAAAGTTGCAAAGACGTCACAGTTTAGTAAGCGTTCAATTGCTATGAATTGTTTGACAGGCATAGAATTCCCTGTATTTTCATTGGTGGTTAATAAACTTGATTCGGAAGATATCAGGTTTTGGGACAGTGATTCCCTCTAAACCTTATGTTGCGTTTTCGTATATCTTCCTGTATTACGATTTCATATCTATTGAGCGTACCAATACATTCATTCAGTAAGATATTTCAATACCTGTATTAAGTATAGTTCTTATTGTACACGGGATCAAAGGCTGTGCACATCCTTTAAAGGAAAGCATTCTTTTACTGCACCCTGCCTTAATGAGACGACGTGGGAGTACGTTCATGCACGTATGTGAACCATTAACAACTAAATCATTGCATTTTCTTTCCTAACAACATATGAAATAATAGCTTATTTCAGTTTTAATTTCTTTTCTTTCTTTTTATTTTATAACCCTTGAGAGCAAATCAAATCAGCAACTTAAAAATAAATGTTTTCTCACGGGAAACGTGTTTCCACTATTGAGTTTATTTACCCATACAGAATATAGTTCGGTAGTTAAGTTTTGTCTGCATTGTCTCAACATTACTGAGGATTATTTCTTTCCGAACGAACATTAATCAAGTGTTTAAACTATATTATAATAGTATGACTTCATTATATTGTTTTGCAAAATTGTTTTGCGAACATAAACAAGCAAATAGAATAATAAAGGTATCATGTTCTTAAAAATACAATTTTGTATGTGGCTAATTTAACAGTCATAGCCGGTCTACCACATCTTCTCTGTAATCGGTGTAAAGGACGCACCGGACATATAGTCGGTTTACCACATCTTCTCTGTAATCGGTGTAAAGGACGCACCGGACATATAGTCGGTTTACCACACCTTCTCTGTAATCGGTGTAAAGGACGCACCGGACATATAGTCGGTTTACCACACCTTCTCTGTAATCGGTGTAAAGGACGCACCGGACATATAGTCGGTCTACCACACCTTCTCTGTAATCGGTGTAAAGGACGTACCGGACATATAGTCGGTCTACCACACCTTCTCTGTAATCGGTGTAAAGGACGCACCGGACATGTAGTCGGTCTACCACACCTTCTCTGTAATCGGTGTAAAGGACGCACCGGACATATAGCCGGTTGTTAAGTCGACTGAGATCGGAAGATGATTTCGGAAGAAGTCTGGAGTGACGTAATAAAGGGAGCATTTATTTAATGAATGAAGAATATAGTGTTAGTATGATGTACATACTTCTTTAAATGCTGATGATGACAATGTATTTGTGCACATCTTTACACCGGGCAAATCGATACGCGTTCACTAAACCGTCAAAGTTATAAAATTATTCGTATAAACGTTATCAAGTATGTTCCCTTTTGTTGTCCCCATATGAGGATACAGACTACTTAATCAGCGTGTATGTTGTGCGTTTGGTAGGTGTTGGTGATCAAAACATTAGGCTGTGTGAAGTACGTTTCATACCCGCCCTCCTAAATTTTGGGGTGGCATATAGTAATCGCCGCGTCCACTCGTCCTACCGTCCGGTATTTTGTGTCCGGCCTGTAACTTCATTATGCATAGATTGATTTTGTTAATACTTGCTACAAATGACATAACTTGACGACTTGCGCGATAATGACCCACACCCGTAACTCAAAGGTCAAGGTCACAATTTCAGTTTGTTTTACAACACTTGGAGGCTATGTGAGATCTCGTGTCCGGCCTGTAACTTTGTCACGCATGGATGGATTTCATAAATATTTGCTACAAATGATCAACATAACATGACGACGTGTCGTAACACACTGAGTCCCACTTTAAAGGTCAAGGTCACAATTTAGCATTGTTTAACGACACTTTCAGTCTGTTGGAGATTTTGTGTCCGGTCTGTAACTTTGTCACCTATGGATAAATTTCAAAAACACCTGGCTAAATTTATCAGCATGCTATGACGATGTATCACGCGTAAGACCCACACCCGTGCCTCAGAGGTCAAGATCACACTTTGAGTTTGTTTGACAACACTGAGTCTGTGAGATTTCCTTTCCCGCCTGTAACTTTGTCATGCATTGATGGATTTTATAAAACCTAGCTTCAAATGATCAACATAATAGCGTGCTGCGCGTAACATCCAGAATGTCACCTCAAAGGGCAAGGTCACAATTTAACTTTGTTTAACAACACTTTCAGTCTGTTTGAGATTTCGTGTTCGTTCTGAAACTGTCATCTATGGATAAAATTCAAAAACACTTGGCTCAGTTGATCAACATGAATGATGAAGATTCACTTGTAAGACCAGAACCTTTCCTCAAATGTCAAGGTCACACTTTCACTTTGTTTGATATTTCGTGTCTGGTTCGTAATTTTGTCTTTAATTTGGTTAAATTGATCAAGATGACATAACGACATGTCGCACATAAGACGACCCAGACCAATACCTTAAAGGTCAAATTTTGAGTTTGTTTGACAACACTGAGTCTGTTTGAAATTTCAAGTCCGGTCTGTAACTTTATCATATATGGATGGTTTATAAAAACACTTGGCTCAATTTATCAATTGATCAACATGACATAACGACGTGTCACATTAAGACCCAGAAACTTATTTTAAAGGTCAAGGAAACACTTTCAGTTTACTGTTTCATGCCTGGTCTTTAACTTTTTTCTTACATGGAGGGATTTTAAAGAAGATTAACACAAATGATCAACATGTCATGATGATGTGTTACCTGCATTTACTTGTAGAAATACCCAGACGTCAGATGTCAAGGTTATATAAAAGTCAAGGGTACACTTTAATGTAAAAAAAACACGAAATTGCGTGTCTAATCTGAAACGGCAGTACATAACTCTTGATATTCATGGAAACATTGCTACCTTTTATAAAATTAATTGTTATTTTCACAGACCATTAGGGCGGCATGCGACACTCACCAGTGACATTTATTGTCGTTTCATAAGAAAGTTAAGTTTAAAACTTTGAATATACCAAAGAAGTTTTTGAATTTTTTTGAAAGGTTCCACATTTTTTTAAAATAGTAAAAATATACTGACCCCTATACTGCGCTTACTCCCGCACTCACTATTCCAGCCAGTGGTACTACCATTCAGTCAATAACAAAAAAGTTAATTGATATTAAACTAATTAATAGCAATATATCAATGTTTTAAGAGATCGGCTGTTCCTAAAAACAAGGCATGAAGGAGAACATTAAGTTTAAAAAATACATAAACGGGGCGGTAGTGTAGTGGATAGAGTATTGATCACTCACGCCAGAGGTTGCAGGTTCGATTTCCATCTCGACACGATGCCTCTATAAAACAACTTTCAGTACTTGTTCTACCCAAGAAACGGGTTCGAGAGTGGTTCAAATGAACAGTGGACGTTCTAAAACAATAAATAATTACTATATATTTTCTAAACAACGCCACATGTCTATTTACCTATCTGTGTATCTATTTATTTATTTAATTATACATTTGTTTATTCTATATATATATATATATATATGGGGTTACTATCTTATGAACCTCTTGAAAAGACTCGATAAACCCACTTTGTGCCATTTTCATTACTTAGTGCTAACGTTATATGCTTCCAAATTTCAAGGTCATTGCTTTAATACTTTTTGAGAAAATACATAAAAATGTCATTTGCATGAAAAATCAGTTGGCAGGTTAGCTGCCCCGTTCAGTATACTAACGACACTTATATAAAACATAATATGGTGACACGTTAGATTTATCAATTTAACACAAACAAAATATTCCCTAAACACTCAATTATCTGAAAACATCATCGGCGAGTAAATATAATTTCTCTGATCGTGGTGCAATTCATTATAGTTATAACAATGTTCTATGATGATAGTTACACGCACTTATTCTCTAGCAGCAAACTTAACTCAAAACGTGACATGATAACGCTGAAAGCATTTCCTGCAAGGCATAATACCTTTTTAACATTCAATAAAATGATTCCGTTGCCCACGCATCTAGCACGTGAAAGGCATTTTATTTTAATCTTTCACAGGATTGTTTTGTAATTGCCAGCTCCTGAACTAGAAATAAATAGAGAAAAGAAGTGTATATTTATGACATTGTTACATTGCCTTGACAAACACAATGTATGGCTAATTTGTATATTAGAAGTGATTAAAACATCTGGCAGAGAGATTCAAATTCATTGGTTTAACGATCAACAGTAATCGCCCATATGAAGTAATATTAATTTTGTTTTTAATATTTATTCCTATTTTTTTGTAGCATATATTTCAATCATAATATGTTGAAGGATTTGAATAAGCGAGTAAATATCTTTACACGTTATAAATTGTTGTTTCATACTATTTGTATAGATGCGAAGACGTAGTCTGTTCGCTAACCTTCGTAAGTCTATGGTTTTGGGTTAAATATATTTCATTCGTAAGTTATATAAAACATATTCGACAATAAACATAAGTAAACGGATTGAAATGAAAGAAACTAATTCTTATATAGTTTCCGTACGATAAATGATGACACATGCAAGTGTTTCATTTAACCCGTTGATGTTTAGCGAATTTTAAAACGAAGAATGTATTCACAATACTAACGAAGGTTTCTATGTCAAGCTGAAATAGCAATAGTTTAGTGGTGGTGTGTGCCCATAACTACATGCTGTGTATTTAATCGCACGGACTATATTGTAAAATTTGTCTATATGCATGTCTAGTCAGTTTACAATACGATGACATTATTGCCAATCAGATCCCTGAACCGAATTAAGTATTAATTGAGATGCGTAGTAGTACAGTTATCCAGAGTTCCCATAATTAACAATTAATCAATAGAACAGACTAAACCATTCTATTTTTAACAACGAGAAAACTTCGAAAGGAGTTGAATTGCACTGTTGCATGAAATTACCAAATGTCGTCAACATACAGAATAAGTGACAATGGGATCAACAAGCAAAATATGCCACTCAGACGCATATACGCAAGCAAGTACGCACACAACCACGCACGTACGCACGCACACATACATATATACACAATTTAGAGATTGGATTTCAAATCTTTTTGTTATAGTGGTAGAGATTGTTAAACATAGGAACACTGACAGGATTGTAAGATAATGTGAAAACAGACAAAAGTTATGTCCTTTAAGAGATGTTGCATTAAGTCATACGTACGATGTCCAATTTGGTACTTACTTTGAACACAAATACTTATCTTATAATTATATAGGTAAACAAAAATTTTACACCATTTTAATTTCTCTAAGAAATGCAACCACAATAATCCCTGTCATAAATTTTTGTATAAATATTTTGCTATGGCATTGATTGAGCGCAATACTTGTCATTGCATTCATGCAGTATACAGAAAGAACGATTTGAAAAAGTCAATTTGAAAAATATTTCAAAATGAATGAGTCATTCAGAGCATACCATTAAAAGGGTTAATAAACTTAAAATGTTTCTGGAATGCATACACTTCGGCGTTTCAGTACATTCATATAATTATCAAGAGTAATTAAATACGTATCGAAATAAAAGCACATGTTTCAGAAGCAATTAAAGTGTAAAATTTAATGTTTAGATCAGTAATTATACAATTAAACGTTAAATGCTATACGATATACTTCAAATTATGATTTCACTGCGTCACTGCACTAAGCTGTTCTCGTTTAACCTGAACCTGTCTAAGGCATTTAGAAATGTTTACTTATAAATTCAATAACGTGCGATTAGGATATCGAAAATTGATGAACTTACAGACTGATTAATAAACATTATGTTAGAAGTTTCTCTCGAAATCACAGTAGTACTACGTGCATTTGAGTTATAATCTATGTGGATGCCATATATATCATGTAATGTGTTGATAATGTTTTTATATTTTTTTTCAATACGTTTCACCAATTAGATATTGCCACCTTCCAGGCAAATGCGAATCTATTAACTTGTCTTTTTATTGATTGCTAATGAAGTTATTGTGAAATTAGGGCACTTTAGTATTTGCACAATTATTCAAATTTGTACAGGACTTGATAATTGATGCCTATTCAGTAATGGATACATAGTTTGGTATTATTGTTTTCGCAGTTATGTATCACGCTTCAATACAAGCTCATCCTTGTACGAATCCCCCACCCGGCGACAGTCTCCGTGATGATTGATATACGACATTGTGTCTCATTATCATTCGTCTCTCACCACAGATTCAAGTGAGAAAGTTATCAGTTACTTGCGGAGATGGGGTGTGCTCGAGTACTGGTTAATTCCAGGAAAAAGTGGTTAGGTTAACTGATCGTCTGTTAGCCCTCGATGGCATAAAAATGACGCTAAATATTCAATCAATCAATCAATCAATCAATCAATCAATCAATTGTACATTTATGGTAACAATAACACATGTTATTTTATTAAAATAAGTTATCATATGAATATAAACACTGTGTATTATTTTTCAGCCGTTGTAAAATGCACAGGACACAAACACAAAACAGAATTAGCTGCGATAAGACTACAGTTTGTTTAAGCTGTTACGATATTCAATACTTAAAACGATGACGACTTAATATTCTTTTTGTCGAAATGCATAAAAAAGTATCTGCTTATATGTGCTGTAGGCAAGTAAAGGTACACAGAGACCTCATATCAATATCAGCGAGCTACTTTCGTTAACAATTTTAAACCATTAATGACATAAAAACATGACTGTTGGTTAAAAGCGGTCGACTTTCTTTTGTTTTTTGTTTAAATATAATCATGATTTAATCTCAAAAGTGTCTTCTGCAGAGGTCGAATGCAATCCTTTTTTGACGTTCTTATCATTCAAATTGTGTCGATCGATGAGAGTTCAATTTTGTTTATATACACAAATACATCAGTTTATACAATACAATATAAGATAGTTAATTATGTATGGACCAACATCACCATCGGTACCAATGGAATTTTCAAAATTTGATTATCGATTAAGTTTTTAACTTCTTATAAACATATCAGATTCAAAACTAACTTACCTTTAGTCTTTAGTTTTTTTTACATTGCTATTTTTACGTAAGAATAATCCACCGCTTTTAAATATGTTTTGGTAATTATATCAACTGCATTCAATTCACTAAAGTGAGTATTAAGAGTAGGTTTTTGGTTGCCCTTCGTCTTAACCGTATTGATATGTAAACTTGGGGTTATAAGGATACATCATTTTCCTGTTATTTGGTAATGTTGATTATCATATTGTCTCCTATTTCTAATAGCATTGGCGAAAAATGGTCTCTTATTTTTTTTGTTTATGATATAAGTTATTTTATTTTTCCTCTTCTTAAGCTGTTACGATATAAGTCCTTTGTTATTCTGGTGATCTTAATGTTATCTGTATACAAGCACGAATGTCCTTTTTGTAATTTTTCTTCTTTTTTCTTGGAACATGCTTAATCAAAACATTATTCAATATTTGGTATAACCAAATTAGAGACATTGTTATTAATTTAAACATTTCTGTGTCAGCCGTTTTTAAAAAAATGTTTTGGAACGACCTGTATCTCATGTTTAGTGATAATTTGACGTTCATTGCGATTATTTTAAACACAACATACAGGACAATAAATAGGAGACAGTTGTGTTCAGTACTTATTTGAGGTAGTTTGTTTATATGAGATCAATTGTTGAAGAGCATATCCTGTATATCAAGTAGTATCCATCAGTAAAATACTATAATTGAGTAATAGGCACAAGCTACAAGCATAGACACATGTCTTATTAAGACATGTATATTATCAGCTGCACTTTCATGAAATATTACTAATTAGCCGGTTCCGATAAGCTCAGTCGGTAACACATCTGACTATCAATCCAGGGGTCGCGAGTTCGGATCCCCGCCCGGCAACAGTCTTCGTGATGATTGATATACGACATTATGTCTCATTTACACTCGTCTCTCACCGCTGATTTAAGTGGGAAAGTTGTAAGTTACTTTAGGAGATTGGATATGCTCTAGTAAAGGTTAACTTTTCATGAGCCCAGGAAACAGCGGTTTACTGATCGTCTGTTAGCCCTCGATTGTATAACAATGACGCTACATATTCAATCAATCAATCAATCAATAAATCAATCATCATTATCACTTATTATGTCTAAAAAATGTGTGATTGTAGCTGAAATGCTCACACATTGTTTATTGAACCAATCTGACATAAACGGATCAATAAACATATGTAAGATACGTATTATCAAACAGTTTGAACTCAAATTAAATGGAGTATATCAGAAAAAAACGATTTAAATATCTTAAAGCAACACATCCACGTTTAAACTTTTTTAAAAAAGTTTTTCAATTGAGTTGTAAGCACATTTCCCATACATAAATATATGGTCAGTGAGCTGTATATGTGCTAACAAACACTATCAAGAACGCTTTAGAATTATAAAAAAGATGTCCAAATTATAAAGCATGACAAACGCTTTATAAATTATTTTTAAATTGCTGAGGATTCCAACTTGGCTTCAAATTGAATTATGCGAGTCGTATTAAAAAACTTCACGTTTTAGTGCGTAGTGTACTTTACCTGCCTTGAAAGTCATTTTGACAATTTTTTTTGACTCGGGTGAGTTACACGCTTGTTTTATAAAGTGTTAGTCACGCATTATAATTTGGGCATCATTTTGTACGGGATTGTGTTTATATGCTCATATACAGCATATGTTTGTATGGGAAATGTGCTCATAACTCAATTAATTTTTTTTTTTAAAAGTTCAAACGTGGATGTGTTGCTTTAAAGAATAAAATTATTTTATAAATGTGCGAAAAGCATTTCATTATCATTAATTTGGTTTATCAAACTCACTGAAATATGACACAATCGATGGTTCTACCTGTGTGGTAAACTTGAAACGAAAAATAGACAGTATATAAATACTGCTTGACGATCTTCACATCGTCATTCGGAGTCTAAGATAAAGCAAATATTTCAGCATATAAATCGGCATGACCGATCAAATTGAAATGAAAATAAATTGATGAAACTCATTTAACACGACGCAAAATAAGTTGTAATTTTACCAAGGTAAGGAAACCCATTTACAATATATTATTTTGGTATTTTTAAGTGGATATTTGTTTGGCAATACGGGGTCAATAAGTATTTACATGTTTTCATGATATATTTGATAAAAATGTTTAAGCCATTTTCAAAAATTTTATAATTTTTTACGTACATATGGAGGTTGAATAAGAACTGTTATGTGCAACAATGCAATTTTTACATAAATTCAAGTACATCTTATTGCATTTAATGGTTAAATACTTAACTAAACCTAATTTTATTTCACATTTTAAGTGCTTCTTCAACATGTGCTATTATTTCGATAAGTACTTTATTACTCTTGATAATTATAAAAATATTGAAATGCCCGAGGTCCATGCTAATATTTTTTTTACTTTCGATATTCAGATGTTCTGATCTTAATTTCCATTTCATCTTCCGAAGTGTTGCAACATTGGTTACAAACCAGGTTATATACTGAGCGATTGTTATACTTTAAAATAGTGTTGCACTTGAAAGATTATCTGATTCTCTGGTTTTCCTGACTGTTATCAATGTTAACATTTGCAATTTGGTTTTTAGGAGAAGACACACTTATAAAACCGGGGAGAATGTAAATAAATTTCGCTGTCTTGATTGGAGTCAAAACATTTAATGGCGTATAACACGAAACAGTTGATAATATGTCACAGATACTATACAAACTGATTATTTTTATAAAAATTGTAAATGTATGAAATGTTATTGCACAACCCATGTCGTAATATACTAAAATACGAATAGAATTATTTTCAAGTTTATATGGGATAACATTTTACAAAATAAATGACAAGAATCAATTATATTCTGGTTATTACTATCCCCAGAATAATTTAGAGAAGCGTGTGAACAAACAAATGAATGTAGATGATAAAGGAGAAAAATGCTGAGAGTACAAACTATTCGTCAAAAACATCGTTATTTCGGGCTCTAGCTTCTTTAAATGATATTATAACTTATAATAACGTATATGTTTACCTGTTACTGAAACGCCTTACGTATCCCGTATTTCTTCATATTTTCTGAACACCATTCATTGTTTAATATGAATAAAACAGATGACTTTGGGCGCAGAACGCAACCAACAGTAGAAAAAAAAACACTTTTTATTGAGTTTGTTCATCATGGATAATGAAACATGAAACACCTCTCACGCCTTGTAGCATCGGCTTAATCGTATTCTATTCTGAAGCAACATTTAACGAACAACATGATTTCAACGAAACTAAAACGAAGCGGAAGTGTAATGGATGGAATGTTGGCCGCTCACGCCAAGGGTTGGAGTTCGATCTCAAGTTCGACCCGAAGCCTCTCATATAACAACTCTTAGTTCTATTGCTACCCAAGAAGCAGACTCGAGAGCAAATAAGCTCTGAACTTTCATCGCAATCGAGTTTAAATGCCATTGAATTAGTACTAAAGAAAGGAATCTGACGTATTAACAACACTGAGCCAAAGTACGCGGCGACAATAAAAATAACAATTACAATCAGACATGTTTACTTCCGAACCATTTTGCTAATAATAGATTTCAATATCATTAGAATAAGGACAAACTCAAAAGGTATACTTTACAATCGTTTAAAATGTTCATGATTCTTACATTTCGTTTACTTATTTATATTTTCAGGTAAAGCAGTGCCGTTACTGGAACACGGATTCCTGCATGTTTCCATATTAACAATGCTTGCGGTGACAGCTGAACGTTACAACGCACTGTGCCATCCATTCAAACGGGGAATGAGTTGTACCGTGTCTACAACCGTTAAGACAATCATCGTCATCTGGATTCTCGCTTACATTCTCACTCTACCATTCCTTATTATGACTGAGATCGAAAGCACCCTTTTCTATGATGGCACACCCATACAGGTGTGTCGTACAAAAGTGGATGAGACCTGGCGATATTGTTACGTCGTGTTTCTGTTCCTCTTCTTCTTCACCGTCCCATTCTTTATTTTAACGTTCATGTATGCAATGATAATTAAACAACTTGTGTCAGATACTCTTAAAACTTTATCCAGGAACGACCAATCAACCGTGTACACTCTGCGGTCTAGAAAACAAGTTGTGCGCATGCTCATTTTTATCATCATGCTATTTTTTATATCTTTGTTTCCAATCCGCGTAGTGTCACTATGGCTTATATTCACTCCAACAGAACAAATGCAGACAATTGGTCTAGAAGGATACCTAAATCTGATATCATGGGCAAGGATATTAATGTATATAAATAGTGCAGGAAATCCTGTCATATACAGTTTAACATCAACAAAGTTCAAACTCGCTTTCAATAGGGTTCTTCGTCGGTATGACCCATGCGCAAGGGGAAGCTTAACGTATTCAACAAGGTCTAGCAACATTAGGAGATCGAAACCAAACGGTTTTGCTGCTTCTCTTCCTCTTGTTCGCATTAAAGCTAGTTCATCATCATCATCCAATAAGATTAAAAATTCACAGAACTTATCACCATTATCTGGACCGGGAAAATTCAGATGATCCTTTCCAAAACAAAACATTCGCCAAGATCTTAAATATTGGACAACAACGATAACAACTTAAAAGTGAAACCCGCAAATGAGTGACCATTACGTCAAAACATTATGTTTTATTATATTGTGACTGACCTGCGCTGTACATTTGCATCACATTTGAGAAAACATTTGATTCATGGCACCATTCTACTGATTAATCGTTTGCATAAAAATCGTTAACGAAAAGCTTTGTTTATTAATTGTATGTTTAATGAAAGTCAAAGTGATATAATTGTGATAATTTTCAAACCATCATTGTATAGTATAACATTCTGCTAAAGTTGATAGTCAATATTGGAAGTGTGTGAGTGGGGTGTGTGTGTGTGTGTGTGGGGGGGGGGGGGGGGGGGGGGGAGGGGGGGGGGGGGGGGAAGGGGGGGGGTTACTACTGTTTAACAGAATGAAATGAAATATTTTCTTCTATAAAATAATATAATTATTATACATTATTATATTCTAAATGTATTACTAACAATTTGCTAAATATATAGACATAATACTCTAACTAGTGTTGGCTAAACTTGTGGTCTCGCCAGTTTGATTGCTATATGAAAACAATATTCTATATTAGAAATATTTATATATTTATAAACGTGTAGCACTGTGGATATTGGTGCCCGCTGTAGCGGTTAACAGTTTCATGACATAATTTTGACAGTTATATTTGGTTTCAATAGTCATGAATTTATCTACCGGCATATAGGAATTTAACATGTACAGTTTAGTGTTATACGTGTTGTATAATAATAGAATATGCTCTCACGTACATATTAAGTGTTAAACGTGTTGTATATTAATGGAATATGCTCTCACGTACATTTTCATGTTGTATAATAATGGAATATGCTCTCACGTACATATTCATGTTGTGTAATAATGGAATATGCTCTCACGTACATATTCATGTTGTATAATAATGGAATATGCTCTCACGTACATATTCATGTTGTGTAATAATGGAATATGCTCCCACGTTCATATCTGTAATAAATTTGTGATTATCTTTTTTTGAAAATTTATTACGGAATTTATCCTTTGCTGCATACCCGCACAAAGACATGGTAACTGTTATATTATTATATAACAGATATCTCAAAATATATATTCTTAGTTATGATATGATGCTTGATATTAGAGCTTCAATGAAATGTTATATCTAATTTTATATTATACTTGTAGTGCCTAATTCCATTAAAAGCGGCGAAATTAATATAAGTTAAGCTTTAACTAACATCTGGCTTAAACTGTTTATGATAATAAACAATATAATCTTGAAAAAATGTTTTTGTCCTTATTTAGCATTATAAATATGTCTGTGTTAATACCAATGATAAGTTCTTTTTTCCTTTTACAGCTGATTGTAAAAAAAGAACGAAGCATGATATATTTCTATTTTATTCAGCTTATATGCTTATATTATAAAAATACGATGAAAAATAAAGTGAGCATGTCCCACAAGGAAAGTTAACCATTATAGATATATACATGTGAGAACCATTATTTTTTTACATGGTAAATGTATATTAATAAAGATGAAAGACGATGAGATGTTCAACTCATATCATTATAGTCGTGTTTTCTTTGTACTACCTTGTAATTTAAATCTGCCTGACATACATGTCTAATTCGTTACCATACAAACTATACCGGTGACAAAAACATTTGTAATTGTATTTGTAAAATGCATGCTTATACTTAAGAATGAATTTTTTTTCTGAAATCTTCTAGAGTATTTTATTAAACACTTCATTATTCTATTCGGAATTAAATGCTTGTCAATTAATAACATGTCAATTAAATGAAACCCCCACATATTAGACCCATAATTTAATTTGGAAGTATCGTGTTTTCAAACATTTTCTCACTACTAATGGAATATTAGATTCTGCTTTAACTTTAGTTGTATATACAAGTATGTCAATTGTATAACAATAAATTATATGTATACATGCCATGTAATAAATAAACAGGTAATGCTTCAGAAAAACGTTTTTAATTGAACAAGCATGTACGTCCCTGTCAATGAACAAGTAGTATAATCTGGATTGATTCCTTTATTACGGCGGCCTCTTTTACGAAGAGAAACCATTACGGGAGATAATTGAGAGGCTAGCCTAAAAGACAGAATGTGTATTACGGGGGATTATTGAGAGGCTAGCCTAAAAGACAGAATGTGTATTACGGGGGATTATTGAGAGGCTAGCCTAAAAGACAGAATGTGTATTACGGGAGATAATTGAGAGGCTAGCCTAAAAGACAGAATGTGTATTACGGGGGATTATTGAGAGGCTAGCCTTAAAGACAGAATGTGTATTACGGGGGATTATTGAGAGGCTAGCCTTAAAGACAGAATGTGTATTACGGGGGATTATTGAGAGGCTAGCCTTAAAGACAGAATGTGTATTACGGGAGATAATTGAGAGGCTAGCCTTAAAGACAGAATGTGTATTACGGGAGATTATTGAGAGGCTAGCCTAAAAGACAGAATGTGTATTACGGGAGATAATTGAGAGGCTAGCCTTAAAGACAGATTGTGTATTACGGGGGATTATTGAGAGGCTAGCCTTAAAGACAGAATGTGTATTACGGGGGATTATTGAGAGGCTAACCTTAAAGACAGAATGTGTATTACGGGAGATTATTGAGAGGCTAGCCTTAAAGACAGAATGTGTATTACGGGAGATAATTGAGAGGCTAGCCTTAAAGACAGAATGTGTATTACGGGAGATTATTGAGAGGCTAGCCTTAAAGACAGAATGTGTATTACGGGGGATTATTGAGAGGCTAGCCTTAAAGACAGAATGTGTATTACGGGAGATTATTGAGAGGCTAGCCTTAAAGACAGAATGTGTATTACGGGAGATAATTGAGAGGCTAGCCTTAAAGACAGAATGTGTATTACGGGGGATAATTGAGAGGCTAGCCTTATAAGACAGAATGTGTATTACGGGAGATTATTGAGAGGCTAGCCTTAAAGACAGAATGTGTATAACGGGAGATTATTGAGAGGCTAACCTTAAAGACAGAATGTGTATTACGGGAGATAATTGAGAGGCTAGCCTAAAAGACAGAATGTGTATTACGGGGGATTATTGAGAGGCTAGCCTTAAAGACAGAATGTGTATTACGGGAGATTATTGAGAGGCTAACCTTAAAGACAGAATGTGTATTACGGGAGATAATTGAGAGGCTAGCCTAAAAGACAGAATGTGTATTACGGGGGATAATTGAGAGGCTAGCCTTATAAGACAGAATGTGTATTACGGGGGATTATTGAGAGGCTAGCCTTAAAGACAGAATGTGTATTACGGGAGATTATTGAGAGGCTAACCTTAAAGACAGAATGTGTATTACGGGAGATAATTGAGAGGCTAACCTAAAAGACAGAATGTGTATTACGGGGGATAATTGAGAGGCTAGCCTTATAAGACAGAATGTGTATTACGGGAGATAATTGAGAGGCTAGCCTTATAAGACAGAATGTGTATTACGGGGGATTATTGAGAGGCTAGCCTTATAAGACAGAATGTGTATTACGGGAGGTTATTGAGAGGCTAGCCTTACAAGACAGAATGTGTATTACGGGAGATTATTGAGAGGCTAGCCTTACAAGACAGAATGTGTATTACGGGAGATTATTGAGAGGCTAGTCTTACAAGACAGAATGTGTATTACGGGAGATTATTGAGAGGCAAGTCTAATACAGAATGTGTATTACGGGAGACTATTGAGAGGCTAGCCTTATAAGACAGAATGCGTATTAAAAGAAACAAAACGTCCAACAGCTGAGCTATGGATCTAATATTTCAATTGATAATGAGAAATTTTACGCAAAATAAAATCAAAACAATATTTAATACTTATTTTTGCATAATGACAATAATACTAAACGTTTGTGGGGATTTTAAGCACTGTGACACACTTTACTAAATATACATATGTGCTAAACAGTTCACACATATCTAAATATATATCAACACCAAACATTCAATATGTTTGTTGTTTTGTAATACATAGTATATAATAATTGTTTTAAACTACTTTACTTTACAATATTACCAATGGTTTTATACGTGTCTTGTTTTCATAAAAGGTTGGTCCAAATTTGCAGAAAAGACAAGGGATTGACCAGATTGCACTTACGCAATTTAAATAGTTTTATGACACCGCTTTATTTTGACAATTCTTTCAATTTGTACCAGTGTATCACTGCGCATTTTTCAAACTGTTTTATCTTTGTCCGAAAGCACCCAATGTCATCTAAACTGTCCAGAATTAACGGACATATTCCAGTGTTCTCATCTGTTCAAATGAGTACACTGCTCTAATTTTATAGTCATTTAGAGGAGATAATTGGTGATACCTTTCTGCACGTGTATAGATCCATAAAAGGTACAGAGATAAAACAAACACCACACGTACGAGAGGCAATCGAGAATGTTCAAGACAAAGCTTCTATTTCTTCATGTTTATATTTTAGGTAATTTATTTTTACTTCAGCCCTTCAAAGTAGTCTCCCTGAGTTGTAACACACTTTTGCAACCGCAAAATTAAATCTCTTCATGCTTTTTCATAGTCTCCATCAGGTATACTTTTAATAATGTACCGCCGTCCAGCCAACATTTTTCAGTCGTTGGAAGAGAAAATAATCACGAAGTATGGTTGATTGGGAAGCTCAGCATTTTTTTCTTCTTTTAAAAAGCTCTGGACATGTTTGTGGGCGGCCGCGCTGTCATGTAATAGATTAGTCCGGCAGATACAGCACTGAACCTTGCAGGGAAGTATATAGTAATTTTTAGTGATTATGCTAGTTTATGCATTGCTTATGAAAAATAAACTTGATAACATCTGATCATCATTGAGCATTTTGAAATATTTAAGATGGCCGCCAATATAGCGGCAAATGAATTGAAAATGATGTTTCCCTGCAACTTTTGGTGTAAAAAGAACAAAATAAATGTTTTAAAATAATTGATTTTATTTGGTGCAGTTTTTCTCTGTTTTGTTTTACTATTCTTGTCAAACTACATAGTTTGTAAGTAGTATTTAAATTTCACATGGAATAGAAAAAAGGTAAACGCAATGTTTATGTTAATATTAAGTAGACAGTTGTCGTCATAATAAACATGCTATTATTTGATGAGGTAGCGAACATGTTGGATGGAAATATATTCCCTGAGAATGTCATATCATTATTTAAGAAGTGGAGTTGTTTATGCGGAAAAGTTGAAAACTGACTTAAACAATTTCGCTGAGAGAAGTAAAATAACGAAATAAGAGGTAGATGTAATAAAACCTTGTTTGTAATGATTATGCACGTGAGAGCTGAGAGAAAAGCTGTCTGACATTTGCTTTTGGTAGCAGTTAAAATTATGCGATATTTGTTTTGCAGTTAGCCATATAAATTACGCACGGTGTCTACAAACTCAAGTTCATAGAAAGTACTTTCATAATTTAATGAAGAGTGATATGCTTATTGAAACTACGTACGTGATATATATACGTGACAAAAGGAGAATACTTGGGATTAGTCAGAATGACTGGAAATATGGGGATTGAGTTTTCATGTCTGCAGTAGAGTTTAAGATAGATTGTCAAGTATGAGTACTAAAGATGCAAATACCTATCTAAGTTCGATTATAAATATGTATTGAACAACGCGACTAAACACCCATATTGCCTAACAGCAGTTTCCATCCAAAGATAACTTAAACTGTTGAAACATAGGCTGTGCCAAAGAGACAAATAAAGGCAGGAGATGCTAAATTATTTGATACGACTCTGATATACTCAATAGTTATAGGATTGCAGATAGATATTACAAACTTTCTAGCTCATCAACTAGCTTTAGTACCGACATCTTTGTGTGCTGATACAAGAGATCTCGGAATCGCGAAATCAACGACATTATTGAAGAAAGATGTATTGGTGCAATATAACTCATATCATCTAACATACAACTTAGCTATTCATAAACAAGTCTGCTGTTCTGTAATGGCCAATAAATGGTACTTGGAAAGATCAATTTTGAGAACTTTTAGGTCTAATGCATAGATACTAAAATGTTATTCTAGTTTCAGACCGGTATTCGCCATTCAGCACAAAAAGCATCACATGCTCTAGTAGAGAAAACACAGGCATGCAGGATACACCAACCTTAATTTGGCAATTCCAGCACAGAAACAAGTTTTAACAGTAACAGAAAGAAAAAGCCAACTGATTGCAATCATGTAGTTCCGTGAAAGTCATCCCACGCTCATAAACGTGTTGTTACATGTATCAGAGAAGATGACATATCAGTTGAGATTAATAAATATGTTTTTATTAAAACGGATGACATTAAAATCACACATGATGAGGCAGATTATATCCTCGCACAAGTGATCATAGCAGCACATAAAATAAACAGAGGCAAATGAAACTGATGTATTTGTACTTTAACTTCATCATTGTCTTCAGGAAACCCAAATAAATCTGTGGGGATCACTTGTTAAGGAAGTGTAGACATAAATAAAACGACCATGGGTTGTCTGGTTGCGATAATGTGGCAATGTATTGTGGTATCGGAAAAATGAGCAGTCTTTAAGATACGAGGCTTCAGTAGTCACTAAAGTTGGTAGGTGATATTAATTGTAAAACAATGAATGCATCAACTACTTTACCACTAACGGCAGATTCTGAAGTATTGTAAGAAATGCACAAAGAACCCAAATACTGGCATGTATATGGAAACATACATTGGATTCTGCCCCATCAAGCATTGATACCCAAGCACTTTCCTAAGACAGTTCCAACAGAACTAGCATTTTGTCTGGCAGAATGATTGAAGATTATCAAATGTTAGCATTCGATGGCATAAAATGACGCTTAATATTCAAATAAGTCAGACTTCTTTGGAAAAATGGCGGATGTAGTAAAGGCTGTATGCTTTTAATTGCAAATGTGTTTGTCACCTAAACATCAAACACATCAAACGTATTAATAGTTTTATACTTTATAGTAATTTCCATCTTAATTTTGCATTTCTGGCAAATTGGCGGCCATTTTTGATGCCGTGTCCATGTTGTTTATTTCTAAATCTCAATGACAAAACACCTTCCAAGACACTTAAACACCAACCACATTAAAATTATCCTTTTGTATGATTTTTTTTATATTTTTATATCTTATATAAATTTTATTCTGAATATTGCTTTTCGCGAAAACTGGCGATCATTTTGAATGCCATCTTGTTTATTCTAAAATACTCAATGATTACAAAATGTCACCCAACATAAATTTAAAGAACTATATATAAACTGTCATTTCAGCAATACAATATTACTATAAACTCTCATGTGTGAATAATTTAATATCTAATAGCATTTCTCATTTTGAGTAAATTGGCGGCTATATTGACGCCATATTGTTTATTTAAAAATGCTCAATGATGGCAAAATGTCATTCAACATTATATCAAAGCACTATAGATAGTCTATCATTTTAGCAAAAAATTATTACTAAACAGTATCATCTATGAATAATTTTATACCTAATACTGATTTCCATTTAAATATTGCATTTCGAGCAAATTGGGGGTCATTTTGGACATCATCTTGTTTGTTTCGAAATGCCCAATAATGACAAAATATCATCTTAAATTGTCATTTTAACATTAAACACATCAATATGTCCTTTAGTATGAATATTGTCATACTCAAAAGTAATTCTTATCCAAATATTGCATTTCGAGCAAATTGTAGACAATTTTGGACGCCATCTTGTTTATTTCAAAATGCTCAATGATAACAATATGTCATCCGACATAAAATCTAGACTAACGTTTGAGCCAAAAAAAAACAATTTTACACTCTCATGCAAGGTTCAGTGAAATTACCCGGAATATCTGCCGGACTAGATAGATACCTCCTTAACCCCTTGTTGGTCTCATGTTTTTTTACTTTTTTTCAAAACACAGTTCTTGTAAAACTTGTCTTTAACAATTTTACCACTCGGAGTCGATATTTGAACGACATGACCATTCGAATTAAAGGATTTTGAATTTAATACTTTTTGGCAATATTTAGTCTAGAAGTTTTCTGGACATATATTGAAAGATGACGTACCTATCTTGCGCAAACCTTATTTACACCTTAATGAATTGTCAAAATAGCACGAATTGCTGCCGAACGAATGCCAGATATACGAGTTAAATCTTTCAATGCGTATCTAACATGTTCTTTGATGCAATTGTGCACAGCTGATATGTTTTCAGGAATGACAGCTGACTTTCGCTTCCCATGATTATGGCCATCTTTGATACCAATATTCCACTATCAACAATTTTATGACACCTGTAAAAAGGACATATGTACCTTGCATAATTTAGAAAATATAGGTTTAACAGGTATATTTGAAACGCTACGTGTTTTTATTCCTAATTTTAAGCTTTACATCTCCCTTCACGTTCTAAGTAAAATCTGACCAGTGTACTCATTGACCGCATTTCAAATGAATGTAAATCCGAACGGATTTCAATAAAATCACGTGCATCTTGTAGACTCTTAATTGGCATGTAAACCTCGTTTAAAATAAGTGCATATGGGAGAGCATCTGTCTCAACAATTTCCGATTGCCCCTAGTATGGAATAGCTTCCACGCTGTTTGCATTATCTCTCTTAACAAGAATACTAATTTACTAAAAGCGACTGTGATACGACAGCGAAAAAATAGAATGCAATAAACCTGGATAATTAGCTGCAGAAAAATATTCAAACATGCGAAAGATTTTGCATTTTTTTCTGCTTTTTGTCTCTTTAAGCTGCTTTGAAACTTATTTGACGATCCTTATCGAGATTTCAAAGTAAATTATGTATCAGCAAATACTATATTTGGTAGCATTAAGAATAGTCGTACTTACCTGATAAAACTAACAAAGATAATTATGTCAGTAAGTGCGTTTCTCTATCAGATGGTGATATGCTTCTTTTGAAATTTAAAACGGATGATAAGAGTGTGTGTAGGTTTGTTTAAAAAATGTATGATTTACTATGGCTAATTGCGAATCAACATAGTATGATTTACCACATCAAACTGAACAAAATATCAATTATCATAAAAAATAGCATAAGCGCATTGAAAACAAAGTAGCAACAACATGTATAGTATAAATGGGTTAACAATTCAAGTTCATGTCCTGTACAGCGTACAACGACTGTTTACGTAAATATAGTTGTTCAATAATTCCATATTTCAATTTTAATTAACATTGATTTTTTTAAATGCAATGTTAGTTTCTTTTTTTTTTAAGATGAATAAAACCGGGTTTTGTTTCTGCCTAACATAATACGTTACGTTTAATACATGTTTAGTAAACGGCATTGCACTTCAAGGGTCTTATCTATCAATGGGACTCTTAATCAAGGTGCCAACACAGGAAGAAGCAAATAAAAGCGCTTGACGATTCATATTTTTACAGATATATCGAAAGAATAGCATGATAAAACTAGAAGATTGAATCACTGTTCAGCTGACATCAATCCGTAAACCGTGTATATAATCATGTTGGTAGCTTACTTCCCTTATTAACTGCCGACCTAGGTGTCTTTTAAAATACATGACGATGTATGAAGAAATATATGAAGTGATATATACTTATTCGTTCATTTTTAGCGTCTTTTTTCAGCTATTGCAGCTCACCGACAATCAGTTATTCTAACAATTTTTCTGGGTTTCTTGAAGGTCAACCAGTAACCGAGCACGCCCATCTCCACAGGTAACTGATAACTTCCCACTTTAATCAGCAATTAAAACGAATGAAAATGTTACGCAATTACGTATATTAATCATAACGGAGACTGCGACTTGGCGAGGATTTGAACTCATGAACCCTGGATTGATCGTCAGTCGCGTTAAAGTGATATAAATTAAATTAAACATATATATGATTATTGGTTGGAGAAAAGGTTTGTTAGAACTACCGACTACATGTATTCACAACACGTTGTACCGAGAAGCTTCACAAGTACACGTTTTTTTTTCTGTTATGTTTATCTTTCTGTACAGTTCAGAGAAAACCTAGACAAAAATAATCTGTTTTGATGTTAATACAATGCGGCGACTATATACTGTTTCTCAGTCTTCCTCTTTATGATATTATCAGTTCAGTCCCTGGCTGTTACGAATCTCATTATTTAATAATCCGTAAATCCTTTGCACTTTTAAAATGCAACGACCAATCCTACTGCTAACTCTTCTATAATGTGTATTTTGATATAAACAAATCTGCTGCCTACAGACAATTACAATTACTACCAGTGTCCAACGTTACTTAGATGTAGATAAATATATACCACTGTCTGACATCGGATCAAGAAATGTAATCATGTTTTTTGGAAATAAGCACATTGACATAATAGAACAGGTCGATAAAAATAAAATAAAATATTTAACCATTAGGAGACGTAGCATTCAAAGGACACAACCATTAGAGCAGCTTGGAGTCACCACCATGGAGCGGTCATTAGCAAAGAACACAACCATTAGAGCAGCTAGGTGTCACCACCATGGAGCGGTCATTAGCAAGGACACAACCGCCAATGCAGCTAGGTGTCTCCACCATGGAGCGTTCATTAGCAAGGACACAACGGCCAATGCAGCTAGGTGTCACCGTTATAGAGCGGTCATTAGCAAAAGACATAATTACTTATGTTACTAGGGGTCAATACAATTGAGCGGTCATTAACAAAGGACACAACCACAATGCAGCTACGGGTCACCACAATTGAGTGGTCATTAACAAAGGACAAAACCACCAATGCAGCTATCGGTCACCACCATGGAGCGGTCATTATTGAAGAACACAACTACCAATGCAGCTAGGGGTCTCCACCATGGTGCAGTCATTAGTAAAGGACACAACCACCAATGTAGCTCGGTGTCACCACAATTGAGTGGTCATTAGCAAAGGATACAACCATTAAAGCAGCTAGGAGTCACCACCATGGAGCAGTCATTAGCAAGGACACAACCGCCAATGCAGCTAGGTGTCTCCACCATGGAGCGTTCATTAGCAAGGACACAACCGCCAATGCAGCTAGGTGTCACCGTTATAGAGCGGTCATTAGCAAAAGACACAATTACTTATGTAGCTAGGGGTCAATACAATGGAGCGGTCATTAACAAAGGACACAACCACAATGCAGCTATGGGTCGCCACCATGGAGCGGTCATTATTGAAAAACACAACCATCAATGCAGCTATCGGTCTCCACCATGGTGCAGTCATTAGTAAAGGACACAACCACCACTGCAGCTAGGGGTCTCCACCATGGTGCAGTCATTAGTAAAGTACACAACCACCACTGCAGCTATGGGTCGCCACCATGGAGCGGTCATTATTGAAAAACACAACCACCAATGCAGCTAGGGGTCACCATCATGGTGCAGTCATTAGTAAAGGACATAACCACCAATTTAGCTAGGTGTCACAACAATGGAGCGGTCATTAGCAAAGGTCACAACCAACAATGTAGCTAGGTGTCACCACAATGGAGCGGTCATTAGCAAAGGACACAACCACCAATGCAGCTATGGGTCACCACCATGGAGCGGTCATTAGAAAAGGACACAACCACCAATGTAGCTAGGGGTCTCCACCATGGTGCGGTCATTAGCAAAGGACACAACCACCAATGCAGCTATGGGTCACCACAATGGAGCGGTCATTAGTAAATGACATAACCACCAATGTAGCTAGGGGTCATCACGATGGAGCGGTCATTAGCAAAGGAAACAACCACCAATGTAGCCAGAGTCACCATCAAGGAGCGGTCATTAGTAAACGATACAAACACCAGCTTGGGGTAATTGCCATGGAGCGGTCATTAGCAAAGGACACCATTTGGAAAAATAAACCTGGTAAACGGATGCACCCGACCCCTCTCTTTCCTCCAGTTTCATAACACAAAACTTGGTATCACGCTAGACGCTCCTTACTAGTGAAACTTGTTAAAACATTCCCATTAGCTTTATCGACTGATCATATTAAGAAAGCTACATTAAAATGTGTAAATAACTGTTAATTGGAAATCGAACTTATTTAAAAAAAATATTTGTTTAAGAAGGAACTGCACGGAAAACTCACAAAAATAAGGCTAAACATTGGATATATAAATCATTACTAAACTTAAATACTCATAGTATATACGTTTATTACAAACAATATAAATATATCTGTACATTCCCCTTATATCTTAAAAATAAAGACTATTAATTTTTTGTTCACAGATTCAGTATGAAGTATGGCCTAATTGCTAATTTTGTGGAGACAGTACTTGAGTGAAAATCTTCTGCTGCTTCGTTTGTTGTTTTTATTCCTTTATCTACTTATATATTGTTTTATAATCGTTCTACTATTGATTTATTTCTTATTAAAAGAAAAGGAAAGTGTTTATATAACAAGTTTACAACTGTCACATTTTGTCATAGGAAACATGTGTATTCTAATTAGAGTTTATCTTATTAATGAAACAAAATTTTGCAATAATATAAGATCTTAATTACTGTTTACATGAATAGTATAGCCTATATTTTTGTGTCACGAATGGAATCATTATAATTATAAAGGACTCTATTTAACTAGAACTATCTGCTTAGAAATAGTGTTTACACATGTACACTCTTAATCATGTTTCTTTAAAAACAGTTGTTTTTTCATTTAATTATTTTTTAATATTTGATTCTTAAAAATCAACAACAAAAAGATCCTTTCACTACACGTCTGATTCTCTTGAATTCACACATAAGCGTGTTACTTTTTCTTTTAGTATATTTATATATTATATATATTTCGCATAATTTTGAGTTTGTAATGTGAATCTGCCTAATTTTTATGAAATATATGCAAATAAGAAATATATTTTGTGCTTTCTGATTCTCAAATATAGTTAAATTTTACTAGAAAAATATTAAAAGAACCGAGATATTTTTTAATGTCTTCTCCTTGTTTTCAATAAACACCACCAATTAATACACAAAAAAAATGTGTTTAAAATCCATACCAATTATAGATACCTCTTATAAATATAAACACACAAAAACAACCCCATTATAATAAAAGTCAAGTAATTATTGTCACTATATCTTTTCTGTAAAAAGGGACATACCAAAATACATATTTAATATTTAGTAAGGTCCTACACCAAACCAACCACTATAGACTCAAGAAAGAAAAATCTCCTGAAATCATTACACAACATAATTTTCTTATACTAACATCTGCTGTGTCAAATTATATTTTATCTCTGTTTGATTTTTGCTTTAGCTCCAACTACGGTTTATTATTTGTTGAGACTCTGGTGTTGTTCTTTTAAGATTAATGTATATATATATATGAGAGAGATAATAAATTAATCAATTAATTAATACACCAAACAATACTGAATTCTTTAAAATTAGTTAAAAAAACGAGCGCTTTCGGAATATATATTTTTCCTTCTTCAGGGGATGAAAATGAAAAGATCAATGATGATAATGCTAAGATGTCGAACGATTACAATGATAAAACATTGAAGTATGAAAAAATCATAATAAAAAATTAATAGAATTGTGAAAACTATGGAGCCAATTGTGAAATTTATATGAAAAATACCGTGTTTTCAGTGAAATACGCCGGTAAAATTCAAACATTGCTGAGTTAAATGTGAAGCGTAAAGTCGTTATTAAAGAAAACGTCACTCTGACGTGACGTCACACAACGTCTTATACTCTTCAGTGCCATGACGTCGTAAGTATTTTCACGGCGGCATTTATTTTAAACGTCAAAAATACAACTGGTTTTATTAAAAAAATGCGTCGTATACACCAATAAGAGAAATGAAGTACAGTTTTTATTGGAACGTATGTATATAAAATACAGTATATTCAAACATACCAAATTATGCAGAACCATCGCTTTTGTTTATATTTAATGGATAAAGGGTATTGAATCGTCTAATCCAATAAGTTTCGCGATCTTTGCGTTGCTTGCCAGTCCAATCTGGATTACATCGGCAAAGAATGCCCGTCACTAATGAAATGTTCAGAGACGGGCGAGCGAATGAACCTGCGTAGTTTCCAATCTGATCTATGCTGATTTACACGCTGGCTCAACGACAATTAGGTTTCGCCGATGTACTGGTTACTAAATATTGCAAGTAACATGACACTTAATGAAAAAACTGACTGCGTAGAAGTTTGTTTAATTGTAGATGATTCTGTCATAATTTTACATGTTTGATAACGTGCTAAGCCACAAAGACCAGATTTTCCAACAACAGAACCTTCACCAGAGCTTTTTATCTTTGCTCGTACAAGTAAGTCATGCAGATTCTGAGGCCGTCTGTATGCTACAATCGGTTTCCTGGGAAACAAACGGCTGAGTCTGTCTGAAGATTCTATTGTGGGCCAGTGCTTGTCGATGACAGATTTAGGTTTTGTTTGGCAGATTGGGATGACATGTTGCTGCAAAAGGAATACGATCAGAGGTTTTGTTTGTTTTTGAAGAATATGGAAGTGTTTCTCTTCGGTCATTTTTCCTTGCTTTCGAAATAATTTATTAAGTTTCACATTGTTTTCTTTATAATCGCATTCAGTGAGATGCTATAATAATTCTTTTGAACAGGTTTCGAAGTTTTCATTACCAGTGCATATACGACATATTTGCTGTGCCAAGCTGTACGGAATGTTTTTACAAATATGTTTAGGGTGACAACTGCTCGGAAGAAGATACTGATGTGTATCTGTTAGTTTTGAATATAAATCAGTATGTACTGTATTGTTTATAATCTTAGACGTCGTGTCTAAAAATATTTGTTCATCTTTTGATATGTCTACAGTGAACTTTATAGTGGGGTAAAAGTTGTTAACGAAATTAATAAAATCATCAAGGTTATTACGACCATGGCACCATCGCATGTCAATATCACCAATAAAACGGAGCCAAGAAAGTGACTTAAACGGAGCTTCTTGGAGTATTCTTTGCTAAAGATGGCCCATGAACACATTGACATATGAAGGTGCCATGCGTGAATCCATAGAGGTGCCATTGATATGAAGGTAATGTTCACCATTATATTTATATATTTCGGTGTATGTTACAACTTGATTAATACATATATTTGTATGGTTTGTTGAGGGATGGCCCACCCCGTCCCTCACAGATCTATTACGGGGTGATTAAATGGATCACTTTTAAGTGAGTGAAATTAAAATCAATAAATAAATCAAACAAATGAAAAAAACAATATTAACCTGTCTGGCGTGTGTTATTGACTTATTAGCTTTGAACGAACCAACACTCTTTTAACTCTGTGGAGTTTCCCTTTGCATCAAAATGCCACGTGGTACAATTAGCAGGTCGCAGTTAACGCTTTCTATCACTACATCATCGCGTATTGATATTTAATACACATGATGATATATGATATGACATCTATATTTAACGAGCGTTGTGTACTTCGGCCTTTTACTGAGAACTACTTTTCTGAGTAGCCTCAATTTAAAAAAAACTATTTTAAGAATCCGCGGAATATTATTTTTGGTGAAAATATTCTCTTTAATAGTAAACAGATAACTATTATCAAAATACACGATATTGTTGAATGAAGACTCGAATAGCGAACATCTTTTCTGCACTTGTTGGCTTGACGTATACTGCTCGCGTGCCATGCGATCATTAACAGTTCCGAACTGCAATAAAAGTTTTATCGCGTCATGATTTTTTTCTGGTTTCGCGTGCACTTTATAAATTAGATTGTTACTCTTGCAGTGAAACAGATAATATAAATTCTCACTTTACATTATGCACAACAAATATATTTTCACCACTTACATCTTAAGGTCTTTGCCCTTTTGTATTCCCTCTGCAAATAATTGAATATGTTTAGGTCTATGGTTCTGTACGACAGCCGAAATCAAAGCTGATTTTGGGTCGTATATGAGCCCAGCAAGTATTTTGGGGAAACAAATAAAAGTAAAAGTGGGGTTGGGTGAAGGTCTTTACTTTATGGAGGACATGACAATAAACACTATATAAAGGAATTAGTACCTTCCACTGTAGATGCATTTAAACCAGCTGGAGGTATCAAACACTGTTAGAACAGTACTGGCAATGGGGATATTTGGTTCGAAACCAGTTATCCTGTAAACAATTTGATTGGAGTAGCATAGCAGTACAATACGCAAGAGGCTATTTTGTATTACTTCTTTGTAAAAGTTGACATACAAACACTTAGTATAAAATCATTTTTATATTTCGCAACTGCTTGCAGTTAATTCACTCCGAATGTTATCGTCTATATGCAGTAAATATCATGTAATCATGAATATTTTTTTCAAATACAAAATCCGGCACGGATGGAATTTTCAGTCGAATATTAATAAGTACATGCTTTAGATCGTTTGCTTTTGACCACTTCAGAAGTCCTGTTTTCATTACTTGACCACAATTTAGGATTTAGTCATTATACCGTTGAGCAATATATTATTTATATTCATTGTTCTCAGAAGTCCTATTTCTCTTATTTGACCAATAATTCAGGTTAATGTATTTTTATATTGTCCACAGTGGACATGTTCTAGAGTAACAAAACATATTATAAGGTACGAAAGTGCCCTTATGCGTATGTAAAGGCATTAGCATCTTTAAATGAAAAACATTTATTAAATTACAGTTGTGATAAGACATTAGGAAAAAATATGGACTATGTAACCTTTTGCTGAGTTCTACCTATACTCGAAGATGACACATGTTTATGATATGAGTTTGTTTTAATGCATTAAGTTTGTATTCGCCTATTGATTATTGATATATTTAGGACATAATCATGTTTGGATTTTTACTTATACATTGACGTGCATTGTACAAAAAAGAACTAAACCCGGTTAGTGGGTTTGACTATCAATCCAGGATTTCTCTCTCGTCTGCATTCTCCGTGTTGATAAATATATAATTTTGTGTATCATTGTCATTCGTCTCTCATCGCTGATTGGTAAGTCGTCAGTTGCTTTGGTGTGCCCGATACAACAAATAAGCCTTTAAGGAAAGAGTGGTTATATTAGATATATAGATTTATTTCGGTAATTAATTCATAAATGGACAATTAAAGCAACATTACATTGTGAGCTATGGCATGCACACCACCACCAAAGATAACACAAAGAGTTAACATTGTGGTCCTTTGTGTTGTTAGCATGACATATAGAGGCAAACAATCAATAAAAACCTTAATTATCATAGAAATTAATTGCACTAATTACTTATTAAGTATCAAGTAGAGTAGCTCATGCAATATCAGTATTTAGTTATAAATAACTCACTTTATATTGTAACTTGAATAGTTAAATTTAATTTATCACATGTTTCAATGAATATCACAGAATTAAATGGTACATAATATGAAAATGCATTAATATAAAAAAAAACACAAAGAATTTGAAAAATTATGCTACGGTATCGAGCAAATAAGACTTAATAACAGCATTAAAACAAGGAAGTTCCTCAATCTGAAAGATATTGGCAAGTAAACTGTTCCACAAAGTACATCCTCTGTAGCAGAAGGGCACTTTAACCACAGGGACAGCATAAGCACCCTTGTAAATTAGTCTTGTCATGTAAGAATGAATAGCGTTCAGTGGAGTACAATGTTTTCCCATATAACTAGGGGCTAATCTTTTTTTAAGCTTAAACACATAACAACAGATAATCTGATCAACACGTTTTTTAATTGAAAGTTAGTTAACAGACTGAAATTGTTCCTATCCAATATACGCTCTAGGATCCATGTCCAGCACAAATCTTATTAACTTATTCTGAATTGTCTGCAGTTTATTTTTTCAAAACCTGAGTCAGACCATAGTAACATATCGTGTAGGCATTGTCGTAGTGACATTGATTCAAAGACATGACAAACATCAAACGTCCATGAAATATAATATAGCAAATTAATCAATCAATTATGTCTGTTAAATATAATTATCCCCATCCCCATCGGTGATTCCATCTACACGTATATAATTGTGCAATGTTGTTTATACGGTGGTTTTATACGAATCTACATTTTCACATAGCTTCCGTGTTACATGGTTTAATTAAGCTTACAAGTCTGTAGCGAGAGATTAATTCAATTAGTGCGGTTTACTTTTCAATTCCGTTGCAAGGTTTACATTTGATCATAATTTTCCAATAAAATTTCATTTATGATATTATTTGTCAGGCTTGTGGTTATGCTGTAAATTTGCAGACGACATTAATCTTTAAGATGTCAATGTGACACGGGCATGTTTTAACTCATTTCAAGTACAATTAAAAGCAATGTTTTGAAGCGTTATATTTTCAATGGTATTGTTTAGCCTAGCCATGTCTCTGTTTTTATGTTTATTAGGCGAACTATTTTCACAATTGCAAAACGGAAATATACAATATAAAACAAGCATATAATATATATATATATATTGCGACTTTCAGTAGAGATATGAATATTCAGGGTCTAACTAGTTGCCTATTGCATATAGGGAAAGCCTTTGTTTCTAAATCTGCCTGCAAATCTAAAAGCCTCGGAAACAATTACATGTATCATATTATACATATAACATACAAATGATATTACTATTTACAATAGTTATATTCCCTTGCTCGGAATCAGTTTAAGAAATGCTTAAAACTAATTGGTAAGTCATGCAAGTTATTTTCTAAATAAGGTTTTCTATTTCAAGCATTTCACGTAAATCTGTCGTTACAAATGAACAGTTTTGAAAAGACAGACAGTACAGACAATACAATAAAATACTATTGTTGCAAGTAAAATATCGATTATCTTAAACAATGCATGAGGATATGATACGTTTATCATTGCAGTTCATGAACAGACTCGATAAAACCGAGTATGCTTTTTACTTTCCTTGTTTGCGTCTTGACAGTCACGACATCCTTGAGCACTGTGTGGTAACCGGCAAAACTTACCCCGTACCGCAACACAGCCAGTATAACTAACCCCGTACCGCAACAAAACGTTGTTATTGTTTCTTGTCCTTTGGGGCAATTAGAAATAAGAATATATCTCAGCTAGTGCATGTGGGTGCCGCGTGCATTCAGTTAACAATCATTACCAGACCTAATAGAAATTAAATTTGTTTGCTCGTTTATATTTTATGCTTCCAATAAATCTTTTTATCAGATTTAAATTTAAATTTAAAGATTGCATTTCCGAAAAATACATGCACTAGACAGCATGTTGCAAGGACGGCTGCTCTCCCTACAGATTTCTTTGATTTTCATACTTATTAGTAGAAATGGCATACGTCTCGGTAGGACTTATGAAAAATTACTTAATGGCGTAATCGTCTGTCGTTTTTCTAATATCTTACATACATTATTGTAAATGTGAAATGCAATATTCTACAATTCTCATGCATAAACTTTAAAGTGGCCTCTCTTAATATGTTATCTAATTTGTCTGCAATTAAAAGTTGAGTATGTCATTAGAGTGCATAATAATATTAAGCTAACATGAAATACCTTTCTTAGTAACATTTAAACGCACCTTCTGAAATATTCTCTTTTAATAATAGTATGCTTTGATGAGTATTTCTTAAGAATTATCTAGCCATGATTTCAGTTAAATATGAAATCATTTACTAATTAATGGCTTAAAATTACCTAGAAGATGACCGGGAAATGTTTTTTGCAAAATAGCTCCTATGTATTGACAAAAGCATTAATATAATTCCTTTCCATACACATTTTAGAACTGTAAATTTCGTTTACAATAATTTGATATTAATGTGGTTCTGAAAATCAAACGGCGTTTTATTATCATTGTGTATCATTATCATTTGTGTCTCACCGCTGATTCAAGTGGGAGTGTTATCAGTTACTTGCGGAGATGGGGTGTGCTCGAGTACTGGTTAATTCTAGGAAACAGTGGTTAGGTTAACTGATCGTCTGTTAGCCCTTAATGGCATAAAAATGACGCTAAATATGCAATCAATCAATCATTATCTTTTCAGCATATTTTCAGTCGCTCGCAGTCCCACATAACTTATTGTTGTTAAAACTGAATTAAACAATGTTTTATCTCCTTGGACGAGTGGTTTGAATCTTTGTCTAGCGACCATTTAAGGTTTCTCTTACTGCTAAGGTCGTGGGTTCAAGTAGAACTCGGTTTTAAAGACTTCATGTGGCAAAATATTTCAGTTACTGGCGGAAAGACAACTGTCAGATGTACTCCGAGGTCTTCATCCACCAATAGAACTAGATTTAGCATATGAATTATAACACCGTACGTTAAAAATGGTGTTTATCCTCAATAAAATGACTTCCGGAGACGATGACCGTACAATACTGACAGTATTGAGATACCTTATTGATATATTTGTCGTTAAATTTTAATATTAAGTCCATTATACAATATACCTGTCAGTGATACATTTGCATTCTTTGATTATTTATAATGGAAATTTAAAGCTTCACATTTAGTGACTATAGATTCTGATATTAATTCCATGAATATAATAAAAAATATATCAACTTATTTACTTATTTAAGTTATTATGTATTCTGGGAATAGTCGAAGCAAATACTGAAGAGAATAAAAAATTAGAGAGAGTTTACATGTAACCTATTTTAGTACGTGCTGTCTTGATAACATAATGTTGTTTTTTTCTATCAACAATGAAAATTGGTTGAAAATCGCTTTAACCACGGAATAAACAGACGAAAAAAAGTTCCAGACATACTATTAAGGGAAACAAAAATTATATTAATATGACATATACGACAATGTAAACGGTTACAGGTCCCAGATTACTACTTTAAGTGCGGTTGCCACATAATAAAATTTTTTTCTATTTGTTGTTCTTAAATGTCATTGGCTGATTCATGCTTGCACTATGTGCATTGAAGACATCGAAACAATGGGTTGTCACATATAGTATAAACTATGGAAGAAAAAGCGTAATCCCGTCTCTGATGGTGGATTATGATGTTTGTCTTCTTTGCTATATGGTTTGTTGAATAATATACGTATAAAACAATTGTGGTTTGGTGTAAAGCACCACTTTCAACAATACTTCATTCAAATCGCAACTGTATCTACTTGAGACAGTAGTCTGAGCCCTGACAATCTGCAGTACCATGTCATAGACACACGGTACAATACCCAACCCAGTGACACTAAACTGACATCGGGAACAGCCCTGACAATCTGCAGTACCATGTCACAGACACACAGTATAATACCCAACCCAGTGACACTAAATTGACATCGAGAACAGCCCTGACAATCTGCAGTACCATGTCACAGACACACGGTACAATACCCAACCCAGTGACACTAAACTGACATTGCGAGCAGCCCTGACAATCTGCAGTACCATGTCACAGACACACGGTACAATACCCAACCCAGTGACACTAAACTGACATCGGGAACAGCCCTGACAATCTGCAGTACCATGTCAGAGACACACGGTACAATACCCAACCTAGTGACACTAAACTGACATCGGGAACAGCCCTGACAATCTGCAGTACCATGTCACAGACACACGGTACAATACCCAACCCAGTGACACTAAACTGACATCGGGAACAGCCTTGACAATCTTCAATACCATGTCACAGACACACTGTATAATACCCAACCCAGTGACACTAAATTGACATCGGGAACAGCCCTGACAATCTGCAGTACCATGTCACAGACACACGGTACAATACCCAACCCAGTGACACAAAACCGACATCGAGAACAGCCCTGACAATCTGCAGTACCATGTCACAGACACACGGTACAGTACCAAACCCAGTGACACTAAACTGACATCGGGAATAATCCTGACAATCTGCAGTACCATGTCACAGACACATGGTATAATACTCAACCCAGTGACACTAAACTTACATCGGGAACAGCCCTGACAATCTGCAGTACCATGTCATAGACACACGGTACAATACCCAACCCAGTGACATTAAACTGACATCGGAAACAGCCCTGACAATCTGCAGTACCATGTCACAGACACACGGTATAATACCCAACCCAGTGACACTAAACTGACATCGGGAACATCCCTGACAATCTGCAGTACCATGTCACAGACACACGGTATAATTCCCAACCCAGTGACACTAAACTGACATCGGGAACAGCCCTGACAATCTGCAGTACCATGACACAGACACACGGTATAATACCAAACCCAGTAACACTAAACTGACATCGGGAACAGCCCTGACAATCTGCAGTACAATGTCACAGACATACGGTACAATACCCAACCCAGTGACACTAAACTGACATCGGGAACAGCCCTGACAATCTGCAGTTCCATGTCACAGACACACGGTATAATACCCAACCCAGTGACACTAAACTGACATCGGGAAGAGCCCTGACAATCTGCAGTTCCATGTCACAGACATACGGTACAATACCCAACCCAGCGACACTCAACTGACATCGGGAACAGCCCTGACAATCTGCAGTACCATGTCACGGACGAACGGTATAATACCAAACTCAGTGACACTAAACTGAGATCGGGAACAGCCCTGACAATCTGCAGTACCATGTCACAGACACACGGTACAATACCCAACCCAGTGACACTAAACTGACATCGGGAACAGCCCTGACAATCTGCAGTTCCATGTCACAGACATACAGTATAATACCCAACCCAGTGACACTAAACTGACATCAGGAACAGCCCTGACAATCTGCAGTACCATGTCACAGACATACGGTACAATACCCAACCCAGTGACACTAAACTGACATCGGGAACAGCCCTGACAATCTGCAGTTCCATGACACAGACATACGGTACAATACCCAACCCAGTGACACTAAACTGACATCGGGAACAGCCCTGACAATCTGCAGTTCCATGTCACAGACATACGTTCAATACCCAACCCAGTGACACTAAACTGACATCGGAAACAGCCCTGACAATCTGCAGTACCATGTCACAGACACACGGTACAATACCCAACCCAGTGACACTAAACTGACATCGGAAACAGCCCTGACAATCTGCAGTTCCATGTCACAGACATCAGTACAATACCCAACCCAGTGACACTAAACTGACATCAGGAACAGCCCTGACAATCTGCAGTACCATGTTATAGGCATACGGTATAATACCCAACCCAGTGACACTAAACTGACATCGGGAACAGCTCTGACAATCTGCAGTACCATGTCACAGACACAAGGTATAATACCCAACCGAGTGACACTAAACTGACATCGGGAACAGCCGACGGTCTATAACTATCTTCTTAATACCAAGAACCAAGCGAGGAAATTCTAATACCTTTGTTTTTTGGTATCGAACCCACAGCCTCCGCATGGTAGATGGACAGTCTACCGCCAGATCATCATGATGTCGATGTGCCATATTCCTAATATTGACTCATATTTGGAAAATCCCTGTCTCCAGTGTTTGCAACGCAATTTGTGGCAATACATATCTTAGAGTATCGAAAAACGCATTTAAATGTCTTAAGTATTAGTAAATATTTCGTAGGGATTCTATTACTGGAAAATGTATTTTTATCTAAGTAAAAGAGTTTAATAATGGCCGAGTATGCAAAAATCCTATGTTGCCGATAAAACTTGATAAAAATACCACTGCACATCTTGTAACTTTCTTATATTGTTACTTTCTCTAGTCTAATACAGACATCGCAACTGTACCAAGGATGTTTCATGCATTCTATGCTAATCATTTTCAAAAGCAACTAGTTGATTCAAGTCGCCAGAAACAATCTATGGTACCGTTATGATTTTGAAAGTTGCATTAATTATTTTATGTTCTGTTGGTAATCCATTAAAATTACGTCTTTTTAATCGGTTATACATTATATCATTAGAACGAAATCACACTTCAGTGTTTATATAGGAAAGTAAGTGTGTAACTTTGAATTGAGGGCGCCATTATCATTTTTCACACATCAACAGCTATGTTTCTGTAACTGCTAGTACGTGACGACTGCTGTATCTTGAGGAAATTTCGATTAACTTAAGAAAAGTTTGTGTACTCTGTAACGTCTTTTGTAGGTCGTATATTTTACAGTTGTAAAATACACCATCCCATCAAAACAGCAATGCCAAATGATAACCACCACCAATACACAACGGTTGTTGTTGTTGTTGTTGTTGTATGGTGTTAAGCGTCGTTTTCAATAGTTTTTCAGTCATATCGCGACGGCTTTTACTTGAGACAGTATTCTGAGCGCTGTCACACTGGAGTATCATGCCGCAGACACATGGTATGATACCCCACCAAATCACATTATACTGACAGACCTAGAACTCTCCTCTAAATGCTGAGCGTCAAGCGAGGAAGCTTCTAGTACCATTCTTAGAGCCTTTGGTATGACCCGGCCGGGGATAGAACCCACGACCTTCTGCATGCGAGGCAGACGCCCAAAAACACAACAGCAATAGGTGATACATATTTCATGATTGCTATTTTTAAAATTTATTGATTCGACAATTTCTTACATTGCATACGGTGTGGTGATTGATTCAAGTCGCCCCGCACGCAGCTTGAATTTGAGTTATTTCCCTTTAAATCATTGAGTTCTGTCAGAATTACTCGAACATGAAACTGCTAAAACCATCAATCTTCATAAACAAAACTAATCTGTGTGGTTTTTTTTCTTCGTGAGTGTGTTGTTGTGCATTCAAGAGATATTTTTTATTATTTCCATAATAAACATGTTCATGTAACAATAAACTACTTCTTGCTAAATTGAACATTAGCCAATATGAACTTTAATCCTAACACAAGCCAGGTTTTCTAAAGTTTTACACATAATCTATTTTTTGAAAATCTTACTCCTTTAATTGAATAAAATAAAAAAAACATTAAGTACCCAAGAATGTACGCAGTCACTTAATTTTGTTTCTTTGCTTTAAAAGTTTTTATTTCACTGACATATGGCTACAAGTAAAACGTTTAATTTTACCAGTTGTTATTAGTATGATCGGAAGCATTCCAAGAATACTCTTTTATGTTTTTTTTTCAAATCTAGCAAGACATAGTCTATCACAGAACCTGATATCTCCGAATCAGGTCTATTAACCACCAATGAAAAAGCAGGATATTCTACGCCTGTCCCACAATTCATAGCAACTGGACGCTTACTAATCTGTGAAGTCATCCAAACTTTCAGTTAAAGCAACTTCCCTATCAACGTTTTCAAATGTGGTTTTCCCAACATTGCTATTTAACGGACCAAATCAAGAGAGCCGATCCGTTCTATAGACTTAGCAAAACAGTATTTATTTGACGAACTCTTTGAGTACTTGAAGTATCTCCTTTTTTTATCTTGTTAAATAAACATTGTAAGTTTTTAATTGCGACACCGAATGAGCAGTAATTCAAATATTTGCGACCATTTCAAATCTCATATAATGGTCACAAATTTCAAAATATCAGTATATTTGATATTATTCTAATGCCATTATACGTTTTATATTTAAGATACATGTATACTATTGTAACAAAATTAATGTTATTGCTTTCATTATACGAACTAATATATTTAGCTTAGACGACGCAACCTCTTCTCTTACAAACACGTAAGACAACCATTACTTCATATTCTGATTAAGCTCCGAGTGTATAATGGAGGAATCGTTCTGTTGATCATAGTTCAGGGGACATCACTGAGGCATTTTCATGTTAAGTTTGACATAATCGCTTGTCGAACTTTTTCGCTTGAAATAGTTAGTGCATTCACTCATTACCATATTTTGGTGTGTGATTTTAGCATTTAATTTAAATGAATAGCAAGTTTGCAATATTTTTACTCTCTTTTCTCAAGTCAATGATTTTGTTATTCATTTATTTAATAAATGATTACATCAATCCTTAAAGTGTATTATTTTTGTAAATAATTGTTCTAAAACTGTTTTATGGGGGTTGCGAGGCGGCGGGGTGGGGTATATATATTCGGTATTTAACCCCAATGCTTTGAAAATCACATAATTTCATATAATTTTGTCGAAAATACATGCTGCTATAATGTAGAGGTAAATGATGGTAAAGTAATGAAATAATTCCATATACAGATATGAGGTGGGTAACTATTATCGAGACTTTCTTCAAAGCAAAGAGTATATTCGTGCCACATGTGGTCTAGCAAATCATTAAAAAAGAGCCGAATCAAGACTTTCTCGTAATATCTATTGAATTAACCCTTTACTTCATATAGATGCATTTGGACACCTCTAATATAGACGCCTTTGGACACCTAATATAGAAGGTTTTTAATTATTGGGTGAATTATGTTTATATTAACTGACAGAGTGGAAAACAGTGCAGGAATTGCTCCGATTGCTCGTCACGAGCAATCTGAACTCTTCCTGCACTGTTTCAAAGGCATTCTGTGATTGGCGCAGGAAAACGCGTATCTATGGAGTAAAGGAATAATAGCATTTTACAGCGTGCAAAACATAAATGTTATAACGTCAACAGTACTGCAGTACTAAGTCTCATTCACCATAATACATAAGCAACAAAATATCTGTCATAATTATATTGTTTTGATCAACTAATTGCACTTCGTTATACCAATATAACCATTAAACAGTATCACTTACTAACCGATTTTATGTAAACAAACGATATCAAAAAGGTATGAACACTTAATGAAATATGCATCCAATTAAAAAAAGAAGTACAGAGCCACCTAAGCAGCTGTGAACACAATTATTATAAGGAATATTTTTAATAAGTGTAATACATACATCGATAAGAAGTGATAACAGGGTCCATTGCATTGGAAATGTCATAAGCAAAGTATTCCACTGGGAAGCTTACACCTTGGTAACGGATGTACCAACCTCGCTCTCCCCCCGTCGTCACGTCATAGGAGAGTGTAATTAAATATATTGCTCGCCAGACGATTCCCTAACAAATAGGAAAGGAAAACAATACTTATGAGTCAATAGTTTTGTCAAATAAAGCATTCAAGCAAGTATTGTTCAAATTATTTGCATAAAAACCGATTAAAGCCAAACGCATTTTGTTTAGAGAATCCTGATTTATGAAGCGTTGTTTACCAAAGTTGTGAATCACGTATATAATTGTTCCGAAAGCTTTCAACCTTTTAACATATCTTCTGTGTCGTTGTGGCGTTTTGTTTTTGTGTTTTGCTTGTGCTTGATTAGAACGCTGTGTATTTTAATCAATATCTTTCATAATTATGCTATAATATTGATTTTTTTTTCTTCTTTTAAATTATGTTTTTAAAAAAGACATTTTAAATTATAGTCATGTTTGAGAAATATTTATTGATTTTTATATGTCCATAGCAACAATGTCTAACTGGCCGTTCTAGAAGAGAAAATAAAACAAAAAACTGCAGTTAGTAACAGAAACGTCAAATTGTCCTTGATTGGTGTAATAAACATTATGTTGAACATTGGGTAAAAAAACAGAAGAAGAAGTTTATATTCCAGAATTACAGCTTAAATTCAATGGTCCGTGGAATTGTGGAGCGCGTTGTCTAGTGACAGAGATCGGACTCATGACTGGTAAATCGTGGGTTAAATCCCTCACCACGGCTATATGTGGTGTCCTATAGCAAGACACCACTTTATTCCGCATATGCTTGTTACTGGTTCTTCCCAGGAAGACTTCGAGCGTTATTTGTCCAAGTTGCAAGAGCTTGTTTCACAATCGAAGTGAAATGAATAAATTTAAACTAATGGTCCGTTATTAACTTCCGAAACAGTGTTGAAACGGTAATTAAAGAAAAACTAATACAAGTTAACTTTGGATATAGTTACCATAGTATTTGTATAGTCAAACCTGTCTTAAGCAGCCAGTCAAGGGAAGGTGCAATAGTGGCCTTTTAAGACAGGTTGTTGCTTAATACAGGTTAATTTATTCTGAAAACATAGAAATGGGAAATAGCAAATGTGGCGGCTTAAGTCAAGTGGATGCTTAATACAGGTGTCCGCTTACACAGGTTTGACTGTATATTCAACACTTTTATGTTACATACTTAATTACATTAGTATCACTATGTTTTATTTGGGTGATAACCTTATATTAATATATGGCAATCTATAAATAGGAATCGCTTAAATCCTTTAAACGAATGTCTTAAATCATCATGAATGATGTTTAAATGTGAATTATTATAAGCAATTCATTCTCTACATAAGTGAGAGAAATCAAGGAGCACCATAACCAAGTTTAACGTAGTGGTAATTGCTATATTTAGTACATTTGATGTAACGGTCCTGTGTTATTTTACAGACTATGCCTGAATTGTTCTGCATATATAATTATTTTAGGTCCATTCTGTATATCTATGTGCTTACGTTACTTATGTATGTTTTTGTTAATTGTTATATATGTCATGTAATTCTAGTCCTGTTCTTTTGTGTTCGTACGCGGCAAAAGTCTATTCATTCATGAATACATGTATGCATTATTGAACGTCCCAGAGGTTCGCGGCGGATTATCTATACATGCTATTGTATCTTGTAAATCACTTGATCATAAAAGTCAGATAAAGATAAATATGTCACATATATAATTATAAATCTTTATATTCGCAAATGTGAGGAGTTTTACTATAAGCAGAATCTCCAACGACCTTGCATAATTATAGTAACTATAAGCCATGTTTTAATAGGTTTAGTTAGAAACAACGATATTATGTCCATCGAAATCCACAACATAGCTGCATTTTCATGCAATATATGTAAAAATAGAAACACTTTAATAAAATATGAAATCCCTATCTAAATATAATTTATTTTGTCATAATTCTAATCTCACTTTCATATACGTATTAATGTATTTAAAGCAGTTTTCATTGGATAACGCCAGCTTTTTTAAGAATTTTATTTTCGGTAAAAACCAATTGAGCCGGACTTCTTTTTAAATTCCTAGCTGTTATGTATTCCTACGCTTTTAATGTGCAGCAGATAGTTTAGATTGCCATTCAAATTAATTTACTTGGCATTTCATACTAAAACTATTATTTATATTCAGGATTGCAATTATAAGCATTCAATTAACTTTTTTTTTCTGTTTTTTATGTGTAAAGAATCTCGAATCACACACAAATGGAATAAGTCCAAATGCATAAAAAAATCCAGAAAAAATGAATTTAATCCTATCCTATAATATATGTTTGTACTTATGTATCGTTAAACGGTATATGCTATAGACATGCAACTTACAAAAAGAAGGCGGCTTCAGAATAAGATAAGAGCCTAATCCAGCAATACTAAATATTTACTACACATTTCACAATCAATGTTATAAATCGTTTTTGTGAACTAAATAAATGTAAATAAAAGAATTAATGTATCTAATAACTATCTGTATTGGAATGAAATCAATATAGGTCAGCGTATTTGGTTTATAAATGCACAAACTGTCAACAGCGTTAATGGCAGTTTAAGGGTGTTTTGTTTGATGATTTGATTTCAGTGCATGTACTTAACATATATTTACTCAAATATCCAATCGCAATGTGTACACCAAAAGGTATCTAAACAATAACTTTAACATGTAATGTCAATTCGATATGTTTTGTTATGCTTAACATAAACCAATCAATATCAAGGATGAATGTATGTTTACCGTATTTGAATTTATCATGTTATTTCTCCTGCCAATAACGAAAGTTTTATGTCATGTTAGATGCAATGAGATATCTGTAAAAGCAAAAACCATCAACGTAGGCGATACCACTTTATTGTAACAATAATGGTCGATAAAATCAAGCCATTATGGCAATAAAAACATGCGTCAAACTGAGAATTATAAAAAATGCATTATGCACAATATCGAAAATTGAAACATAGTTATAATAAAGGCAGATAGTATATGTTCACAATGACAGCGAGGGAGATTCCTCATGGCTGAGTGCTATAGGTCTCACTACACAGTTGAATTTTGTTCTTTGGTTCTATAAAAGATAAGGTATAGGATTTCACTGTAAAAAAAAGAATTCCACATAGATTTTTTTTAAAGTATTTTGTTTCATAGCAGGAATGTATACACATATAAAAATGCACAATAACTGGTAGGTTGTACACGTTGTTTTTTTTTAAAGAGGGTGCAGTGAAATAAAAAAAAGTCGTCAAATGCTCATAAATACATGCATATGTTGAAATCCTATCAAATTCACATTTTTAACACCAGTGATGTCTTATTGCAGTATATGCTATGCCAACTTTTGCTCTACTCATCTGCAGCAAGAAATCACAGCCACTATGAACCATTTTGAAAATATTTCATAACCAAAGTACATAGGTCTATTTTTTAAGAGTAAGGAAAATCTGTAGTGAGACGTATAAGGCTACTTTATCTCTCGTCGTTTAGACTGGGTTCAATCAGTTTAGAATCGACACAGAATTAAAGTTAGAGCTTCATTCACCAGTAAAACTGAGTATTGTACATGTTAAAATGTAACAACACATAGTTGTTACGTACCACTTACATATTGTCATTTCTACTTTCATTCTTTAATCTAAGTAAACGTAGCATCGAATATGATAATTCATAATCTATTTAACTGTGTTCGATACTCAAAAACGTTTGGTTTTTATATTTATACGACAAGTCTCTATTTGATCTTAGATAGTAAGAAACAATAAACACTGGATGATTTGAATTTATAAACATAAACTTGTAAAACACATATCCCCTGTATCGGAATGAACCGATATAAGAAAAATAAAATCAGTGAAGTCTTTCTTTCCTTCTCTTCAACCTATACTCTTTTTTACTTTGAAATATTCTGAATAAATCATTATTTCATTTATCATATTTTGCTCATTTGATTTTATTGAAATTATTACGAAACAATATGATAACGTCTATAAAAAATGTAAAAAAACATGTAATGGAAGCATATTTACACAAGCTTCTAAAGCTTTTTTTCTGTATCCTTTCCATATAATGTGTTAAACGTATGACTGTATGCTTTATTGTTAAACAGTGCTAAATATATGTACGTATGTGAACAAAATATTGTTTAAACTAAACTAATACTTACATTGTTTAAGATAATGAAAAATGATGGTTCATAAATTAATTCATAACATACTGCTTGAAATGACAATGATTCATAGTTCTCTTTACTAAACAATTACAATGGATTTATAAATGTCAATAGTATAAAATTTACGCTATTATTAATTCAACAACAATTGAAATTACATTTATGGAAGCTTCTCACGCATGTATGATCTACTAATGAAATTGATTAGACAGCACAATATCCCAGGAGCACACTTGTCAATATCATTGTATAGTAGCTACCCATTCGAACAAAGCTAAGCAAATGCATTTAAGTGATGTACGACTGGCAATGTAGCTCAAAAAATAATCGGAAAAAAAAGAAAAATGTATAAAAGTAAATATGAAATTCTATGACAGGTTTATCTGAAATGTTAAGTTCAATAGGGCAATGCCAATGAATCCAATGGTTATGTTTTAACAATTCATATTATCTCTATAATGGATGTTAAACGATGGCGTTATACTGCACGGCATTCTGAAATGGGAAAATCGTGTATAGAGGAAACACTAATCAGCTTATGTAAACATCTCTTCTTCTCCAACGGAACATGACAATACCTTAACGGACTTATGAACATATACGGCGTCTACAAATACACAGCAGTTGTTATACATTCATGATGTTATCATTTATGAAATTAGAGAGATTTTTTTTCAATAACAATTTAACACGTTTTATTTATAGAAACAAGGCGTCCTGATCAATCTCCGAAACATTAACTAATTCACAGTGAATATCGAATCATCGCAGGATAATAAGATTTGTATTAGTTTGATGACTAGTTATATTGTGATATTGCTGTATATATACTAATTTACAAGTTGATATTGAATGTATCACTAATTTTACTGAATATTGCTGATGTGCTATTGCAGTAAATGGACATAACAAACTGATATATGTGGAAAAAAATAACATTACAAAAATGAAATATACTATATTCATTAGTAACACCTTGGCCATATATTCGACAACGTATTCAATGTAGCTCAAGAAGAAAGTTAAAAAAACACACAATTACCTGTTGTGTTATTTCGTTTTAAACAACAGTGATCAGTTATAAAATATGTGCTAAGACAAACCAGAGAAATATTGTCTTATGAGTCACAAGGATATGTGATAAGAACACAATACAAGAATACATCGCATATACAACATTTATTGTACATTCAGTATGAACGCGTCTGCCTCTGTTTCATATAGGTCGACTGCAAGCCATGGGAACAAAAATAAAGGAGGAGCAAACAATAATGGACTCAACGTTGGCTTTGAGGTAAGATTTGCCGGCCTTGTCTGTTTTGCGTTCTTCATTTAAAGATAGTACCTCTTATCGCTGTATTGATTAGGTCTATTTGATTTTAAAGAATAATTTCATGACGTGCAGATGTATGTACATGTTTTTCTTAGGAGACGTTGTCAAGTGTTGTTAGGACGTCGCATTTACGTGTCTGCGTATACATTTACAATTTGGTTTCAAATGGAAAATATTGATTTTAAATAGGATATTTTTCTTCTTAAATTATAAATAATCAGGCGTTTAAAATAATCGCTATTTATGTGTGCAATCTTTCTATTTATTTAACTTTACATTTTCTAAATAATATACATGAACTTTAGCTTTCCGCAGATAATGAACGTTCTAGTGATATCTTTGTTTATTTATTTTTTATTAAAATTATCATATACATAGATAAAATAATATGATACAAAGGTAAACATTCCTTTTTTTCTAAACCTGCAAGAATTCTAAGTTAAAATAAGTCAAAACCTACTTTATAGTCTGAAGTCATTGAACAAATGTTAACAGTGTCATCACCTAATCTTGCGTTGTATACTGTGTTGGAAGGAGACTTAACAAATATATCATTTATATATAATATTCAAAAAAAATAAAAAATCATCCTTTTGAATATTTGAAGAGTAAATGTAAGACTTTTTTTGACAAGGACGGTATTGAAATTGTTTCCTTAGTTGTAGTTTATTGTATCAAAAAGCGTTGCCATTGAAATTTGACATTCAAATATCACTTATACAAATGCTGGATTCTGATAAAACATGAACGATTATTATTATTATTACTATTAGCTCTTTTTAGACTCAAACTGAAATATTCCCAAGAAGACAGCTAAAATTCAGATTTATTTACTCTATCACCAGTCAAGTGTTCTTACATTTAGTCAATATAGTATATATATTTTTTTTATTTTAGTCAGTTTTGAGTTAACTGTTGTGACAGCTTGACATATTGTTTAAGCCACAATTTTCTATCACGTAATGCTGATGGATACGATTGCGTATACGTGCGTATACTTGTAATTATCTATCCCGATTGGAATCGATCGTGTTAACATCTCATTCTGAGGCATCACAAAAACTGAATCTAATTTTACGTACTAAATACTTATCCAAATATAGCTTATGTTTAAATACGTGCAAAATAAATCTAAAATCTGTATAAAAAATCTCTTAAGAAAAGATTGATTGATTGATTGATTGAATATTTAGCTTCATTTTTATCCATCGAGGGCTAAAAGACGATAAGTTTACATAAGCACTGTTTCCTGGGATTAACCAGTACTCGAGCACACCCCATCTCCGCATGTAACTGATAACTTTCCCACTTGAATCAGCAGTGAGAGAATAATGATAATGAGACTCAATGTCGTATGTCAATCATTACGGAGACTGTTGCCGGGCGGGGGATTTTAACTCACGACCCCTGGATTGATAGTCAGACGCGTAACCGACTGAGCTAATCGAGCCCGGCTCTAAAAAAAAGAAGAAAAAGAAGTTCTTTAAGTTATATATTATTGCGTAATGTTTCACAGAAATGTTAGATAATTAAAGTTGTACAAGTTTAGTGTGTCAGTTTCAAGTAAACGCGTAGGCAAATACAAATACACTTTACGTAGGTTTACTTTTTTTTTGTTGATAAAATTTTGAAATCATTAATAATTCATAAAAAGACAACAAAGAATGTTAACAACAAGAGACGTATAATTCAAAGGAAACATCAATCAGATATATATTCAATAAAAAAATAGAGAACCCCTAGTATTTTTAAATGCAGCTAAGGAAAATAATTGTTCTTTAACGCGAGGTTTAATTACACAATATCCAATTAGCTCGTCGCCTATGTTTTGAAGTTTACAAAGCGTACATGTACCCATTTTCAGGTCAAGTGCCTCCTCCGTGGGTAGCAATGTTTGTAGACGTGAACAAGATTTAAGTTCATTCTACTGTTACATTAAGTAATTGCAATATCATTACCCTCCTTCGGCTACATATATTGGACATATGAACATTTATCACTTCTTACATCGAAATATTTAATACGTTACTAGCTTAATGAACAAACATTACTTTTCTAATGATGCTTCACATCGTTGCAATTAGATTCATGTTCATAATAACAACGAAGGGTCTAAAAAAACAAAAATCTATTGTGCAGTAACAAATACACTAGCAGCAAATACATGATCGTCTTTCATCATACACACAAGGGAATATTGTAATAAATTAGCATTATAATGCAGCCGCCTGGCTTTGTTCGTCGTAGTGATATCCTATTCAAAATCTATACCGAATTATTGAAACATCAACAAATGGATGATGCCATTGTAACAATACGTGTGTCGTTTACATGCTAGAATTACGGTAACGTTATTTTGTTTCAGCATTGGGAATGAAAATGCACACTTAGCCATAGTGACACTACCTGATAGTTTACAATACACTGCCGTGTGCTTTGGTAAATATATGATGTAACATGATAGTTAACTTAATAGTTGAATTTATTAAACGGGATGGCTAAAGCAAATTATTCGAAACTCTTGTTGGAATAATATTTAGTTTAATCATATTTTATTGCATACTATAATAATATAAGAACTGTTTAATTAATTTATTTATATATTTTATAGATAGTATAAGTTTACAAAGGGGTTGAGCCAGAACTTAATTTTAACCCGTTCCGAAAACGGCTAACATCTCCAAAAAATAGAAATCGTAGTTAAAAACGTTGTTATGAGTACTTCTATTCTAATATAATTAATAAAAAAGAGATAAGTTTCAATTCGAGTGTAGTCCTCATAGACCTAAACTCCTTATAATATAAAATATAGGTGAAGTGCAGGCTTTCCATTGGCTAACAGGCGTCGACCGCCTATCACCACAATCCGACAACTCAATGGTCAATTTGTATCTACGAGGTGTGTCCACAAAGTTCATTGTCTAAGAATGTATGTGAATTATACTAACATATTAAGTAGTTTATTAAAAATCATGTTCAAGACACATAAATAACAAGTATATAGACCGCTTTTAAGACCGCTATATAGACCGCTTTGTAGACCGCTATGTAGACCGCTATGTAGACCGCTTTGTAGACCGCTATGTAGACCGCTATGTAGACCGCTTTGTAGACCGCTATGTAGACCGCTATGTACCTATGTAGACCGCTATGTAGACCGCTTTGTAGACCGCTATGTAGACCGCTATGTAGACCGCTATGTAGACCGCTTTGTAGACCGCTATGTAGACCGCTATGTAGACCACTGTATAGACCGCTATGTATACCGCTATGTAAACCGCTTTGTAGACCACTATGTAGTCCGCTATGTAGACCGCAATATAGACCGCTATGTAGACCGCTATGTAGACCGCTATATAGACCGATATGTAGACCGCTATGTAGACCGCTGTATAGACCGCTATATAGATCGCTTATGTAGACCGCAATATAGACCGCTATGTAAACCGCTATATAGACCGCTATGTAGACAGCTATATAGACCGCTATGTAGACCGCTATGTAGACCGCTATATAGACCGCTAAGTAGACCGCTGTATAGACCGCTATGTAGACCGCTATATAGACCGCTATGTAGACCGCTTTATAGACCGCTATGTAGACAGCTATATAGACCGCTATGTAGACCGCTGTATAGACCGCTATGTAGACCGCTGTATAGACCGCTATTTAGACCGCTATGTAGACCGCTGTATAGACCACTATGTAGACCGCTATGTAGACCGCTGTATAGACCGCTATATAGACCACTATGTAGACCGCTATGTAGTCCGCAATGTAGACCGCTATGTAGACCGCTATGTAGATTGCTATATAGACCGCTATATAGACCGCTATGTAGACCGTTATGTAGACCGCTATATAGAGCGCTATGTAGACCGCTATGTAGAACGCTATGTAGTCCGCTATGTAGACCGCTATGTAGACCGCTATGTAGTCCGCTATGTTAGACTGCTATATAGACCGCTATGTAGACTGCTATATAGACCGCTATGTAGACCGTTATGTAGACCGGTATGTAGACCACTATGTAGTCCGCTATGTAGACCGCTATATAGACCGCTATGTAGAACGCTATATAGACCGCTATGTAGACCGCTATATAGACCGCTATGTAAACCACTATATAGACCGCTATTAAGAGTAAGCATCAATGTTTGTAAAACGAAGCTTAACTCACAAATACAGTGTGAGAAAACTAGTCCATGCCTCAATAACGATTGCAACATACGGTAGCATGGTATTTTTTGTTGGCGTTTCGTCGCAAAAGGATACATGTTGTACGTCACATGTTTCAAGCCACTACCTGCAATAATCGATTGACCAAACTGCTGCTCACAATGGTGCTAAGTCATTACAGGTACCTATGTCGGTATAATAATATTAAATACAATCATTGCAAACGGATGGACGGTTAAAACGTATCTACATTGGAAAGGAGATCCGTGGCAACGGGAATAAAAAAAATGAAAAAAAACACAAGAATAAAAAAACAAATGACATAAATGGTCCAAGTGACTGGGTTCTATAGGATAGGCAGAGTAAGATGCGAATAGAAATAATGAAGTGATTCCAGTTTCGTATGAATATCAATGAAACAACCATTTAGGCCTAGTGGAGATCATGTGTATGGACATATTATTAGTACTATAAACAAACATATAACATATTATTTCATAGATTCACTATTCATACAACATACCAGAGATGTATTTCATTGTTTGGGTCATGGAAGGTAGATTATTGAATATATTCTATTTTAGAGTTGTCTTCATGTCTCAGTGGTGAGAAAATTCTTACTTTTTATAACTGTACCAGTTTTATTGAATTAAAAGTTATAATAAGAGAAAAGCTGTTACTTAACTATGAACATGATCAAATGTGTTACCTCTTTTTATTTACAATAGATCGATATGATTATAATTATCTGTGATAATTTATTTTTTAAACTTATTTATTTTGATTTGATTATGAAACAAGTTCTTATAACTTTCCAAATAGAATCCGTACTAATCATATGTGGATAAAGTGTCTTGCTCAAAGCGTACATTAATATATATATATGTGCTCAACTGATGGTCAGCATCATTGTGTCCCGGGATGATTTAGGTTCATAGTGTTATGAAGTAAAGCGTACATTAATGTATATGTGCTCAACTGGTGGTCAGCATCATTATGTCCCGGGATAGTTTAGGTTCATAGTGTTATGAAGTAAAGTGTACATTAATATATATATGTATGTGCTCAACTGATGGTCAGCATCATTGTGTCCCGGGATAATTTAGGTTCATAGTGTTATGAAGTAAAATGTCATGAAGATGTAACATAAATCTGACCTGTGGCAGATAGGCGTACATGACACGTTTTAAATGTATGTGATAAAGTATCTATTATATTTGAATATATTATTATTTTCTTCATATTTTGAGTTATGAAACTTCAGATAAACTCTAGTGGTAAAGCATTAAAGCCAGAATCCGTGGGTCATTGATCCTAAGTCTGATGCTCTACCACTAGACCACGCCCTCCGCACTTCCTGATAAATGATTTGTATAGTATTGAAAAATACAACACCAACAAAAAAAAACAGAAATGAAAACATAATTAGGATATTATTTCACAACGAAATCAATCCATTATTTTGACATTTAAAACATGAACAATTACCTGATCTGCTTAACACATACATTCATCTTATTTGTTCGTTTTTTTTTCAAGTTCATGCCATTCAAAACACAATATAAATTATATACATGTATTTGTTTAAACTAACTTATTTTAGCTCGATTGTGATGAAAGTTCAGAGCTTATATGAAACGCTCTCGCTCTCGAGTTCGCTTCCTTGGTAGAACCAGTACTGGGTGTTGTTTTATGAGAGACATCGGGTCGAGCTGAGAATCGAACCCGCAACATCTAGCGTGAGCGGCCAACACTCTATCCATTACACTACTGCCCCACTTTTTACATGTATTAATAAATGGATATATGCATGTTGGAACATGTGTATCCTTCTGCTCTTTTAGCAGTAGAGCTTAGATTGTGCAAACACCTCTTTAAGTAGTACTATGCTCGTTACATAAAACATGGGTGGTTAATATGCACGAGAAAATCGCAAATGATGTTCCGTGTAATGAGTTACTATAGATTGTCAGTGTACATTAAATTAAAGTTGTTCTGTTAGTTAAAGTAGGACATGTTATTCAAATAATAGTGATACTAAAGAACACATGTACATGACATAACAGATACGTAATTGAGAACACACATAAAAACAAAAACATCAACGGAATTAACAAAGTTGGATTATATTAACCAGTGTGGTGACTATGACTTTGGCATTATTTACTGTCTGTTATGACTTCACACAGTTATGTTTTTGTTACAGAAACTGTCTAATTTACCTTATTGCTTATTGCATAGGTAAAAGTGAGTCATTTACGGTGTGTTATAGTGTTTATACATTCTGAGAGGAAAGGATGGATGATAAATGGAAATGGATTAAATTATGAATTAAGGTAAGATATTTTATGTTTATAAATGCAATGTAATTAACCTGATACGAGAACGATTATCCCTTTGCTCACTGGCTGCTTGATATTGTTTGTCCAAGTAAATACGTCGCTAGCTTGTCTAAGTAAAATGGCGGCATAGCAACGTATATCGAACGCTGACTGGGTTATCAGCTTGTTTGAATGACATCCCCCATCAGGTTAAGTGTGTGCTGATAGCAAGCTGACCAATAAATAATAGGACTGAGTCAATATTCAAGTCACATTAACAACTGTTACACAAACAATCAATGATTGATAGCAGACAAAATATTAACTCAGAAAATCGCATTAGAATCAAGGTAGTAAATGTAGTGGATTCACAAAATAGCAATATCATTTCGGTATTTCCACTCTATGCATAAATGGTTAAATGTTTATTTAATTGATTGATTGATTGACTTATTTATTTATATTCAGGTTGAGAATGTGATCAGCATTTATTCTCTTTATTATATTCAAATGCTACATGAGTTACATTTGATTTTTGACTATTGAAAAACATATTGTTTGAACAAAATTAATAATGGTTACCTTGGGTATACTAGAAGCATCATAACACAATATAAATGTACAGCACAACAACAACAAATAAACAAGCGAAAAACAGAAAACAGTATTGGGTGTTAGAGCATTAGAACACATACAAAAGCGAACGTCACTAACAGTTTTATAAATATAATCACTGTGTCATTATTGTGTTGCATCAAGTAGTCATGCTAATAACATTGGAACACCTACATTAAAGATAATGTTGAAACTGTCCATAGTTGTCCTCGCAAGAGACTTTCATGCAAAGCACGCATTTTAACTGCTAGTTCCCCCGGAGATACCAGTAGCATATTGAGGCCCAGGCTAGGTTATCGATAATTATTGAAATAACATAATTTGATTTGAATGTTTTTTTGTCATTTGATCACAAGTAAAAATTAATTGGGAAATTTCAGTTTACACATTTACAAATTTCAGCAGACTTTTATAATGTCATAACATTTTGACAAAGTCATTGAATTGCATTCCAATTTGTGGTTCAAGCAAGGCATTTATTTTGGTTTGGTAACCGCATTTGTCAAATGTTGACTACGCACTCTGTGGTTATTTCCCGCCTTTATCATGTAGCATCACCGTGTTGAGCACCAGTCTTTTCTGGATGTAACGATGGTCATTCCATACACACCAGTTAAAGAGCATGTTCCGAAACCGTATATAAAATGGTTTTCCGAAGCTTGCATTTGTGTGGGATAAAGAAGCCTAAAACTGCCAAATAGCATATTAGTTAGACGTATTGATGATCCCAGTGTACAACTCCATAAAACAGTTAGGACAAAGACAACTTTGATAAAGTTTTGTGTCATTGGAAAAATAATTTACAAAGATGCTGGTCAGTTCAGCTGCATGATAATGTTGCACTAGTGACAACACATATGCAATATGCAATGCTCAATTGGGTTGGAGACAAAGAAAAAATCAGATAGTTTTGTAAGATAGTTACTCATAAACGCATTAACACAATAAAGAACTGTGATGTGAACACCTCATCCCCAACCCCTCTCTGAGAAATTTGTTTACAGTTAAATCACATATCTAGTGGAATACTTAAAAAACATACTTAATATTTTATGACAACAGAATTGGTTCCTGTAGTGAAAAACACTATTCCATGAAAATGTATTTATATGTGTGCCACTGGAATGACAACATTAAAAACAAAAGGTGTATGAGTACAACTACACCGATAAAATTAAATTAAAATGGATCAGTACATTGTTTGCAGAGACAATATGCAGACCGTTTCATTTGATTTTGTGGAATATTAACAGCATTGCATATGATAACTGGATTACACTGTACCTTACGGATCTCAAAGTTTTTTTTATCATGAAATCAGAAACATTTATTACCTGGCAAAATGGTTTTAATTGCCATGTTATAATTAGTTAAGTGATAAAATTGAAAATAAATATGTTAGGGCCTCAAAATATAAAGTGCGGTTAGTACAGTAAGATGTTCAGATACCAATAGGTTTCTCACCCTGCACGAGAAAAGCGATAATATAACTGGATACACCTTTGTGTTCAGATTTCAATTATGACAGACGCATTGTGGCAGCATTTCCACGTGGACTAAATACGTTATGAATGAAATACTATTTCAATGTATCGGGGTCACCCACTCATTAAACTTCATTCAGTAGTGATGATGTGTGTACGAATGTAAACTATTCATAATGGACTGGAATTGGAAAGTTCTTACTCAAGCGGATTATGAACGGAAAGAAAGAGTTCGACGGTAGGAAAATCTTTAACTTCGTTATACGTATTAATTGTTATTCCGAGTGTGTTATAGGTTTTGAGAATTGATATATATATAAAGATGTTTCAAGAAAATGCCTTGTTTATTGAGAGTGGTTACAATAGTGGTTGGAAGTAGTTCCCTAAATTTAATAATGTTTGGACTTTTGAAGTATTTTGGAAGTATAAATGATTCTCGTTTCTCTTTGAAATTTAAGCATATCATTAAATAGTGCATTTTATCGCCAAGGTCATGTACGATACACAGCCGACATTTACGCTGTTTATGGGGGACGTATAATTGATACCAGTGGCTGGTATCAAATAGAAACCTATATGTGGTTGCAAAATGTTGAATAATGCTCAAACCCGGAGTTGTTTCTTTGAAGATTGTTTAAGTTTTGATAACTAGTTTTAAATATAAATATAAAATGGTCAATTAAGGTTTGTATAACGATTTTATTAATATTGTTACTTTTAATATTATTTTGATTGAGCCATAGACAAGTATTATCTGCAGAATCAAGAACATTCTTGATAAGCTGTATCCATTGAAATGTATGATTGGATTGGCACAAGAGATAGAACAGTTTTGATTGGACAAGATTACTCAAGCATCTAATCATAAGAGATGTAATAACAATATAAAGACGGTATCGGCCAAGTTCGGCATGTAGCGTGTACTTTTTCGTGATGTTGGTAAATCACAATGAAATTGTTTAATCATATCAATATTTTCATAACCCCATATTTCACAGTTGTAAGTTAAAATTGAGATGACAATTTTATTTGTAAGTCACGAATATGTGATACATTACTTTGGTTGCCTGTGTAACTATGTTATATCTGCATGAAAGGGAGCTACCTGAAGAGGCACAAAAAACTTGTAAATTTTTGTTTTAATCTACTGTTTCTATGAATGTTAAGTATTCTTAAGAAGTGGAAAACGTCATTAAGGTTTATTTGAATTCCATTGTTTGTTTTAGTGATGGTCTCCTCTAGATCATTCAGATAAATAATAAATAATTTCGGCGATCCATTTTCCCCTTGACGAACACCACAGTAACTCAAGAACATTGCTGCGGTATCCCCATTAATTGAAATGATTTGATATCAGAGAACTTATTTTGAATAACATTGAAAACCTTTTCGTGGACCCCTGTTTTAAAATATTCAATGTTACCAACAAGCGAGTTATGAAGGAAAAACCATATTCCACGAGATTTACGTTTGCACGTTTCTGAACTTGGCTTAGAGAAAATGTATAGTTTGGGACATTAATTACATAATAGATATCGATTTGTCCTAACAACACAAAATGAAGAGTACACTAGCTGTATAAATTCAGCATACACCATTCTTATTTTAAGACAACACAGAAATAATACTATTATTATAAAATGTCACATGACATATTTGTTTTGATGAGAGAGAGAGGGATCCACATTCTTAGAATGGCCAAGAAGTCACAATAAATTCTATCATAGAAAATGTCACAGTTAATAACTCACTCCCGGTACCACGGGTAACGTTTATAGTTTCAGGTAAATCAGACTATATGTTTGGATGTGGGGTGTTCCCGTTTGTATGACCGCTAGTGTACATCAAGTCATTAATGCATTTTCTTATTTACACTGACTGTAGATAAGTACTGGTTGCGTAAATGATAACAATCTGTTTGGATGAGCATGGAAACAATAAACATACATCACAAATGGTCACGTTCTCCGTGTATCCCTAGCTGACATAATCATTTGGATCTTTTGTGTACTATTAACTGTTGCTCCACGTGACGGTGCGGCCATTGCGCTCTAAAATGCAGGATGTCTCTCCAACAAATAGCAGTCTCCTCTATTGATCGTCGAAACTTTTCATTGATACGTGCTTTCACATCTGAATTGCACAAACCTCGTAGAACTGAATACCACTCAGAAACATGTCACTGACAGTATCACCATTAACTTCTAGGGCAGTCTGAAACTTTATTTTAACGTTGCTGTTGCCATATTAACGAATACGTTTTAAATAATATTATCTTCAACATGTAAAACTAAATTATCTTCGTTAGTAAATGCACGACATAAATGTATCATTTACATAAAAAGTACTGAATAGACTAAAATGACAACACATATGATTTAATTAATTTCCTTTTTAGTAATTGTGCATAACGATAACCACGCCATTACAGGTAGCATCTTCAAAATGGATTCTTGTTTTTTTTATATATCATAGTGTTGGCACCTTTTTTAGCTTAAAGTAGTCCATAATATTATAACAAGTAATCCCGGTTGCGGTGTAAATCAATAACAAACATTATACGTCACAAGGGATTTGTATTCCGATTGCACATAGTGAAAAATAAAAAAAAAGTTTTAGCTGAATAACTCTGCATATTCTAGATAAATTTTGATAAGTATAAATTCTTGATATGAGTGATTTATCAATGTCATAATACAATGGAGAATATGATAAACAGAGGAAGCTCATGTTGTTCAAGCCGTATTCAAAATGCGTTGTACATGATTTCACATAACACCGACTTGCAAAGTAGAGTTTTAATGATAATGGGTGTTTAGTAAAAAAGTTATATAGAGTATTTTTATTTGCTTAATTGTGTTATTAAGTCAACTTGCGCTTTAATATTTTATCTTTAAAAACGTTATTTGCTGACGTTGGCCTAGGTTGTATGTCTTTGTCAACCGGAAAATGCCGTTTCTGTCTGATGCAAAGACAACTCAATTAAACTGTGTAATTCTCTGTAAATTATATATATTACAACAGGGACACGCGTCTATGTGAACGTGTTGCTTTAGATATAAAACGACAAAGTATCTTAATCTACTTAGTCTGGTGACATCAGGTTGAAAACGTAATGTTGCAGACATTTATGTAAAGTAATGATTCACTAAGAATTTATGACGTATAAATCCATATATTTCTCATACCAGAAATTTAATCTATAACGACCTTGAATTCTTATAATCTTCGGAAATGACAAATATTTGAACATTTTACGCTGCAGCTACTTAAATACGTGTTTTTCCGGCTAAGAATAAAATCACTGTCGATCTTTGCAGTTGGACAGGAATAGGTGTCATGTTCATTTTTATCGTACTTACTGTTGTGGTTAAATTACCAACCCCTGTGTAGTTCCAGGAAGCTATATGAGTGATGGCAAGAATAGGATCACTGTGGCTCATGCATGTCGTAGGAAGCGACAATTTGAGTAATATGATAGAATTTGCTGAAACTCTCCAGTTATACAGGTATTAAGGTTCTAAGTGCACTCTGCATATTCATTTGTTGATGTATTTTACCTCTATTTTTAACTAGGTGTTTTTGTACATGTAGAGTGAATCTGGAACCTTCCTTTCTGTTTGCGTCGAATAACCTATAGTGTGTTGATACGCCGTAAACCCCGATTCATTCATTAATTCATTCATTAATTCATTCATTCATTCATTCATTCATTCATTCATTATTCATTCATTCATTCATTCATTAACTTGCGGAGGGACAGTGGTTTTACCGAGATTAATTCCACAAAAAACTGGATATATACCCTGAAATGTGTTAAAAATGGCGTTAAGCCTCAATTCTGTAAGCTTGATACTCAATAAGGTAAAATATTGTTTGGTCAATAGTTTTAAAATTCAAAGTTTCCATATCCAGAACAAAGGGTTATAGATGAAAAATGACATTCTGACAAAGACCGATGATCTAATTACAAGGGAGATAACTCGTTTGTTTTTTTTTGTGTCTGAAATTAATCATTAATTTACATAAATCCCTAAAAGGTTCACATACTTTGCACATTAATTAGCAGATTCATATTGTGAGAACGGTCATTAGATGAAATGTATTCCCTGAAATGAATACCTCTCATTAATACGATGTTAAACATAATTAAGCGCAGTAGGGTAAGTAAATTCTATATTAAATTATACTGAACAAAACAGTTAACCAGCCAATTTAAGATTTCCAATACACCTGGTCAGCATATTGAGAAGTTTTTATTAGATGTATACAAAACTAACAGACAAGTATGCACTGATTTTACAGACTTTATTTTTGTTCTCCTAAATGTTCTTTCTAATTTAAGTCCAAATTTTAAGGAAATTGATTTGATACTTGTGTTAGAAATACATAAAATGTCAGGTGGCGGGTTAGCTGTTCCAATACATCAAACTTTTACAAGTATAAAAGTAAATTAAAGTTAGTCATTAGTGAAGACGCAATTCCTTTAGACGATGTGAAAGTATTGTGTAACTATGCGGTTGCCATAAGTCACAGACGTGTCGTCAAAGTAACAGACTAACAGGAGACCGTTATTGGAAAATCATTTAGAAGCAATATGTATTGAAGTGTGTTTCTTTTATGTATATATAAATGGTTTATCTCCCATTATCGAGTGATTTTAAAACGGAATTAATGACTATGATTAGTAAATGATTTACACGGAAGCATTAGAACAGTGACTCATGTATAAATGTATTTAATTGAAATAGCACAGTCGTTGGAAATATATGTCAACTTCTTTTAAGCAAAGCCAAAAGACATAACAAAAAGTAGTCGAAAGAAATTGCATGTTTAAACGTTGGAATAATGCTTTATAAATTAAACAAAACACCACAAATCCAAGTTTGCTGTAAGTATATGAGGTAACTTAATAATCGATTGGTTTGGCATACTTGGATAAACAAACTAGTTTGATTGGTTGGGATAGTTTTAAGGAAAGGTTAATAAGTTTTAATGTAGTGTACTGTACAATACAATTTAGGAGTACAGCAATTATGCTGTCACCAACGGAAGTGAGCTACTTACCAAAAGTAAAACAACGAATATCAAACCCGTCATTTAAGCTTAATTACCGCCCCTTTTCAATTGATTCAAAAAGCAAGGAAGATGTTGACAAACGCAAACTGTTTGAGCGGTATCATCATCCATGCATGCGAAAGATGCGTGAATTACACACTGTAGAAATAAGGAACAAACGGACTAAGGAATTAGTGGATTTAGAGGTTAGTGATCTTTTACAACCTGTATATTTGTAGAATTGGTTCTATGTTGTATATATTGTAAGATCTGTATATTCGAAGAATGGCTTCCTTGTCGTATATATTGTAGGTTAAACAGATATTTCTCTGTAATCGAATGATCATGGTATGTGCGGTGAGTGATCGTTCAATATTGGCTATGTTGTAGGTAGAAATAAATTGCTCTGTTATCGAATGATAAGTGCAGTGAGTGATCTTTTACAACCTGTAATTTAGAGAATTGGTTCCACATTAGACATGTTGTAGGTAAAAAGAAATTGCTCTGCAATCCAATGATCATGATATATGCGGTTAGTGATCTTTTGCAACCTGTATATTCGGAAATGGGTTCAATGTCGTATACTTTGTAGGTTAAACAGAAATTGCTCTGTAAATCAATGATCATGGTATGTGCAGTGAGTGATCTTTTACAACCTGTAATTTAGAGAATTGGTTCCATATAAGACATGTTGTAGGTAAAAAGAAATTGCTCTGTAATCCAATGATAATGATATATGCGGCTAGTGATCTTTTGCAACATGTATATTCGGAGAATGGGTTCCATGTCGTATATATTGTAGGTTAAACAGAGATTGTTCTGTAATCCAATGATCATGTGGTGACAGATTTTATCTCAAATTATGTAATTCTGAGGATACAACCGTAAAATGATACTTTGTTCGATCTCTTTAAGACTATTATTGGATCACTTGGACGTGAGTTTTTCATGTCAAGTCATGAAAATATGAAATGAGTTAATCAATCAGTGTATGATATTCAAAAGATTGTGTTTCAACTATTTGGCCCTTCTTCGTTGTGTGTCCATTATGAAAAACACAACAAAAACACAACAGAATACGAGATACATAAATGAATGTGTCTTATATTATATGTACCATCAATTATGTTTAGATATATTGTTAGTATGAACGATTACCCTAAACATAAAAAATGCATAACTGACTACAATAGCTCATTATTGATCATAATTCGTGTTTTAATACTTTTCCATTACAAAGATTTTCTCGTTTTGAAATAGACCCCACATAACAATTTAGTTTGTGATAAAACGCTTTTAAGTTGTTTGTTTTAACTTATAAAAATGTTTGTTCTTCAAATTAAAATATAATATTGAACACGTTTTCAGACATTCAAATGAGATCCGGTTAAAATGTTTTAACAGCACAAATTGCTGTTTGATTGTGTGTTGCTGTTGCAGTCGTTAAATAAACATTATGTCTTCCAGGACATTATTTTGCACTTTAAATTCTAATTTCGTAATTGCTATTAATTGTTTTACACAAACTCAATTTAAATCTAGCACATTATCATGCTGATTATGTTACACCGTCTAATAAAATAATTTTTTGACCATGAAATTTTCATTAAATACATATCAACACTCTTTTTTAATTATAAATATGACTTGCTATAAAAGATGGTTTCAAAGGGTATGGTTGAATCTTTAACATACCGTAGTTGAACGGTTCTATTGTCGAAATTACTTGTTTCAACAAAATGTCTATAGCATTTTAACATCTATAGCATAGGTACATGTATACAATATATACAATGAAGTTAAAATATAAACTGTAAGGTAATCATTAGTAGTTGTTTTGGTAAAAAAAGCAATACACGCGCAGTTGTTGTTGCCAAGTGGTTGTAAATTTCAATTTGGATTAACATTGACCCTCTAGTAGTGCGCTATGCATTATGTAAAGCAACATACGTTTTCTTATAATAATAACATTTAGTTTGAATGAAATATCATGAAATAATAGATTTTTATTTTCACATGACCGCAGCATGTGTAATAAAATGTGTACGATATCTTAATACAGACATTTTTGAGATAAAGAAATTTGAACAGAAATTGGAAAAAAATTGTATCAATTACGCAAGGCTTCAACAGCGGTCTAGTCAGCTTGGACATGATGGAGGGAATGCATATGATAAAATAGTCAATGCCAAAGATTTAAACAAATAATTTTAGTGAACGTTCACCATTTAGAGCTGTTCTTCATGTCTTATATATAATATACGCCTTTATGATATGAATAAATGAGTGAAGGGACAATACTAACAATACGATGTACTGCATGTTTAAAGATTCCAATGCACTTAATGCAGTGCGATGCAATATAAGAAGTTATATGAAGATGTGATTTCTTAATCATACGCACTATATTCATTATAAAACATCAGTATATACTGTTGGATTTGATTAATACACCGAAATACATGATTATTGTTATTCAGCGTAAAAGAGCGAGGTTCAGGCCGCCCCTTAACCTGGTTTAAGATTCATATTGCTTTAAAGATGAATTGAATATTGCATTATTATACTGTCAGTCAGTCTGGAGAAAATAAAACTATTTAAAATGGAATGGCTGACATATTTTTTTAACTTTTATTCGGTTTCCAAAGTAATACGTTTGATGCATTAGATTCTAAAATGGGGATAACGTTAATCGTTTCAATTATTTATTTAGTCATCATACTTGTCGAAGTGGTAAATCTAACAGAAACAACCCAGAACAGCCTGACAGTAAGTCGCCTGCTTATCACCATCATGTCCCGTGTGGTTGCACCAAGAAGTAAAATACAATTGGAGAAAATAAATGAAAAGTCGAAACTGTTATATTTCAATCATTCAACTAAAATAAATGCAGAATTCGAAATAATTGATATTTTGTATCGAATTTTTAATTAAAATAACATCAAAATGCTTCGATTTCTGTCACCAGGCATCAAAGTCATCAAAATGCTGTCATAAACTATTGCAACGCGTGCATCACAGTTAGATGTTTAGCAAGTTGAAGTTTGCTGTAGGGACCACGTTGTATGGTTTAATTGTGATTGGTACAACAATAAAATAATTTGACGAGCCATAAAATCTGACGCGTCTGAATGTTATGGTAGTGTAATATGCTATTGTATCACATAAATACCATTTGCTTTATTTGTATTATTCCTGTGATACAGACAAAGAAGTCAGTTTGAGTTTAAAGTGACGTCTTTTACAACAATGAACCGTTTTTTTTAATCAATTAATTGACACGTAAGGAGTATGAAATTAGAAAATAATGGCATGCTACCTCATTGTAATTTATCTTGCATACACGTACATTATACTGGTCAACATTTTCAGTTTTTTTCTTTTCTCATTTTATTCTTTCATGTATTAATATTACCATTATATAGAACGGTATGCGGAACTTAGAACTAGTTGTAAAAAAACAGAAACATAATACAACGAGTTTTATTGAGTAAAATCAATATGAAATATATGAAGTATACTGTAAATTTGAAATTTGCGACCGTACATGAGGTTTTGAATTGTCGCAGTCTTATTAACGGCGACACCGAATGGTATGGTTTAACTGTTTACACTGTGTTCGGTGACGTTGTTAACAAATGACGTAGTAATACTTGGAACGCGAAAACGTGGTGATGTTATCGACGACATATGCAGTTTTAAATGCCAGCAAATCTAAAAGCACCATCAAATGAAATCGATATAATTTGAGAAGGGTGTTATAGTACAATTATGTTATTAAATGTATAGTAGAGGCATATATAACAAACTAAGTTGTTGTTATAAAATTCAAAAAATAACACGAATAGTTTGCAGTCAAATCCGAAAGTGTAAATAATTTTAACGAGGGCATCATGCAGTGTTGATACTGGCATCAACAGTAAAAGCAAACGCTCTGAAATAAAAAGTATTTTTTTCGGCTACTTTGTTTGAAATAATCTCATATCAGTATAATGTACCAGTAAGGACTTACTTAAATATCAAACGTAGAGTATATAGATTGCACATTCGACTGCTTATACAAATATAAGCAAAGTGACCAGAAACACAGAACACTACTCCATTGTCAATACTTTGGTACATATTGCATGCGAAGATGCTATTCTGTTTTCCTCTGCCGGATGCAACGATCCGATTTCATTCATTGTATCAAAGGTCATTTGCATTTATGTAAATGAGAGACAAATAAGACTTATTGCGTACAGGTCTAACTAAAACAGAAACAGAAACGTCAGAAACGGCCTTGTTGTACATTTATGTTCATACACATTTATTCCCAAAAATAACCGGACTATGCGTGTTTTATTGTTACAAAACCCTCAAAAGAATGTTGAAGGATTTAGTTGGCAATCAAATCCGGAAACAGTGATACATTTCTTTATTGATATAGAAAGTTTGAATTCGATTTATTTCCTAACTGAATAAATGCATTTAGAAATATATGTTATTCAGTAAATGCATACATGCTTCATATGAGTGAAGAACAGTGATCGGAAAGCATGTATTATATTTGTATTTAATGATTGATCGAGTATTAAGTGTCATTTTAATGTCATCGAGAGATAACAGACGATCAGTTAACCAAACCACTTTTTTCTGGGATCCTGTAAGGTTAACCTGTACTCGAGCACACCCGCACAAGTAACTGATAAACAAGTAAATGAGAGACGAATGATAATGAGTCGTAATGTCGTACATGTATATACAGAGACGGGGATTCGAACTCATGGCCCCCGGATTGATAGTCAGACGCGCTACCGACTGAGCTAATCGGTCCCGGCATTTATATTTAAATCATCATCAAATGCATTTGAATAAATAATTACAAGACTTAGTATGCTTATTGTTTTACAGCTTTTGTAGTGAGATGGTCCATCACTACCTCCGCTTGAATTCCTTGCATATATTTGTCAAAGAAACTTAAAACATTTAAATAAACGCTAAAAAGTTACCTAGATAAAAAGTTATTCGTTTGCAAAGTAAAAATATCTGAATAAAATGCTACATTTTAATGGAAACCTTGCTTTGAATTACGTATTGAAATTATTTACTATTATTTTATCAAATACCCGCAGCTCATTTCACTATACATTGCATTTTAGATCATATTCAAGTGTATTAAAATAGAAAGATATAGAGCAGACATCATTTTATATATTAGGAACATAATATTCATGGCTAGACACAGCAATAAGGTAAACATTAGTTTTAGTTTAAATTTCTAATGGATATTTATGACAACAATTAGAAACTGAAACCCAAGATTGGACTGATTATTGTGTCCGCCTTCTTATAACAAACAAAAAATATTTGATTTTACTATAATTTCTAATGATTTAAATAGTTTAAATTGTCAAATAAATCACTTAGGCTCATATTCGTATGCGGTTTTTGAAATGATTTTTATCATATTTTTGAAAACAATGGTCTGACAGAAATTTATCATAAATAATGTGGGCTATATTTAAACGGGACTTAACAAGAGCAGTAGGCTATGAAAGTATTACCAAAAGTTGAGTGGTTTATATTCCATTCAGTCGGCACCGATGTTGCCAAAATGTATTCCAGTCCTCCCTGTTGTTTGAGAATATATAACAGAACATAATTATATTTAGTTACATTGATTTGGAATTCGAACTTTTAAACACTATTTCAAAATATAACATACATATAAACTCGCCGGATGAGATTAAATGCTAATCTCAAAGTCGGTGGCTTTCGTTGTCATTTTGGCATGTACAATGTTATGATTATAATATTATGTTATTTTGGTGGCTGTGTTTCGTGAACGCTATGTCTCTTGTTGGTCATATACTTTATTAGTTCTGACCCGTACAATGATATGATTATATTATACATTCATATATTTATGTTGTTTTGGTGGCTGTGTTTTGTGAACGCTATGTCTTCTGTTGGTCATATACTTTATTAGTTCTGACACGTACAATAATATGATTATATTGTACATTCATATGTTTATGTTGTTTTGGTGGCTGTGTTTTGTGAACGCTATGTCTTCTGTTGGTCATATACTTTATTAGTTCTGACACTGTACAATGATATGATTATATTATACATTCATATGTTTATGTTGTTTTGGTGGCTGTGTTTTGTGAACGTAATGTCTCCTGTTGGTCATATACTTCATTAGTTCTGACACGTACAATGATATGATTATATTGGACATTCATATGTTTATGTTTTTATGGTGGCTGTGTTTTGTGAACGCTATGTCTTCTGTTGGTCATATACTTTATTAGTTCTGACCCGTACAATGGTATGATTATACTAAACATTGAAATGATTATGTTGTTTTGGTGGCTGTGTTTTGTGAACGCTATGTGTCCTGTTGGTCATATACTTTATTAGTTCTGACCCGTACAATGATATGATTATATTATACATTCATATGTTTGTGTTGTTTTGGTGACTGTGTTTTGTGAACGCTATGACTCCTGTTGGTCATATACTTTATTAGTTCTGACCCGTACAATGGTATGCTTACACTAAACATTGAAATGATTATGTTGTTTTAGTTGCTGGGTTTTGTTAATGCTTTGTCTCCTGTTGGTAATATACTTTATTAGTTCTGACCTGTACAATGATATGGTTATACTAAACATTGATATGTTTTTGTTGTTTCGGCGGCTGTGTTTTGTGAACGCTATGTCTCCTGTTGGCCATGTACTTTATTAGTTCTGACACGTACAATGGTATCATGATACTAAACATTGATACGTGTATGTTGTTTGATGGCTGTGTTTTGTGAACGCAGTGTGTCCTGTTGGGCATATACATATTTAGTTCTGACCTGTACAATGATATGATTATACTCAACATTGATATGTTTATGTTGTTTTGGTGGCTGTGTTTTTTGAACGCTATCTCTCCTGTTGGACATATACTTCATTTGTTCTGACCCGTACAATGATATGATTATACTAAACGTTAATATGTTTATGTTGTTTTGGTGACTGTGTTTTGTGAACACTATGTCTCTTGTTGGTCCTATACTTTATTAGTTCTGACCCGTACAATGATATGATAATATTATACATTGATATGTTTATGTTGTTATTGTGGCTGTGTTTTGTGAACGCTATATATCCTGTTGGTCATATACTTAATTAGTTCTGACCCGTACAATGATATGATTATATTGTACATTGATATGTTTATGTTGTTATGGTGGCTGTGTTTTGTGAACGCTATATCTCCTGTTGGTCATATACTTTATTAGTTCTGACCCGTACAATGATATGATTATATTGGACATTCATATGTTTATGTTGTTTTGGTGGCTGTGTTTTGTGAACGCTATATCTCCTGTTGGTCATATACTTAATGAGTACTGACCCGTACAATGATATGATTATATTGTACATTGATATGTTTATGTTGTTATGGTGGCTGTGTTTTGTGAACGCTATATCTCCTGTTGGTCATATACTTAATGAGTACTGACCCGTACAATGATATGATTATATTGGACATTCATTTGTTTATGTTGTTTTGGTGGCTGTGTTTTGTGAACGCTATATCTCCTGTTGGTCATATACTTAATTAGTTCTGACCCGTACAATGATATGATTATATTGTACATTGATATGTTTATGTTGTTATGGTGGCTGTGTTTCGTGAACGCTTTGTTTTCTGTTGGTCATATACTTTATTAGTTCTGACCCGTACAATGATATGATTATATTGTACATTCATATGTCTATGTTGTTTTGGTGGCTGTGTTTTGTGAACGCTATATCTCCTGTTGGTCATATACTTTATTAGTTCTGACCCGTACAATGATATGATTATATTGTACATTGATATGTTTATGTTGTTATGGTGGCTGTGTTTTGTGAACGCTATGTCTCCTGTTGGTCATATACTTTATTAGTTCTGACCCGTACAATGGTATGATTATATTATACACTCATATGTTTATGTTGTTTTTGTGACTGTGTTTTGTGAACGCTATGTCTGCTGTTGGTCGTATACTTAATTAGTTCTTGTTATCATATGCATTGATATCTGAAATTGTTAAGCATATATAAAGTAAAGTAAACAAGTAGATAAATGTGTCAAAGATTTAATCGAGCTCATTCTATAAAATTAAAATACTCAACTCAGTGCTAAACGCAGGGAAAGCGCACTGTTCGTGAACAGGTATTACACTACATCGTAGAACAACTATAAGATATAAACTAAGAAAATATTGAAAAATACCTTAATTAATAAAAAAATGGAGATCCACTGAAAGAATCAAACTACCGCACAGTTACACTGTTGCCATTTAAATGTCTACTCCCAATATATTGATGCACATTTGGCGCACGTTGGTCGGCGTATAGGGATTTATTAAGGTATAACATGTGTTTTCTCGCTAATTGTCTAATACAGAATGCTGTTTCATTTGGTCGCCGTCATCATTAACTTTATATATATACATAGACACGGACACGAAACGCAAAACCAGCCTCGGAAGTGTTAAAGGATGCGAAAATGTCCATTTATATGCAAGGATTCTACAAGTATTAGTTGTACAAAATCGATGATACTATAATTATACAAACTCAATGTCGACTGGTCGAGTCTTTTATCTACTGTTTCAATCAATTTCCCTACGTGTTATTACGATAAGACAACTTTTTACAAATTCATTGAATGTGATAAAAGTGCAGTCATGGATTTCTTTAGAAAATGACATTTATTTAGTATACATACTACACATAAATAGATATCTACTTAGTTTCAGTTTTACACTATTGTATAAAAAGGCATATTCATGAGAGAGAGAGAGAGAGAGAGAGAGAGAGAGAGAGAGAGAGAGAGAGAGAGAGAGAGAGGTGTAAAGTTTGATTTGATGCGTGAACGTGTGTAGCATTTTATATAGGTGTTCGTTCATAGGTATAAAGTTTGATTTGATGCGTGAACGTGTGTAACATTTTATTTAGGTTACTTCCATAGGTGTAAAATTTAATTTGATGCGTGAAAATGCGTAATATTTTATATAATTGTACATCCATAGGTGTAAAATTTGATTTGATGCGTGAACGTGTGTAGCATTTTATATAGGTGTTCGTCCATAGGTGTAAAGTTTTATTCGATTCGTGAACATGTGTATAATTGTTATATAGTTGTACGTCCATAGGCGTAAAGTTTGATTTGATGCGTAAACGTGTGTAGCATTTTATATAGGTGTACGTCCATAGGTATAAAGTTTGATTTGATGCATGAAAATGCGTAATATTTTATATAGTTGTACGTCCATAGGTGTAAAGTTTGATTTGATGCTTAAACGTGTGTAACATTTCATATAGGTGTACGTTCATAGGTGTAAAGTTTGATTCGATGCCTGAACATGCATATCATTTTATATAGTTGTACGTTCATAGGTGTAAAGTTTGATTTGATGCGTGAAAATGCGTAATATTTTATATAATTGTACGTCCATAGGTGTAAAGTTTGATTTGAAGCGTGAACGTTTGTAACATTTTATATAGGTGTACGTCCATAGGTGTAAAATTTGATTCGATGCGTGAACATGCAATCATTTTATATAGTTGTACGTCCATAGGTGTAAAGTTTAATTTGAATCGTGAACATGCGTAACATTTTATATACAGACCCTAAACCGCTCAAGTACCCCATAATTGCACTCCGTTTGCGCTCAGTTTGCACTCCGTTCGCGCTCCGTTCGCGCTTAGTTCGCGCTCCGTTCGCGCTCCGTTTGCGTGCACTCGATTAAACGCTGTTAATTTAATGCACTCACAAACGCAAGTATTCGCTCACGAGCGCTGTATAGTTGAGTGCTCTATTTAATACTCCTCTTAGCGTTCGCTTCGTTCAGCGTTCACTCAACGTTCAGTTCGCTCAGTTCTGTTTCCGGGCCATAACCAATCGCAACATCTCAACTCTTTAAAATGATTCTATATTGACTTTTTAATTTAATCTGTTCCAATGGAGCAATTAAATGTATCCATGAGATTTAGTCAAGGTAAATTAATTCATAATCCGATTGTTTGTCTACAGATTATGTCACCCGCTGGGCGAAAGGTTGAACAAGTATCGATAGTAGGCATGTTTAATGGAAGTGTCTATGTTTTGATATGTGATCAGTGGTCTGGGTGATCAAAGAATATCGCACGTTATACCGGCTTCTGTTATCCAGACCGACGTTTGTTTGCGTCAGTATCTTCTTTGATATACCGTAAGCCGTTTGTTACAGGAAAGCAACAAAGTTTGTCCACAAAATTTACATATACATCATCAACATAAACTAAATAATATATATTGTTATTAATAATTAAATTTAATTAATAATTCCATACTGTTGATACCTCGCTGGCCTTATGATAATCCATAAATCTGCTCAGTGTAAGCAGTGACTTAACAACATGTGGATATATCACTGGTTTTGTTAATGTTCAAACTAAAATAAGCTTTATAATCAATAATATGCACTGCATGGGTGATGAACAATTTTTTATAATCCGTGCGATGCAATTCGACATTATAATAAATGATTTTTGAAAAATAATAATCTTGTAGTGTTTTTTCTCGATTTGGGTCCAAATGTGGCTTCGCTAAACTTAAAAAAAGAAATTCTGATATTTTAAGATTTTATAATTATTTTCGTTATCATTATATAAATATACTTGCAATGAAATTTTTTCAGTGGGTTTCTCAAATTAATCTTTTACTGATAGTATGCTTTATGTTAATATATTATTTAAAATGACAAACTATATTAAACTTGTTTGAAACTACACCCACTGTGCTATACCACTAATTATATGACACGCAGCAACACACCCGTGGTGTTAATTACGTTATGTCGCATGCCAGTGAGAGCCGTGTCAATTAAGTGGTGACTTATCGGTCTATTGACCACGGAAGATATGTATGATTTCATTTTGATTGTAATTCGTGCCAGATGGATGAATTTTAATTGAGCCAACATTATGTGATTAAATAGAAAAGATAAAAAAAGAAAAACTGCCAGCCAATTAACAACAAATAAAAAAACATTTAAGATATTGGTTATTCGAAGTTTTAGAACGATTTAGTATGTAAATATCATGATCTTAATATCATTAAATTAACGAACCGAAAACCACACGCCAGTTCTGAGTGAATGGTAGAAAGTGTGACATACACGTATAAAGGGATGTGTATTCAGGGCTGTCATTTTACCACAGCTGCCATAGCGATTTCGTATAAAAAAACAGATCAGAATTGTTAATTTACAAAATAATAACAATCCTACAATTTTAAAACTAATAAAAATTAAAGACATGTCTCTAAATAATTCCTTGTAAAAATGTAGTATTTTATTTGTATTATTTTTACTTTCATTATTTGTTTTATTTTTTTTTTAAATATTATTATCATTGGAGCTATTATTATAATATACATATTGACTGATTGATTTGTCACAGCTTTTATATTGGATACGTGCGTACGTGCATTTGGTCAGTCGTTCACAATTAATATAACAATTTAATTACTATAATGAAGGCAGAGCTGCATGGCAATCATCAAAACAGATACCCATGGTGAGAACCACATGTGTGTCAATAAATAGTTAATTGGTGATTTATCGGTCCATTGATCACAAAGAACCCTGCCGGTGTGTAATTTTCATTTTGATTATAATTTGTGCCAGATGAATGAATCTTTATTTAACCCGCGGCATGTGATTGGATAAGAAATATATAGTCAAAATCAATACTTAAATATGCAGATTTTATTATTATCATCATTATTATTAATATCTATTACATATTTCATTATTATTTATTACTATTATTACTAATATTATTGTTATTATTGCTATATTACTTTATTATTATATTATTATATTATTATATATCATATAATTATTATCTGAGTATTTTTTCTTCTTTATTATTATAATTATTCTTCTTCTTATTATTATTATAATTGTCATTTCTTACTTGTTGCCCCTTTCACAACTTTTATAGTGGCTTAATTGTTGCGTATCGATTTTGTAGGAAAGCGGGAAAACAATATAATTATTTACTATTTTATAGGCAGTGAATACATGTTCTTTGTTGTTTATTTAAACCTTCCTCATGATCAAAAGCTGCTCTTTAGTCAATATAAAATCACAACCTCAAAAAGGCCACCTAGAAATTTACGTTTGCTAGTTTTTATTTCCTATGTCTAATGTGTTATTGCGGTCTGTCGTGTTAATTTGGCATACATACATTTATTTTACATTAATTTTATTTAGCTTGATTGTGAAGTAAGCTTGGAGCTTATGCATATCGTTTCCAGTGCATTCCCTCATTAGATCTGGTACTGAAATGTGTTTCGATAGGTCGGGTAAAACCTGTGTCAAACTCGCGACCTCTGCCGTCTGAAGCCAGCACCCTATCCGCTGTACTACTGACCCACTTTATATTTTAGAATACAATTAATTTATTATTATTATTTTAATGAGATGTGCACGAGTATAATGTTTCCACTTTAATTGCAATATAACAGTTTTACGTAGATTTGTTCACAACTAAGCACAAACTCAGTATAACTATGTTTGGGGAAAATATAAAACTAAAGTCCAAATTAAATTGAAAATTGGTAATTTTTATTTTACCGAAATACCCAAACAAATAGAAGCATAATCATATAATTTTACGCATATCTATGTTTTGTTTGATTCACGCATGCTTTGATATTTTTGTATTTGGAGCAGTATACGCTTAAATCGAAATAAAGTACATGTTTTGTATGTTCTATAACTAATTTATATCGAAATAACACGCAAATAACATCTTTTCGAATTGTTATTTACACAATATATATAATTATTTATATTTTTGTTGCGCAAATCAAATCATGCTTAAACATGCAACTAATGAGCCTTGAAACCGTAGATAACCATTGATGTGTCGTCTATTGTATAATAGATATTTTAAACATTATTGTATTGATCAGCTAAATATTGATATTTATGCTATAATTGATAAATTGTTGACCAAAATAAGTTTTATCATGCGTTTTACAGTAAAACATTTATATAAACTACATGGTTTATATTTATGTGAAAGAAAATTTATCTTTTATCTCGATTTTAAGTATCGACTTCACGATCAAAAAATAAAAATGAGTATATCCGAATGAACGAGTGCACTCAGTAGCGCAGGAATAGTTCTGTTATCAGTTATCTTACTGTGTCTAGCGTATACAGCGCATCTGAGTGCACTCAGCGTATCTGAGTGCATTCAGCGTGTCTGAGTGCACTCGATCTATTTCATGCATTCAGGAGTGCGTTTATCATTCAAAATCCAGCGTTTGCTTACGGTCCATGTCCGCTCCGTCAGCGCTCAATCTGCGCTCCGTTCGCGCTCCGTCTGCGCTACGCTCGCGCTCCGCTTACGCTCTGAGTGCACTCCGTTTGCGTGCAATCGGGGTACTTGAGCGGTTTAGGGTCTGTAGTTGTACGTACATAGGTGTAAAGTTTGATTTGATGCTTGAACGTGCGTAAAATGTTATACTGTTGTACGTCCACGGGTGTAAAGTTCGATTTGATGCTTGAACTTGTGTTACATTTTATAAAGTTGTACGTCAAAAGGTGTAAAGTATGATTTGATGCTTGAACGTGCGTAAAATTTTATACTGTTGTACGTCCATAGGTGTAAAGTTCGATTTGATGCTTGAACTTGTGTTACATTTTATATAGTTGTACGTCAAAAGGTGTAAAGTTTGATTCGATGCGTGAACATGCAATCATTTTATATAGTTGTACGTCCATAGGTGTAAAGTTTAATTTGAATCGTGAACATGCGTAACATTTTATATAGTTGTACGTACATAGGTGTAAAGTTTGATTCGATGCATGAACATGCAATCATTTTATATAGTTGTACGTCCATAGGTGTAAAGTTTAATTTGAATCGTGAACATGCGTAACATTTTATATAGTTGTACGTACATAGGTGTAAAGTTCGATTTGATGCTTGAACGTGCGTAAAATGTTATACTGTTGTACGTCCACGGGTGTAAAGTTCGATTTGATGCTTGAACTTGTGTTACATTTTATATAGTTGTACGTACATAGGTGTAAAGTTTGATTTGATGCTTGAACGTGCGTAAAATTTTATACTGTTGTACGTCCATAGGTGTAAAGTTCGATTTGATGCTTGAACTTGTGTTACATTTTATATAGTTGTACGTCAAAAGGTGTAAAGTTTGATTTGATGCGTGAATATGCGTGACATTTTATATAGTTGTACGTACATATGTGTAAAGTTTGGTTTGATGCGTGAATATGCGTGACATTTTATTTAGTTGTACGTCCATAGGTGTAAAGTATGATTTGATGCATGAACATGCGTAACATTTTATATAATTGTACGTCCATAGGTGTAAAGTTTGATTTGAATCGTGAACGTGCGTAATATTTTATATAGTTGAACGTCCATAGGTGTAAAGTTTGATTTGATGCGTGAACATGCGTAACATTTTATATAGCTGTACGTCCATAGGTGTAAAGTTTGATTTGGTGCGTGAACATGTGTAACATTTTATATAGCTGTACGTCCATAGGTGTAAAGTTTGATTTGAATCGTGAACATGTGTAACATTTTATATAGTTGTAGGTACATAGGTGCAAAGTTTGATTTGAATTAAGAACATGCGTAGCATTTTATATAGTTGTTCGTCCATAGGTGTAAAGTTTGATTTGATGTTTGAACGTTTGTCACATTTTATAGGGTTGTACGTCCATAGGTGTAAAGTTTGATTTGATGCGTGAACATGTGTATTATTTTATATAGGTGTACGTACATAGGTGTAAAATTTATTTTGAATTGTGAACATGCGTAACATTTTATATAGTTGTACGTCCATAGCTGTAAAGTTTGATTTGAATCGTGAACTTATATAGTTGTACGTCCATAGGTGTAAAGTTTGATTTGATGCTCGAACGTGCGTAAAATTTGATACTGTTGTGCGTCCATGGGTGAAAAGTTCGATTTGATGCTTGAACTTGTGTGACATTGTATATAGTTGTACGTCAATAGGTGTAAAGTTTGATTTGATGCTTAAACATGTGTAACATCCGATTCCAACATTGATGCGTCTCCCGTCAATAATATACCTACATATCTACCTACATATCTACCTACATATATACCTACATATCTACCTACATATCTACCTACCTACATATCTACCTACATATATACCTACATATATACCTACATATCTACATACCTACATATCTACCTACATATCTACCTACATATCTACCTACATATCTACATACCTACATATATACCTACATATCTACCTACATATCTACATACCTACATATATACCCTACATATCTACCTACATATTTTCCTACATATATACCTACATATCTACCTACATATCTTCCTATATATCTACCTACATTGTACCTACCTACATATCTTCCTACATATATACCTACAAATCTACCTACATATCTACCTACATATCTACATACCTACATATATACCTACATATCTACCTACATATCTACCTACATATCTACCTACATATCTATCTACATATATACCTACATATCTACCTACATATCTACCTATATATCTACCTACATATCTACCTACATATCTACCTACCTACATATCTACCTACATATCTACCTACATATCTACATACCTACATATATACCTACATATATACCTACATATCTACATGCCTACATATATACCTACATATCTACCTACATATCTTCCTACATATCTACCTACATATCTACCTACATATCTACCTACATATCTACATACCTACATATATACCTACATATCTACCTACATATCTTCCTACATATCTACCTACATATATACCTACATATCTACCTACATATCTACCTACATATCATCGTTTTATTGGTTTGTGTTCGTATATAATACAGAGGAAATCATAATTTGATATTTTTTTTACATTGGAACATATAAAGAGACTTCTAGCTGTGATATAATCTTTATTTGATTGCACAATATAATACGCAAAGGAAAATACAGTGTAACAATTAAGTATCGGTTACGAACTATTATAAATCATTTTTTTAGTACATCCAATGACAGGAGTGCGGAAATGGCGTATATAAGTACGTCTGCTATACGAATTAAAATCACAGTATGTGCTTCAGGGAAAGTGAAATTATTTTTTTTTTAATTATTTGGTTTTTGAAACCTTAAACTTGCGGCAGAACTTGCGCATTTAGAAATAGTCGTTATAATATTTCCTCCTATGATTTTTATTCACATCTCGCATTCAAATCTCGCATTCACATCTCGCATTCAAATCTCGCATTCACATCTCGCATTAACATCTCGCATTCAAATCTCGCATTCGCATCTCGCATTCAAATCTCGCATTTGAACATTATTCTGGCCTAGTTTATATTAATTTATTTTAGGTCGGTTGAAGAAAGCTATGTTCCTTTGCTATAAATCGCTCTATATACCGTTTAACGGGTATAAGCTAAACTGAGCGTTTTTAAAAGACCATCTGTTGGGCAGGAATCGAATCCGCGACCTCTTCCTTGATAGGTCAACACTTTGTCCTCTGCACCTAGTCCTTCTTTATTGGATTTTAAATACGATAGACGTTTCAAGTATTATAATAGACGATTTAAATTAAAAAAGTACTTTATATTATTAAGATATAATCGTAAGATAATTAAATACGTGTGTTGAACTCTTTAATATTATATAATATATAAACAGGTATATTCAATTGTTTTCAAAATTAATGAATGGATTTTTAGCGTCATTTTATACCATCGAGGAATAACAGACACATAACAGATAACTTTTCAACTTGAATCAGCAGTGAGAGACGAATGATAGTGAGATGCAATATCGTATACCAATCATCACAGAGACTGTGGCCGGGCGGGGACTCGAGCTCACGGTCCCTGGATTGATGGTCAGCCGCGCTACCGACTGAGCTAATCGGGTCAAACTTCTTTTGAAATGAGAAGCTGTCGACATGTTTTTTTTCAAATCTCAAATAATTAATATACTTTATAATTCTACTTCGGACGTTCTGTAATAATTAAAATCGTACTAACGATTAATGCATTTACATAACTACGTATTGTAAATTTTGGACATGGGTAATACAAAGGATATGTTTCGTTCTGTTCAATGCTGCTCATAGTTTGTGACATGATTACATGTGACTGCTTAAGACAATAATGCCAGAGGTTATCCGATTGCATGGTTTTTCTCGCCTTGTGTCAGTAATTTTAGTTTTTAGTTTTACAAACTTCATTTATCAACACACGCTGAAAGTTCCCACGATTCTCAGAGTGTTTGAAAGCGTTGTTGATAACTTTATAATATCTGCAGCAATCACAACCTTCATTGCATCGGTCCTGCGGTTAGGAAACGCACACAATTTAAGTTGCTCTGTTTGGCCCGATATATACTGTCTCTGAATTATTAAAATGGTAATTACAATTACTAAAATAAATCTTAGGTTCAAAAGCAATTATACGTGATATATTTGTTTGGATGTTTTCACAACTGATCGATTGATTGTTTGATTTGAAGATAGACTTGTTTTCAGTTTATTCAATTAAAGCGCTGTTGAAAGACAATGCTTTTCTGAATTATAAATTGATCAAAGTTAGATACGAACTTATTATGACTTTGTTTGTAAGATATTTTGTTTCATACCTGCATTTGGTGTGAACGTTTTGATTGGCTGGAATTGTTTACAATTATTATACAAAGTATTAACTTAAAAGGATTCATTTGAAGCACCGATAAGTAAATTGATTTTCATGATTTTCGAAAATACAATCATGTGTGTGTGTGTGTGTGTGTGTGTGTGTGTGTGTGTGTGTGTGTGTGTTACTATGCATTATTGCATGCGTAGTAACGGGTTTAGTGCAACATATTGAAAAAAAATGAAACTACATAGTTTCTCCATAATCTCTTTAGATTTCGAAAAAGTAATTTTGACGAACATTTTTTTAAAACGTGTGTCCTACAATGGAAGATGCAAAATATGAAATATACGTAATTGAATATCATTGTATAATACCACTTACTACTAAAATATTAGTTTTTCCCAACCATTTTGAAGATTGTTGGTAATTTTGTTAATTTAATTAATAAACGGTGTAAATACGTAGTAATAAAAGCAAGCATGGACACTTGGCTCACCAGGACCCAGATTTCATTAAACATCTCAACTTGCCATAATTGATAGGTGTAATTTGTTCATTTGTTAACGACAGTAAATTATCGGCTTCCTGTCGACCGACTAGGATTTTGCCAGTGATAGGTGTATTTTGTTCATTTTTTCACGACAGCAAGTTATCGGCTTTCCTGTCGGCCGACTTGGATTTTACCATTGATAGGTGTGTAACAAATGTTACATTAAGGGTTTTTGTTACTCTAAGGGTTGCACATAGGTGTATTATTTTCAGTTGATCAAACACGTACAGTATGTGTGTTCCTTTTGGTGGACTAGGCTTTAGCCATTGATAGGTGTATTATTATTATTTTTATCAAGCCAGTACAGTATTTGTGTTCCTTTTGGTGGACTAGGCTTTAGCCATTGATAGGTGTATTATTTTCATTTGAGTAAGCCAGTACAGTATTTGTGTTCCTTTTGGTGGACTAGGCTTTAGCCATTGATAGGTGTATTATTTTCATTTGATCAAGCCAGTACAGTATTTGTGTTCCTTTTGGTGGACTAGGCTTTAGCCATTGATAGGTGTATTATTTTCATTTGATCAATCCAGTACAGTATTTGTGTTCTTTTGAGTGGACTAGGCTTTAACATTGGTAGGTGTATTATTTTCATTTGATCAAGCCAGTACAGTATTTGTGTTCCTTTTGGTGGACTAGGCTTTAGCCATTGATAGGTGTATTATTTTATTTGATCAAGCCAGTACAGTATTTGTGTTCCTTTTGGTGGACTAGGCTTTAGCCATTGATAGGTGTATTATTTTCATTTGAGTAAGCCAGTACAGTATTTGTGTTCCTTTTGGTGGACTAGGCTTTAGCCATTGATAGGTGTATTAATTTCATTTGATCAAGCCAGTACAGTATTTATGTTCCTTTTGGTGGACTTGGCTTAAGCCATTGGTAGGTGTATTAATTTCATTTGATCAAGCCAGTACAGTATTTGTGTTCCTTTTGGTGGACTAGGCTTTAGCCATTGGTAGGTGTATTATTTTCATTTGATCAAGCCAGTACAGTATTTGTGTTCCTTTTGGTGGACTAGGCTTTATTCATTTATACGTGTATTAATTTCATTTGATCAAGCAAGTACAGTATTTGTGTTCCTTTTGGTGGACTAGGCTTAAGCCATTGATAGGTGTATTATTTTCATTTAATCAAGCCAGTATATCAACTTTCCTGTCAGACCGTTACTAGGGTTTTGAATTTTATAACATTATACTTATTTCATAATGTTTGTATTCATGTCAGCCTACCAGTATTCTGCCTTTGATTTTCTGTCTAATTTATGCTTTAAAATGAATTTATGCATAACATTAAAAATGTTGTAATCTAAGGTCACCACGTGACCTTTTATTGCATAATGGTTTGTAGTCTTGAAGTTCTTAAAAATACTTAAAAATAGTGACAATTGGGAAATTTGAATCTTTATAATTATGTCATCTTGAAATGATTTCATGTTCGGTTTGTCAAATGTTGCTCATCATCGAACGTCTCATACAACAATAATTTTTCTACTGCTCTAGATATCGTAAAATGCACTACTGAGTCGCGTCAATAAAGACAGTATCCCAGGTATGAGACTTAAATATCTCTCAATTCTATATGAATTCCTTTGTTGCTCAATACATGAAGGAAAAACAGGTGAGGGGATTTACTAACATTTCGAATAGTTCATCTCGTCATATTTTGGCAAAAGTGTCCATTTGTTATATTGTATTACTACGCACATTCAAACTGTCATACTTGTATTTCCATCCAACAGCAGCTAATTGGCATCCAAACTCGACATAACTCATGAATATGTTATGCACTTCTCTCTTGTACTCATGTAGCAGAGAACATTATCGAAATTAATATGCCCAACCAATAACACAGCTCTAAAAGTATTTGTTTCGCCAAAATATCGCAACGTCACAAAGAAAGGGGAATTGTCAAGAGAGACCTTAATGAATAGCATTATATTAAAAAATAACAGTTGCAATCGGATCCAGAAAAAAATAACAGTGCAGTTATTTTTATTTTAGTTGAAATGCAGCATTGTCAATTAAAGAGATGTATACACACAAACTTTAGTATGAATAAAAAAAGTAAAAAAAAAACAACTGAAGCTAAATTCTTGGCACTCATCATGTTACAGAAATTAACACGAACTGCATTCTACTCTAAATAGCATTATATATTATTTCATGTAGACTGCAGAAACGCCACAATTTCTACCCGCCAGGGAGCGTTACATAGCAGTGATATTCGAGTATACTGATTGGTCAGTTGCTTCTGCGTCACAGTTTGGTAAACGCATTAGTGGGTTATGATTTGTGACACAGGCAGGGAATTCCGTACTTTTACGTGAGGGTATAACGGACCTGATTTGGGAAACCTCGGGTACTGGGATAAAATATGTTACAGACGACGAAAAGGATTATAGAGAAAATTTGATACTGGATGGTAGATTTGCACATATGAAAGGAGAAATGAGATTTCGAATGATAGATGCGGAACACAATAAAAATAAACTTGACTTGTTAATTTTACATAGTCAAAGTGTAGTCAAGAGAGAAAAGTCTTTCTTGAATGAGTACATACTGGCTAGACATCATCCCCCCCCCCCCCCCCCCCCCCAAAAAAAAAATACCCTGGACAAAAACATTTATAAATTATCTATTATTACGTAAAATGCACAATTAGGCTTATCCAAGTCGACTTTGCTAAATCTAATTCAGAGCCAGACATTTAATCCTCTTATGATTTAAGGTGAATAAGTATTCTTATTAACATATTATTTGCGAACACTAATTATAATTACTCTTGAGTAATGGTGTCTGGGATATGTTGAGATAATTTAAAAGCAAAATCTTTTCATCAGATATTCGGATTCTCCCCAAAAATATTTGTCTACATCTTCTAGCTTATAATTTTTTTTTTTTGCCTTTCTTTCATTCTATTTATATATAAGTTTGGACGATTTTGTATTAGATACGCCTTCGGTAAGTCTAGATATCATAAAATGAGTGTTCATATTTAATGAACCCGAAATCAAGAAAGAGGGGAAAAAAATTGCAAATATGTGTTTTTCAAGGCATCCCCGAATGGAAGAAAAATGTCAATACCAATGTCTATATTTAACTCTTTTTTTCAAATTGTTGACTTAGTTTTTATAATTGTTGCTTTTTCTGATGAAGGCATCAGCCGAAAATGTGAAAAAAGAGTTAAATATAAACAATGGTATCTAAGTAAATAGTTTAAAAAATTACGATGAAAGTTTATTTATACAAAATTTATATAATATTTTATTTGATAACTAAAGTTGAATTTATAATTAAATTTTAAATGATTTACCCAAGCTTTTACAAGATTTTGTTTCTTCATCTGCACACATAAAGTGTAATAGATTAAAATTAAAATAAGTGTCTAAAATAAGACATAACAATCAGTTATAGTAATACGTTATATAAGAAATAAGAAACATTGAAAACAGTCACAGCCCTGGGACGGTCACAAACAAAACCGAAACTAGCGAGCTTTAACATACAAATGAATTTTATTAGTTGGAAGCGCGGTAATAAATAGAAAAATCAAATGAATGATTAAATAAATAAAGAAATTAACAACAGTGGGACAATCCTAAACGTAAATTACTTGAATGAGTTTAATTCACACTTTAAATAAATATATAAACAAATAGAAATAAAAAACATAAGGACCGTTATCTCATACCACATTCATATGCGTGTATTAATATTTGTCGGAATAAATGCAACAAAACTCAATAAACGATGCACAGTAATCAAATATAACATTTTTTTTTTTACTTGAACAAACCTCTGCATTACGCAAATGCTACGTCTTAGGTCAGTTATAAACTTTTCAAGTTGGAAAGAGTGTTTTGCTTGGTGCATGTTTTTATCAACAAGATGATACCTGTTGTTACGTTCTATGCCTAACGTCCGCATTGTGATGATTTATACATTTGTTATGTATGCTATATTTTTGGTGGTTTTAGTCTAAAATACTGGGTGTTTAATACCTCTTACACCTGCTGCTACGTCAGACATCGGTTCGAGATTCTGATTTGTTCAAACACTTTATGTGTGAAAGGATTTTAGTTACGTGCGGAAATATGTTCAAAATATATAATGACCAAACCCTGATAGATTTGATAGAAATGATCACTCTTGTATATGGCATTCAATGACATGTTTTCTGAATTTAAATGGCTACCCATTCGATGTAAATGTAGTAAGCTTACAGCGGTGTTAACTTATAAACACTTTAGCACCAACATTATATATCTAGCTTTTCAAAGTTTTCTAGGAATGAGTTAAATATTATCTCATCCATTCATTGGAGACACCTTTTAAACAATAGTTTAGTTATGCCAGAATGAACACGTGTTAAACATTCCAGTAAAAATTCCACAATCCGTTTCAAGATTTTCATATTTGAAAAGAAAATTGCTAACTCGAAGGTGAAGCGTTGTCCAGAAGTAGTGTTTAAATCCAGGATGGGAGGGTCTTGAGTTCGATCATTCTCTACTGCTATGTAGGGTGTCTTTGTCTGCACAAGATTAGTGCTAGTTCTACCAAGGAAGACTTCAATCATGATTCATATAGGTAATTCCAAATCGAAGTTGATAAATGATTTTAATCTAACTCAAAAGTACACGTACATTTATATAGATAATTATTATATTTGTTTTAAATCAAATGTATGTGAAAATGATATGTATGAATGTTATGAAAGGCCACATTGTAATACAAGAGTATGCATTTTATAAAATACATCCCTAATTTAATGTTTAACCTTCTGAAAGTAAAACACCATTATTATTTTGTAATCATTATCAATGTTGTAATTATATTGTATTTTTTCGAGGGATTTAATCAGAGCTGACTTACAAATGCGATGCTTTGTACATACAATCTTAGTTCTAGAGATGTTGCTAACCATTTAAAAATTTTAGTTCACACTTTTCAAATATGTTATTGTATTGCAAAGCAAACAAACGCTCTGCATTATCTTCACGACTACTTTCGTAACCATATCAACGAGAAATGTTATTAGCTGCCGACGATAATAGATAATAGAAATTATATTTATAGAAGCATTATGTTATTGCTCCTACTGGAATGGATACTGAAGAGAAATGTTCCACGTGTATCAATAAAATGTATGTGATGTAAATGGAACATGTAACTTAATGATATTTCTGTACGATTATGTAGAATAATTTGTGTCATTTTACTTGTTTTATTTATACTTAAACATCTGAATAATTCGTCGAAATCTAACATCTTAGTTCTATAACCTTTAGACTTCGGAGAATTGAAGAAATTATTTTAAGCAATTTTATATCAAATATGAATTATTGGATGTGCTCTTAATTGTTGGTCTCTGCTAGATTTACTGTTTTGTCACCTTAACGTTCCGTCATGCTAGCATATGCATTTAATGAGGGCGTGAATTTTATCTGGACCCTGGGTAAGATAGAAGTAAACCGACATACATTCTTATACGGTTTGCAACGGTATTTGTGAATACATTAGTCAACTCCAAAATGAGAGATAATACTTTTGAAAGCACCTTCGTGTTTTTACTGACACAGGTGATTTACTACCTTTCCAAAGCAGCCGAATGATCATTGTTTAATGACAAAGAAAGGCATAAACTGCCAACCTTTACAACTTTCGCAGCTGTATTAGCTATATTTCTATAGCGCTTGTAAAACTGTCTCGCACATTTACTGACGCAGATGGCAGTGGTGCGACTAATTTGTGGAATTGATACTTCAGCGGTTGAATAAGTGCAACATTGAAACTGATATAGAGTCTACGTTTTATAAAATAATAGTACAAAATAATACACGAAAAGAAACAAATAGGCCTCAAAATACAGATATGAACATTTGATATATGCCAATATTATTAAATGACATGCTCTTTTCATTATATAATCGCCTTAATTGTTAAAGCGAATAATTTTGTATGAGGTGTTTGCTGTGTATGAACGTTGAATTGAGTATATAGTAAACAAATGCATGTACATAAGTGTATTAATTGTGAATTTCTTTTATTAAGTTTATATAGTGTTATTTTTTTATGGATATGTTAACTCGTACTTGTTCATGTAATTGTTTCATGGTATTATTGATATGCTATACTACTGGAAATTGGAGAAAATCAAATTATCAATCAATTATACATGTAGATGAAAATATGAATAACCAGCTGCTGTATCAATTATATTTGCATGACAATAAGACATTGTAAACAAATGATAGTGAAGTTAGTAATGGGTTTACTTTTCAGATGAAAACAAGCTAGAAAATAAAACATGAACTACAATAAACATGATAATTCATGTTTGATTGTGCCGACTACATCAGCGATGAACATTAAAATATTAATTTATGTAGACATTATAGGTCACTGTTACACAATTAGGATTTATGTGGTCTGATGTATGATTTAATGCTCATCTAAACTTTAATTTTGCCATTTCAGCAATCGGAAATGAAATGCCTTTTATTTACTAAATGAATATTGGTTTGTTGTAGAAGTTGATAGAAAATAATTTAAGTTAACGTTAAGCCAGACTCTCAAAATTACGAATTCTACGCTCTGTTTGGTAGCAAATTTATTTTCTGAGATATAATCTATAATATTGGTCGGGTGAAAGCTTATTATTTGCATTGAACATAAATGATTATATTTGAAATTAATATTTTAAACATTTCGATATATGTAGTAATGTAAGTCATATGCACATAGACGGAGAGGTACAGGCGAAGTTAAGAGAACTTGTGTCCACACCCATTTTCTATATACGTGTATATTTATATTTTTAATGTAATATGCTTAAACCAAACCAAAGCTACTGTTTACTAGATATTTTAAACACTTTTTCTAATTTTTGATTATCTCTAGGTTGTGTAATATAAATATATTTCACAAAATTTATAACAAACTTCATTATTTCCTATAATAATATACATAAATATACATATATATTCCCAAAGTAATGTAAAATAGATGTATATATTATGCTGTATAACATTATGTATTCGTCAACACAATTTTTTCCATTTCCCTATCAAACTATTTTATCATTATTTTGAAAACGAAAACTCTGATTATTATTGTGAAAGTGGAGACATATATAATCTCTAATTTGACGTATTTCTTCATTATTTTTATGTGTACTTTTGTTTATTGTCATTTCTTCTTTTTTTCCACAATATGACATAGACTGAAGATGATTGCAAATCTCTATTAATTTGTCAGATAAATCTTAAAGAAACCTTACAGAAGCCCGCTCATACTTCAATATCCAATTATTATTATCTCTTTTTGTCTTTATTAGGTTCAAAGGGCCATTATTGTCAACATCAACATGTAATGTGTGTTATTATGATTATCAAAGCTATGCTTCTCTATGCGTAGAATGAAAGACTTGTCACGGTTTTATACGTACTATTTATATGGATATACTTTTACTTTTTACGTACTATCTACATGGATATACTTTTACTTTTTACGTACTATTTACATGGATATACTATATACGTACTTTTTACATAGATATACTTTATACGTACTATTTACATGGATATACTATATACGTACTATTTACATGGATATACTATATACGTACTATTTACATGAATATACTATATACGTACTATTTACATAGATATAATATATACGTACAGTTTACATGGATATACTATATACGTACTATTTACATAGATATACTTTATACGTACTATTTACATAGATATACTATATACGGGATAACTTGTCTGTCATTTATATAACGTAAGCGGAGTGTTGTGAATGCTTAGCTGGATCCTGCTCTTATACACTGTCAGTACACGTACATATATACATATTTCCCTACAACCCAGATGTGTTACGTGTAGATCCTGATTCGTTCCTATTAAAGTGGTTTATTCTGTAGCTTTTATTGTAGCAAGGCGCGCTCACCGTAGTCTGGTCTGAAGAGTCATGTCTGATTGTTCACAACAAGTTGGCTTCTTTTAAAAAGCATCTAATGGTTAGGTCTTATAAAAGAGGTGGCAATCAGAGCGAATGAATGTGTAAGTTTGAGTTTGTATGAAATTGACATGTTAATTGGCGTAAAGATGAAAAGCTTTAGTGAAACAGCTTATTTTATTTTAGAAATATTGAACCAACTGTGCACAGGGTACTAAATTCATGGATAATACCAAATCCCAACCAGGTTCCGGCTGACACGGCCAATTTCCGGCTGCATGGAAAAGGCAAATGTGGTGTGGCTAAAAATAAACTTGGTGTTTAAATGTACAAGTCACAATCATTATGCATTTCGATTTGCATATTTAAAGAAATGTCTTAAAACTTACCTTATATGTCTTTTTAACATACTTACTGTTATGTTCTATAAAATTTACGACTGGGATCATATATATTTGTATACATTTTTTAAATTAATTTGTGGATATATCATTTTAAAAATACAATAAAAAATTACTATTGTTTTTTTTCAAAACTTGTGCATGTTCGGAGATATGTCGGATTCTTGTAACGTGCTGAAAGCCTGATACGCCACACCAGTAAACTCACCTCGTTTTTAAAGAAAAAATATTTCTGTTGTATCGAGTAAAATAAACAACTGTAACTGCTTGATTTTGTTATTATTTCCTTTTGTATAGGTTCAACATGTCATAATACTTGATTAAATACAAGGTTATTTGAAAATTATTTCATTAACATCAACTCAGCAGGAATCGGTAAAAAACGCCGATAAACCAAGAATTTCAAGACCTTAATAAAGGCATTTTCATTTTTCGATATTTTCTTATTAAATATGCAAAGGACAATGCATAATGATTTAAATTAGTGCATGTAATGTTCTCTTTGATACTGGGAAATATGATATATGCACAAGACTTGGTTTTATACACTCCAGCGCCAGACTCTAAATTCTACTCGTCTGCTAACTCTAACAGTGTATTCATACACAAGCTATGTTATTATTAATGGGCGGGTCTATAAGTATATTCATGAATATGTAGTATATGGTTACAATCCTACAGTACATTAAAACGCCACAATCAATTCTAATACAAACCGCATTTGCATTTTCCTTACAGCCAAAAAGTGATTGGGTCAGCCGGTACACAAGGCCGGGTTTTAGTATCAAATGCGGTTTGTACATTCCCGTAATGCACTGTTTTGAAAAGCAGTATCGAATGCTGTGTTTTTAACACGTGATCGTGACGTTCCAATATGGCAGCGCCCAGAGTCAATTTCTAATGTAACCCTAATATCGGGTAAGGTCGTTCATGCTACCTAACCAAAAATTAAGCTCAACAGACAGATTTTGGAGTTGATGATGCAGATTGTTGTCTTAATGTTTATATTTTAAGGTATCCACAAAATTTAATGCTGGTTTTTGTTACACGATCAACTTTATAAAAGTTTGGTCTATCTTCGAAATGAACTTTCAAGAAATTATAGTGAAAGCATTGAGATAAAAAACAAAACAGCAATCAGTAGTTCAGCTTGAATTAATAAGCCATAGGTAAGTATATCATACTTAAGTGACTATTCTGTAATGTGTCTTACACTCCGAAATCTTTTGCCAATTTCAAAGAGTATACATCTGCAATGTTTGTTCTAACTCTGAAATGAACTTTGTAGAAATCTTATTATCTTAAATTAATATTCAGTAGTTCAGTTTGAATTAATGAAGTAAGGTTAAATATACCATAATTCAGTTAATATTCCGACGTCTTGCACACTAATCGTTTTTTGCCAATTTCAAAGGGTTTCTTATAAATATTCGAGGCGTCTATACTAGATATATATCGCATATATCAACAAGTATAGAAAAATGGTTTTACAACAATTATCCCTGAATTATGTGATTATAACATTATGGTTATACAACACACATTTAAGTAAAATCTTCACACGAGAAAGCTCCAGTGAAAATGATTTAACATACTATTTAATCATAAATACAATATATTAACTTTTACTCCATGGAATCCAGTGGGTATTATAAACAGAAACATGGTACTTGTTAAATAATTAAATCACGGGAAAATTTTGTTCACATTTAAACTATCGTCCAGGGGAAAATAAAACACCACGTTCACCGAGATGAGTGAGCCTCGTATCTGGCTGAAACTAATTATCCCTGAGATTTTGTCTTTCAACATGTGTTTCATGGTTAATGTGTCATACACATATGTGATACGACATGAACTGCTGGAACACGTAAGAGAAATAAAGAAGTTTTTATGTGTGCTGGGAACATGGTCATTTTATATAAACCATGACTCTTACAATGGATCGAACCCACTACCCGGTCTTCGTCTAAATGCTCTTACATTGGACAACCCACTCCACCTTTTTCTTTTGACACTGAAATCGTTTAACTTGTATATACTTTTGACCGCAGCGTAATCTGGTGGTAGAGCGTATGCCTCGTGTCTGTGGCACGGTACTCAAGTGTGGCAGTCGCAATATGACAAAGGTTAAAAGCAAGCTAATCACCATACATAAATGTTATACATTATATACCTGTCTTACTGGCAATAATGAAGAGATAGTGTTACGCAAACGATAACTGCAATAGCAAAAAACAAAATAGATATTGGTACATGCTTTGTGCTTGTAATTGTAAGTGTTGCTGCACGCTCCGATCTGCAAGCTTTTAAAATTATTTAATATGCCAAAGCATCTACTATAATTATTCATATCGTGTCTACCACATTTAATTTTATAACCTATGTATTAAAATGCACATGCAATGGATTCGGTTTTTATGTAACCATGGTCGCAAACTAAAATACAATCATTTCTTGTCTTAAGAGACGAGCCTGGAGAATAATAAAATGACAGATCTGGAATTAAAACGAGCATGTACAGTGTGTTATATTTACTGCGGAAACTGAATATGCAAACCAAGAAATAGATATATTTGTAATGATTAAATGAAAATGACTTGATTTTACTAGAAAATTATTTATATAAAAGTAGTTTTCATTGATTTTTCAACACTTAGAATTGATTCTTTTACAGGTCAGTTATATACTCAATGGATATGTTAACGCAACATATGAAGATAATATGGAAACGCAACACGTGTTTTAGAAAGAACTCAATACAAACTGTAAATGACACCATTGCAGGAAGTATCAAATTATTCAATAACAGTTTAAGTAAACAACCAATAACATCAATATCTCTTTATAAATTACATTTTCGTATATCTTGAGTATATTGGTCATAGTTAAACAAGCATGTAGAAAATAGTGTTGAACATTGCTAACCGTTTGCTCCCAGTCTAGTTCTTCACATTAAAATTTGTCATAGCCATTCAAAAACCACCTGCTACATGTACGTTGCCAAGGTAACTAATATGATTTGGTTTTATTATATATTTTAAGCTGAATTTACAAATTCCACTTTAACAACGGATTCTTTGATTCTTTTTATTGATGTACATGAGTTTTCTATTCATATAAGTTACGTATACAAAGAAGGAAAACTTGTGAAAATGAGGTTTAATATTACTTATTAGGTTTCCAAATTGTAACATATATTTTTTCAAGTGTTCCATGAATTCTCTTTCCATATGCTGTAACTAGGTTTACAAATTGTTTTTTTTTTCTTAATCTGCCGATAAAATATATTACCAGAAAATCTACTTCATAGCAACTGGTGTTTATAATGCAGTTTAATAAGTAGATAACTTTCGGAATGATAAAAAGACACAAATAAGCAGCGTAATGTTCCTTTGAAAAAAATTTAATCAAGGAATTTACGGAAGTATTCCTAAAAGAAACACTTGTTTTGCTATTTAAGTATTTGATTATGTTAGATTATTTGTCTTCCTGACAACACGGGACAATCTGACCTAATTTAAAGTTGATAATTCGATACAAATACAGACAGGGAATACAGTTAATTTATTAATGAGAGGTAACAGCGCAAAAGGAATGATCTTTTTGTTAACGGTTGTGCATCTGTTATACATATAAATGTTTTTTCTCCCGACAATTGCTGACTGTATACTTTTTGGCGGTATTGCAGCAATGTCTTGATTCTCTGGATCCATAATAGCGGCTGCTATATAATACCAGTAATTGTTTTCAAAGAAATTTAAAAAATAAAGATACCAACAACACACAATATGGACACTAGGCTCTCAGAATGTCACGTAGGCCGTAAGTATACAGCGGTGTTAGTTGAAAAAATCTTTAGTACCAACATATATTTCTAGCTATTTTAAGTTCTCAATGTATGAGGTATGTATTTTTGTGTCACAAGTAAAGCATTATCCAGACGTTGGACATACTTTTAAAACAATATTTAAGTTATGCCAGAATAAAAACCGTGTTAAAATTCCCCGTAGACATTCCACAATCAATTTCAAAATATCAATTTAAAAAAAATGCTCACTCAAAAGTAGAGCACGTGGTCAATTGTTAGAGAATCAAACCAAGGATCGGAGGTTGATCGGATAATAGATAAATTTAATATAACTATGGTTATTGAAGCATTTTGTTAATGCTCTTATTGGATTGGATATTGAAGAGAAATGTTGCGCGTGTATCAATACAATGTGAGTGATGTAAATGGTAACCTAATACTTTGGTGTAAGATTATGTTGGATATTTTTTGTATCGTTTTACTTGTTTTATTTAGACAGCTGATGAATGCTCCGATATATAATGTCTTAGTTCAATTACATTTAGTCTTCGGAGAAATGAAGTAATTTCATATCAAAAAATGAATAATAAGACGTGCTCTTTATCATTGGTATCTGCTAGCATATGTAATTGATAAGAGCGTGAATATTATCTTGATCGTAGGGTAAGATAGAAGTAAAACGACAGATATTCTTATACGATATGCAACTATTACACGAGAATAATTTATTCAACTCCTAAATGCGAGACAATAATGTTGGCAGCACCTTCGTGTTTTTACTAACACAAGGTGATTTACTATATTTCAAAAGCATTGGAATAATTATGGTTTAATGAAAAAGGAAGGCATAAACTACAAAACCTTACAACTTTCGCAGCTGCATTAGCTATATTTCGATAGCGCCTGTAAAACTTTCTAGCACATTTACGACGGAGGTGGCAGTGGTGCGACTTATTTGTGGTATTGATAGGTTCAACATAAAAACTTCTATAGTGCCTGTGTTTAATGCAGCAACAGGTAGAAGAAAATACACTAAAGAAACAAATAGGCCTCAGAATACAGATTATGACATTTTGATATAAGAAAGTAAATATTTTATTGTAGTGACATTTGTACATGTAACATTGATATACATATATAGAAATTTTAACAAAACACACTACCCAATCGACATGAAGTCACCTATACAAATTAATAGATATATTATTTCACATGAAATTATGCTAACAATTAAACATCATCAAAATTAAATAATATATACTAGGTAATTGCATAATTAACATATTATTCAAGGCTGTTTGGAGATATATGTGTATGTTATCAAATGGCATGCTCTTCTCGTAAGCTAATCGCTTTAAGTGTTAAGGCGAAATAGTTTGTATGAGGTGAGTGCTGAATAAGGAAATCGAATTGAACATATAGTAACCATATTCATGTACATAAGTATATTAATTGTGAATTTCTTTTAATGTGATTATATATTGTTTATTTTTGTAGATATGTTAACTCGTACTTGTTAATTTGTTTCGTAGTATTATTCATACACTCTCCTAAAAATTAGAGCAATTACAATTATCAAACTCTCGTATACATGAAGATAAAATGAAAACACGCTAAATGTACAACACAAACTACAATATACATAATACTTTACGTTTGATTAAGCCGCATACATTAGCGAAGAACACTGACAGTATTCATTTATGTAGACATTATAGGTAACTCTCACACAATTAGTCTTTGTTTAATCTGACTTACAATTAAATGGTTAAGTTTTATTTTCTGCAATTTCAGCAATATGAAATGAAATTGAAATTGCCATTTATTTCAATCAATGAATATTTATTTGTTTGAGAAGAAGAAAGAAATATAAATTAAAGTGTACATTAAGTCACGCTCACAAGATTACGAATTCTTCGCTCAGTTTGATGGAAAATTTATTTTCTGAAAAATAAACTATAATAGTTATCCGAGTGAGAGCTAAGTATTTGCACTGGAAGCAAATAATTATATTTAATATTAATATTGGATATAAACATACTACTTTAAACATTTCTATAACATTTTATAGTATTGTCAAAATTTACAAATTTCTTTCGAATTTTGTCAAGTAAAGCAGAAATATTATATACATGGAGTAATGTATATTCAATGTACATGAACGGAGATGGTATTAAAAGACTTGAGAACACTATTATTCAAGAATACATTAAAGCAATCAGTAGCTAAAAGTCGTTTAAAAAAATCTTAAAGTAATTGCCATTTATACGCACATATCTTGTGTTTTTATTTTGCTTGTAATAATTCAGTAACAATATGTAGCATACACTATTTTGAAATCTAATGTATCTGACTAAACAATCAATCAACCTATCTGCTATATTGGTCTTTCAGCTATGATGTTTTACTGTCGTTCATTTCTTTTAATAAAAAGTCGTTGTATTAATTGTAAAAAGCTGGACTATCGGTAATTATATAGCCATTGTTGAGCAAATTGTCTATGACAATTTATAAGTGAAGATCAAAGAACTTGTGGCCGAACCCATTTGCTGTAATCATGTATACCTATATTGGCAATGTAATATGCTTAACTTAACCATAACTGTTAACGAATATTTTATACACTTTTTCTAATTTTATACTTTCTTAGGTTGTGTAGTCTAAATAATTTTTGCAAAACGTTATTACAAAGCTATATCAAACTATATCATTTCCCCAAAGTAATATACACAAATATACATATATATATAAAGCAATGTAAATTTTATGTATACATGTAGTATAAGATAATATTTTCATCAATACTAATTTACTTTCACTTCCCTATCAAATATGTTATCATTATTTTGAAAATAAAAACCCTGATCATTATTGTGAAAGTGAAAGACATATATAATCTCTAATTTGACTTCTTTCTTCATTATTTTTATGTGTACTTTTGTTTATTGTCATTCTTTTTTTTCCCCACAATATGACATCGACTGAAGATGATTGCAAATCTTTATTTATTTGTCAGATAAATCTTCAGGAAACCTTACAGAAGCTCGCTCATGCTTCAATATCCAATTATTATTATCTCATTTTGTCTTTATGAGGTTCAAAAGGCCATTATTATCAACATCAACATCCTTATGCCAACATTTATTGCAGAATTCCGTGTAATTATGATGATAAAGGCAGTGCAGGTATGTGTAGCAAATCAATGTATGATAAACTTGTTAAGGTACCTAACGTACTGTATACATGGATATACTATATATATACGGGTTTATTTATGTAATTTATACAAAGTGTGCTGAGTTATAAATCATTAACTGGATCCTGCTCATATAAGCTTAAAGTCCAGATGTGTTACGTGTAGATCCTGGTATGATAAGCTATCAGTATGCACATTTCCTTATAGTCCAGATGTGTTACGTGTAGATCCTGGTATGATTATTTATCAGTAAGCACATTTCCTTACAGTCTAGATGTGTTACATGTAGATCCTAGCATGATAAGCTATAAGTATACACATTTTTTCCAGATGTGTTACATGTAGATCCTGGTATGATAAGCTATTAGAATGCTCATTTCCTTATAGTCCAGATGTGTTAAGTGTAGATCCCGGTATGATAACTATCAGTATTCACATTTCCTTACAGTCAAGATGTGTTACGTGTATATCACGGTATGGTAAGCTATCAGTATGCACATTTCCCTACAGTCCAGGTGTGTTACGTGTATATCACGGATGATAAACTATCATATACACATTTCCCTACAGTCCAGGTGTGTTACGTGTATATCACGGATGATAAGCTATAAGTATGCACATTTTCCTACAGTCCAGATGTGTTACGTGTACATCCCGGTATGATAAGCTATAAGTATGCACATTTTCCCACAGTCCAGATGGGTTACGTGTAGATCCCGGTATGATAAGCTATCAGTATGCACATTTTCCTACAGTCCAGGTGTGTTACGTGCATATCACGGTATGATAAGCAATCCGTATGCATATTTCCCTAGAGTCCAGGTGTGTTAAGTGAATATCACGGTATGATAAGCTCATTGTATGCACATTTCCCTACAGTCCAGGTGTGTTACGTGTAGATCCTGGTATGATAAGCTATCCGTATGCACATTTCTCTAAAGTCTAGGTGTGTTAAGTGAAAATCACGGTATGATAAGCTATCCGTATGCACATTTCCCTACAGTCCAAGTAGGCTACGTGTAGATCACGGTATGATAAGCTATCAGTATGCACATTTCCCTACAGTCCAGATGTGTTACGTGTAAATCCCGGTATGATAAGCTATCAGTATGCACATTTCCCTACAGTCCAGGTGTGTTACGTGTAGATCCCGGTATGATAAGCTATTAGTATGCACATTTCCCTACAGTCCAGGTGGGCTACGTGTAGATCAAGGTATGATAAGCTATCAGTATGCACATTTTCCTACAGTCTAGGCGGGTTACGTGTAGATCACGGTATGATAAACTATCAGTATGCACATTTCCCTACAGTCCAGGTGTGTTACGTGTAGATCCTGGTATGATAAGCTATCAGTATGTACATGTCCTACAGTCCACATGGGTTACATGTAGATCACGGTATGATAAGCTATCAGTATGCACATTTCTCTAAAGTCTAGGTGTGTAACGTGTAGATCACGGTATGATAAGCTATCAGTATGCACATTTCCCTACAGTCCAGATGTGTTACGTGTAGAACACGGTATGATAAGCTATCAGTATGCACATTTCCCTACAGTCCTGGTGTGTTACGTGTAGAACACGGTATGATAAGCTATCAGTATGCACATTTCCTTACAGTCCAGGTGTACAACGTGTAGATCCTGGTATGATAAGCTATCAGTATGCACATTTTCCTACAGTCCAGGTGTGTTACGTGTAGATCCTGGTATGATAAGCTATCAGTATGCACATTTCTCTACAGTCCAGATGTGCTACGTGTAGATCCTGGTATGATAAGCTTTCAGTATGCACATTTTCCTACAGTCCAGATGTGCTACGTGTAGATCCTGGTATGATAAGCTATCAGTATGCACATTTCCCTACAGTCCAGATGGGTTACGTGTAGAACACGGTATGATAAGCTATCAGTATGCACATTTCCCTACAGTCCAGATGGGTTACGTGTAGATCCTGGTATGATAAGCTATCAGTATGCACATTTCCCTATAGTCCAGATTGGTTACGTGTAGATCCTGGTATGATAAGCTATCAGTATGCACATTTCCATACAGTCCAGTTGGGTTACGTGTAGATCGCGGTATGATAAACTATCAGTATGCACATTTCCCTACAGTCCAGGTGTGTTATGTGTAGATCCCGGTATGATAAGCTATCAGTATGCACATTTCCCTACAGCCCAGATGTGTTACGTGTAGAACACGGTATGATAAGCTATCAGTATGCACATTTCCCTACAGTCCAGGTGTACAACGTGTAGATCCTGGTATGATAAGCTATCAGTATGCACATTTTCCTACAGTCCAGATGTGTTACGTGTAGATCACGATATAAGCTATCAGTATGCATATTTCCCTACAGTCCAGATGGGTTACGTGTAGATTACGATATAAGCTATCAGTATGCACATTTCCCTACAGTCCAGATGTGTTACGTGTAGATCACGGTATGATAAGCTATCAGTATGCACATTTCCCTACAGTCCAGATGGGTTACGTGTAGATCACGGTATGACAAGCTATCAGTATGCACATTTTCCTACAGTCCAGATGTGTTACGTGTAGATCACGATATAAGCTATCAGTATGCATATTTCCCTACAGTCCAGATGGGTTACGTGTAAATCACGATATAAGCTATCAGTATGCACATTTCCTTACAGTCCAGATGGGTTACGTGTAGATCCTAGTATGATAAGCTATCAGTATGCACATTTCCCTACAGTCCAGATGGGTTACGTGTAGATCGCGGTATGATAAACTATCAGTATGCACATTTCCCTACAGTCCAGGTGTACAACGTGTAGATCCTGGTATGATAAGCTATCAGTGTGCACATTTCCCTACAGTCCAGATGGGTTACGTGTAGATCGCGGTATGATAAACTATCAGTATGCACATTTCCCTACAGTCCAGGTGTGTTACGTGTAGATCCCGGTATGATAAGCTATCAGTATGCACATTTCCCTACAGTACAGATGTGTTACGTGTAGATCATGGTATGATAAGCTATCAGTATGCACATTTCCCTACAGTCCAGATGTGTTACGTGTAGAACACGGTATGATAAGCTATCAGTATCCACATTTCCCTACAGTCCAGGTGTACAACGTGTAGATCCTGGTATGATAAGCTATCAGTATGCACATTTTCCTACAGTCCAGATGTGTTACGTGTAGATCACGATATAAGCTATCAGTATGCACATTTCCCTACAGCCCAGATGGGTTACGTGTAGATCACGGTATGGTAAGCTATCAGTATGCACATTTTCCTACAGTCCAGATGTGTTACGTGTAGATCACGGTATGATAAGTTATCAGTATGCACATGTCCTTATAGTCCAGATGTGTTACGTGTAGATGCCAAGCTATGACTGAAATCATTTCTATTAAAGGGGTTTATTATGTAGTTTCCATTGTAGCAAGGCGCGCTCGCTGTAATCTGGTCTGTATATTTATGTCTGATTGGTCACAAAAAAATATTAAGTTCAACAGACAGACTCTTGGGATGATGATGCAGAGTGTTTTCTTAATATACGTGTATATATATAAAGGTTACACTAGAATTGTTTCACGATAAACTTTAAAAAAGCAATAATTGGTCTCCGAAAATAATTATAGTAAAAGCATTAAGAGAAAAACAGTCAGTAGTTCAGCTTGAATTGATGAGGTAAGGTTACAATAATTAAGTTAATACTCTGAAGTCAGTTTTTCACACCAAACTCATTTACCTATTTCAAAGAGTTTCTGAACGATTGTACAGTGTGCAACGTGTGGATGGACGTCATGGTGGACGAGTATACAGACGGCAATGTTCAGTTTAACTCTGAAATGAACTTTTAAGAAATCAAAGTTAAAAGACTAAGAAAAAAACAAACACTATTGTTAGTTTAGCTTGAATTAAGGTAAGGTTAACACAATTCAGTTAATATTCGGTAATGAGTCTTGAACAGCGATCGTTTTTGCTAATTTCAAAGAGTTTCTAATAAATATTCGAGACATCTTTAATAGGTATATGTTATATATAAAAATGTATACAAAAATGGTTTTGCAATCAAACCTTCATATTTTTTTAATACTTTTTCTGAATTGTGTGATAATAACATAATAACATAATGGTTATACAACACACATTTAAGTAAAATCTTCACACGACAAACAGTGAAAATGATAATATATACTATCTAATCATAAATACAATATAAGAACTTTTCCGCCATGAAATCCAGCGGGTAATATAAAAAGAAATATGGTACTTGTTACATCATTAAATCGCAGGAGGATTGTCTTGTTTACATTTAAACAATCGTCCAGGGGAAAATAAAACACCTCGTTCACCATGATGAGCAAGCCCCGTATCCAGTAGAAACGTATTATCCCTGAGATTTTGTCTTGTTGACAACATGTGTTTCATGGTTCATGTGTCATACACATATGTGATACGACGAGAACTGCTGGTACACTCATCTGTGAATTTTAAACGTGTTTTGGTAAAAGAACAAATATCGAAATTTTAAATTCAATACCCTACGTTCTACCTTTGTTTAATGAATCATTGAGTTAAAAAAATAATAGAGTTGTAACATGCATAACCTATTTTATAATAACTGATGTATGTTAATGTGTCTTGAGCTATAAACTATTTAAAAATGAATTAGCTTACTTTAATTAGTAAGAGAAATAATGCAGTTATTATGCGTGCTGGTGCACGGCCATTTGACACAAACCATGGAACTTGCGATGGATTGAACCACTACCTGGTCTCCGATCATACGTTCTCATACTAGACCCCCCATTCTATCTTCCTCTATTGATACTGAAACCATGTGTTTATCTTATATATACTTTTGACCGTAGCGTGATGTAGTGGTAGATCGTCAGCCTCGTGTCTGCGACTTGGTGCTTCAGTGTGGCAGTCGCGATATGACTGAAAAAGTGTTGAAAACGAAGCTTACATCCTACATCATACATCAACTTTATACATTATATATCTATTCTATAATGAAGAGATTGTGTTACGCAAACGATAATTTTAACCGCAAAAAAACACACCAGATATTGGCACATGCATTGTGCTTGTAAGTGTAGGTGCTGTTGCATGTTCCGATCTGCAAACTTTTTAAATAATTTAACATGTCTGAGCATCTACTATAATAATCCCATCGTGTCTATCACATTTAGTTCTGTAACCTACGTATTGAAAGGCACATGCAATGGATTCGGTTTTTATGTAACCATGGTCACAAAATGAATACAATCATTTCTTGACTTGATATATGAGCCTAGAGAATAATAAAATGACAGATCGGGAATTAAAACGAGCATGTACGGTGTGTTTTATATACTGCGGAAATTGATTATGCAGACCAAGAAGAGATTTGTCAAGATTAAATGAAAATTACTTGATTTTACTAGAAAAGTATTTATATTAATGTAGTATGTGCCACGTGATGATCGAACGTATTTTCCATTGATTTTTTTCACTACACAGAGTTAATTCTTTAACAACCAATACTATATTGAAAGATGTGAAAACGCAACACATGAAGCTAATATGGAAACGCAACACAGGTTTAAGAGGTAACTTACTTTGATTAGAAAATGACTTCAATGCAGGAAGTATCAAAGTATTCAGTTACATCTCAAGTAAACATACAATAACATCAGCATACAATAATTACATTAGGATATGTAAATGTACACTCTTGCTTAAAACGTTGCGTTTTCATATCTCTTAATGTGTTACGTTTTTGTACCGCTTGAGTATATTGGTCATAGTTAATCAGACAATTACAGTAGAACGTAGTGTTGAACATTGTGAAAAGTTGGCTTCCAGTCTGGTTGTTTACAATTAAAGGCATACCAATACCACCTGATGCGTTGCCAAGGTAACTTATATGATTTGATTTTTATTATGTATTTTGAAACTGAATCTACAAATTCCACTTTAACAACGGATTCTTTGTTTTCTTACGATGTACATGAGTTTTCAAAGCTTATGCCTTGTGTATACAAAGAAGAGAATGTGAAAATGAGATTAGTGTTACTAATTCGATTTCAAATTGTAACATATATTGTTCAAGTGTTCCATAAATTCTCTTTTCATATGCTCCATCTAGGTTTACAAATTGTTTCTTTTATTGATCTGCCGATACGTTATGTCATGGTATTAAAAATCGGAATAATGAAAAGACAAATAAGCAGCGTAAAGTTCCTTTAAAAAACGTTTAATCACCGTGTTTACGGCAAATATTCCTAAAAGAAACTCTTGTTTTGCTTTTTATGTATTTGATTATGTTAGACTATTTGTCTTCCTTGCAACACGGAATAATCTAATCCAATTTAAAATTGATAATTCGATACAAATGCAATCAGGCAATACATTGGTAATGACCAGTAACGTCTTTATTTTCTGATGGATCCATGCTACTACTAAATAACGGTTATTGCATTATAAAACCAGCAATTATTTTCAATAAATTTTGAAATCAAGTTACCTAACACCTTAAATGGACAACTTGCTGTCAGAGTGTCACAGAGGCCGAAAGTTACACACTTTTAGAATGAGACTTTAACCAATTTTTATCTTTTAACAAATCAATTCATGAAGCATCTACCAAATTTCGTGGAATTTTCTTAAACGGTATCAATAGCAGTTTCCATCAATCTGGTATAAGTCCACTTACAGCCAAGGCAATGTATCAATCCGTTGTGTTGCCTAAGGCATTTCACGGTTGCGAAATGTTGAATATGCCAATAGATCGTGATGTTGAACTAGTTTGAAAAAAACTCGCCGATTTTGCCTCATAAGATGATCCACAGTCTCAAGGAGTTTGACTTTTGCGCTTTTGGTATGGATTTCTTTGGACATTCATGTAGATTACCGTGTGGGTATCTGGCTAAAAGGGTATTCATTCAACGTCTAATCCGTTCCGTTATTTCAGTTATGATAAACAGACCCCAAGGATCATACCAGATATGTATATCAACTACTATAGAAATACAATATACCAGATATATGTACACAAAAGCTGGTTTTAAAAACAGTAACTGATAATTTCCCGTTAAAGCTCGGTGGAAACTTTTATTAAAAAATGCTGGTAACATTCAAGTTACAGTGACAAAGGTGAATAGATTGAATGAAAATCAGTTGTGTTTATAAACGGTATGTCACCCATGTTGGATATTGGGTTTATCGTAAAAGTATATGCACTACCTGTATGTCCAAACTTGGTAATTTAACTTCAAAAGACAATATACAGTGCTCTTACCTGCGTCAGGATGTGCTGACACATGCCTTAAATGTTTATATATGTTCTATTACACTTGTAGTTATCAATTATTATGCCTTAAAATTCTACATAAACTCGTAAACTGCACAAGAAGTGAATATTATGTAAATTGTATTGGTGCATGTATTTTGGAATGTTAACGCGGATTGGTTTTAAATATATGAAATTCTTACTTCAGATGTAATTACGAGGTGATTAAAACAGCAATTATACAATAAAACATGCTTCCGAAATGCCCTGTTCGGTATATTCTATACGAAGAATAATGCCATATATAGTTGCAATATGTTTGCATTTTGAAACAGTTTTGCCTTTTGAAATAGTTTATATATTTAGTCTTTCTCGCGTGCATACGTTCCGTGACAAAGCTTCTGCCTGCCTGCCTGCCTGCCTGCCTGTCTGTCTGTCTGTCTGTTAGCACTTCATGTTAAAGTGTACAACACAAAGGAGTTATTTCAATTAAGCAAAATATCATAGTAAATAATCAATATGAATTACGCGACCCTCCAGTCTTATTCACTGCAGCCTTGTCATGAATGGCCCATGACAGTTCACTGTACAGTTGTGTGCGCTCTTTACAAAGAGCTAGACATTGTTTACAGTATTTCTGATTCCTAGCAGTTGCAGCACGATATGCCACTAAAATCCCGTTCATATCATAGGCAAAAATCATTATAATTTAAACTGACCTGGTGCGATTTGCATCTGAATTTCACGATCTGCATTTAGTGGGTACTGTTCCAATTCGATTGATAAAATATTTGGCATTCACTTTAATACCGTGCTATCAATATCTCTTTAACCTCTTTGGAATTGGCATCTGGTTAAGCAGTATCCACCCCGGTGCAGTCTTCCGCATTCTTAAAATAGGACTGGACTAAATTAGTCCCTTAAACCATAGCGATGTTTATGTATAACATTTGTCTGTGTCAATAATTTATTTTACTTTTCCAACAATTTTCGACCACAGGAATGGTCATCTTTAATGCCATCGTACCCGAGTTTAAACACGCAACCATCGTTATACTGTCGCTGTGGTAGAAAACTTGATCATTGTGTAGTATCGGGAGCAGACGTTATTCTACAAGTTTACTTTTATATCAATGTCAATAAACGTGAACATGTCGTCATGAGTGCCGTCATACTATATCACGTCATATGAAACGAAGTCATTGTATTGTACGCATAACGTTGTCATTGTATTGTACGCATAACGTTGTCATTGTATTATACGCATAACGTTGCAATTACAAAGATTAACATGTTTTTATATTATACACTGAAAGGAAAAAGAAAGTATACATTTTGGTTTTTAAAATTATTTTATCATTGGCTAAGTTTATTTATGTGATGGAAAATGAACTGACTTTTTTCTTGTTGTTTTGCTTTTAAATGAATTAAATGTTTGTTTTTATTCAACAATATGATGATATATTATTTATTGTTCCTTGACCTGTCGACGTTTATAGGTATGTATACTTTCTTTTTCCTCTCACTGTATATTTTTGTATGTTATTATTATATTTATTATTAATACTTAATGCTCAACATTTCTAAGATGACATATTATAACGTTGTTTAAGCCATTTTTGTCACTATTGTATCATTGTATTAGTTCCACAATATGCATTGACTCTATTGTTTATAGGAAGTAATATCTCTATATCTTATTGTAAACTGGTTCTTCAGTTAGAATGTAGATGAAATCATTTTCCACTGAGGCTTCGGATGTTTCAGGCTGTTTTGTATGGCTTGCGTCGTTGCTATATGTCTAGATTAATATTATTTTCAGGAATTGCAGCTTAAAGGTTTCAATCTACTAATTATGTGAATTTCATCTTCTATCTGCAAATCTAGAACAGGAAAACAAAGAAATGATTAAGTTAGATATAAAAATAATCACTCCAACCATTTCTGATATATTGGTCCTCGGATTCCAGTCTTAGAGAGAAACATAATCGATTCGAACATAAATATGGCATTCTCTTAAACACTTTATGAAATATGTACCTTTATGCCATTTTCATAAAACAATCAGTTTTCTAGGCATTCTCGGTCAAGTCTTTTACAATAATTGGTTAGACATTTAGCTGTTTAAGTCGTATAAGAATATTGCCATTTTATGGCCTATAACAATTATTGCCATTTTATGGCCTATAACAATTATTGCCATTTCATTAGTGTTTTATTTCCTACAGTCCAACAGTTTAAATTGTGCTCACCGTAAAATATTTATAAAAGACCTTGAAACGACCGTTCAGAACATAACTCTGAGCTATGTACATGCATTTAATATATTGATTACATTCCATTGATAGTGTGACACTTCATCACTATAGCATGTGCACGTTCATTCAATTGTTGTGACGATGTTAAGTACTTAATGTCAAAACGATCGACGTTGACATCTTCCCTTATTTCATTTAATTGCATGATAAACCGTGTCATCAGATTTCAAATATTGCCATGGAAACACGTGTTGCTGACTAAGTGTTTGTCGTAAAGTTGCCATATGATATCAGCTAATTTCATGAAACATACATTTTCTGAAATATCGATGATGTTATTTTGTAATTTAAGGGTTCAACAACAAATATATCAATATCTAGGCTGAGGAAGACTTCAGATATATTTCAGTGCATATGGGTATAACCGACATCCTTTTATAAGCAACTTAAAAGCTTCCTCACTTAAACCTATTCTGAGAGAGCTATGGACGAGTTCACAATATAAACATTGAGAGGGAGTTTTTATTTAAAAAGTGTTTTAAAACATTAAGCAACCAGTCACGTTTTCTTCGTGTAACTATTTTGTTTCATTTTAAATTTAAGTATTTTTGTTCATATCTTCAAAAATCGTATGATGTCATTGGCTGTATCGGCAACAATGTCAAGTATTCTCTTCTCTTCTGTAATATATGGTCTGAATCCGTAGTTTGTTCAGAGTGGTACATATGTCATTACAACCGTCGCTTAGCAGTTGTTGTCGTTTATTGTACGTGTACATTGTAAATGTATGAACTGAATGATTTTATGTATTATTACTTATACCTTGCTTAATTAAAACATCAATAACAAACACTGATGATAATTATATGGAAGTTTAACCTCGCATAATATATGTTTGGCCCGCTTTCCCATGGTAACATACAAAAACATACATATACTGTTATTGCCTATAGAAACACGTATAATCATTATATAAAAAATTAATTATATAATTGTTGTCGAACTAAATTCACTCCAAAATGTAAATGAGTAAATATGACTAAATGTTCTTACGGAAGGACAAATATGATATCCTGACTCATGACCAACACACCAAAAGTCATACACTTGTATTACACTTGATGCATTGAAAAAAGTAACCTTACTGCAAACATAAACATTAAAAAAGTTATCAAGCGTGCAGACGTTCGATATAATTGCTGTGAAATAATGACCACGTAAATTTGAAAAACCAAAATCATCTTTCTTCTAGTTTAGTGTGTCTTATATATTTACATATTTGATACAAAAGTTTGTCTTGTATTAATGTATGGTGCTGAATATTTTGGGATCTAGAACAACGTGATTGCTTTGAACGTGTACATATTTATCCATGTATAATATATATGAATGCACCATTTAAATCTTGTAATGCCGCAGTTATTGGGGACTGTGAGAGATATCTTAAGTATATAGTAACTGCTAAACGTTGTATTAGTTTTTGGTAAAGAATATTGAGTTTACCAAATACTAGATATGTTAAAACATGTTATAATATGCTTAAATATTTTGACGAACAAGGGTACAAAAAATGGGTGTCTACTGTTCGTATGAATTTGTATAAAAATGGATTTGGATATGTTTGGGAACGGCAGAATGTAGCTAACCATAAATTATATGTCGTACAATATATAAATAGACTTAAAGATCAGTATATTCAAAACTGGCATGCTGATTGCTCGCAGAATAATAAGTTAATACTGTATAGAGAGTTTAAATGCAATTTCAGTTTCGAACCATTTTTAAAATATATTAACAGACTAAAGTTTACACAGAGAATTGTTACATTTGGAACTTCTTTTCTTACTTTAATGATTGAAAAAGGACGTCATATGAATATTTCAAGAGAAATGCGTTATTGCATATTCTGTGATTATTTATTGAAACAGAATACCACCGCAATTTAGCAATGTTTATATATGATGCATATACATTAAGAAATTCACACATACAAGGTATCTAGTTAGTTTATTGCATATGTATGTATATATAAATATGAAATGTGTGTATAAATGTATTAGTAACTGACATAATTATATCACATGTGCACACTACTTTGCATTGTATAAGTTTGTTTATTATTGTATTGTGTATGGGACGGTGGCCTTGATACAAATAAAATAAAGTTGACGTTGAAGTAACATAAAACTTAAGAAAACTATGCTATAAACATATGTTTATTAATCGTGAAAAATATCCTTTAGTTAAAATAGTTTTTCGAATAAGTTATCTTATTCGTGTTATGCTAACAAAATTATATTTTAAATAAGAGACCTTATTGAAAACAAAATGTGTTTCATAAATAACTTACACGGCTTTGTGCGTGTTATATGATAGTTATACTTAAATTACGGAAGAGCAGCGTTCCTCGCATTGCAGCATGTACTCATTTAAATAACATGGAAACAATTTAATTGTGAAGCACGTGCATTGTATCTCCATGGATACGGTCACAAAGCTGATATTATTGCAGCGAAAACAAAAACAAATCAAAAATATAATTGGAACAACTTGTTTGAAATATTTGAAATGGTCTTATTATTTAGCGATGCGCAGAGAAAACTATAATTGTCTAATAGAATTAATAACAGTGATCTCCTATAACATTTGGTTGTTGCAATGAACAAATATGACATTATGGCAAACATGACTTTATAGCGTTTACATTGATTTAATGCATGAGTTCTTTATTTGTCATAAGAGAATCAGAAATTTGTGAAAAAATTTCTACAGACTTAATGGTTAACTTTGTTTATGTATACACAGTTAGTTACATGTAGTTTAAACTTATTTACTTGAATTTGACTGTCGACAAATCACACTCAATGTCTTCCTGGATAGAACCATTACCGAGCATATTCGGAAAAGTGTCTTGCTCAAAGACACCACACAGTCATGGGTGTGGAACAAACCCACGACCCTCCGATCCTGGATTTGATGTTCTACCATTTAGAAAGTTAGTCGATGTTTAAAAATTATAAGGAAAATATAAAAAAGCGGCATTTAAAATGCAAGCATAAGTCTTTTACGTAGTTAAAGGCAGATATATTAAATCATACTTTAATAATGACAAAGCTTTACCAACCTTTCATAAATAATGACAGTCTATTAATACAGTATGATTCCTAGATAGCTGTATTTCAATATATTAAACATACATACATTAGATGTCACAAAATAAATTATGTAACATGAAATTTTTTCTCTAAAATTACAAAATGATAGGTGTGCAATTTTCCTTTTTTATTTTGTTCCTCTTATTTTCTCATACCTGTTAACTGATAGTATGTCTATGTAACCCAAAACCCAGTCAAATACAGTACATTTTGAAGAAAAATTAAACATATATTTTATTATTTTTTGTGTTGCACATTACATTTTGTAGGTTATGGATACTCGTCTCTGCACGTTGATTTTGTCGAAGCTGTACAAAGTTACATGACTGCAAGTATGCATGAAACATTTTAAAATCGCTAGTTTTTGTATTGTTTATCATCTATATCGTTAAAATCGTTATGATCGTTATAACGTTTAAAATTATATTGTAAAAACATAACGATATGAGTATCGTACACAGCTTAAATAGAAAAAGACTTGTCATATTCGATGCTATGTTCACATTCATAATTATGACGACACGTCTCTATTTGATCTAAGATAGTAAGAAACAATGATAACTGAATGGATTGAATTGATAAATGATAAACTTGCCAAACACATATCCCCTGTATCGGTAAAAGAAGATCAAATCAGTAAAGTCTCTTTCTTTCGTTCCTTTAAACTATATTTTTTTATTTTGAAATATTCTTAATAAACCATTATGTTTTCTTTTATTAATTATTAAATATTTGGCCAAATTGAATGATTACAGAACAATATGATAAAGTATATATATGAAATTAAAAAAAAACTGTTATGGAAGCAGATTTACACATTAAAGCTTCTAAAGCCTTTTTCTGTTTACTTCCACATACTTTGTTAAACGTACAGCTTTAGATTCATTGTTAAATGCATGTTAATATATGTACGTATGTGAATAAAATATTGTTTAAACTATAGTTAATCGGTTATTGTAGAACCATTGCAAACTATAACAAATGATTGCGATTGTGCAAGATATCATAAAATATATCATATATATATAAAAATAAAACTATGTAAAGACGAGTTTTATCTTCTCTCTTATGTTATCTTTGACCTTTTGCCTTTTCAGTTTATACATGTAGAGTTATCTAAAATGTTGTTTCGGAATATTCTAAAAAAATAAATACCACAGGTAGTTTCAATTCATGAGTATTCAAGTTGCATGTAATTTTATTCTAAAATGCCCTTACTCAATCTGGACTTATTTCCTTCACGTAATTAGGTATACTATTCTTGGTTGTTGAGCTTCTGCATACCACGATCTTTAAGGTAGCACGCCGATCAATTATTTTTCAAATGCGTGTTTGATTGTACCAGAATATCACGATTAGCAAACCAATTGACAGACCCAATTCAAACACAGGAGGGTATTGCGACAATAAAAAAACGATATAAGGACATCAGTGTCATATAATGCAAACACGAATATGTTTTAACAGACTTTTCTTGTTACATTAATTTCCCTGGTGAATTCAATTTGTATTATCAACAGTTTTCAAAAATATAGTGTACACAATTGGTGGAATTCAATATACAGGGGCCATATTTTTGTGTAGAGAAAAAGTAGTTTCCATATTTATTGTGTAGAGAAAAATAGTTCCCCTTTATATTGTGTAAAGAAAAGCAGTTCCCCTATTGATTGTGTTGAAAAAAAGTAGTTCCCTTATTTATTTTGTAGAGAAAAGTAATTTCCTTATTTATTTTTGAGCTTATTGACATTCATTCAAATACGAATCAAAGATACAACACTTCAAATAAAAAGTTTATGGAAGTACAGTCAACTATATGTTCTTTTTAATTGTTACTATTGGTGCTCTTACTGAAGTGTGCTGCATCGCACGTTGTCAAAAAGGAGACGAAAATGAGACTTCTGCTATTTTTTCCTTGTTATGTTCTTTGTTTTTATATGGATCCTTTTATCAGATTCTATCAAATCTCTAGACATCAGTACTTACGTGATTTGTGTTGGTCGTTTATAGTCACCACGTGCTTTGATTTGTTCTGTTATTATATGTGATTGCTCTAATTCTCGTATATCTTTCTGTGCTGCAATAACATTACAGCTTACGTGGGTCCTGGTGCATGAAAGGGGAACATATTGAATTACTCCTCGTGTTAAGACAATAAAACTGAATCGGCTGTTTTAATCTCTTTTATTGCGTACTGTACTTAAAATATATAAATATGGATGGGGTATCATACCATGTGTCTGCGGCATGATACTCCAGTGTGACAGCGCTCAGAATACTGTCTCAAATAGACACCGTCGCGATATGACTGAAACATTGTTGAAAGCGATGCTAAACACCATATAAGAACATAACAGTATATGGAAATTCGTCATAGTTATTCCAAAAACACAAGATGTGTTCTTGTATCAAAATTAAAAGGATATTAGCAAATAATTACCGAATACAATATAATGATACGGAATACTTGCACGAGCGTTACGAAAATTGCAAATTGACTTAGAATTGAGCTGTTTCGTAATTCTTAGTTTTGATTATGCTTATTTGAATTCACCAGTTAAATTCTAATTAATATCATCAATAAACCAGATAATTAGATACCGGCAATGTGTTGTAATATTGTCCATGAAACAGCAAGAGAATGAGATGCGATTTGGAAAAGAAGAAAACAAAAACACGTGCTTATGACAATAACATATTCCTGAGTTTAAATACACATTCATTAAATAATTAATGAACATCATATATGTGTGTGTTTGGATATGCTTGTAAATAAACCAAGGTATTAGTATGTGTAAGACAATTAAACGATACTTTATGTTAGTACATAAACCAAGGTATTGGTATGTGTTAGGCAATTAAACGATACTTTGTGTTAGTACATAAACCAAGGTATTGGTACGTGTAAGGCAATTAAACAATACTTTGTGTTAGTACATAAACCAAGGTATTGCTATGTGTAAGGCAATTAAACGATACTTTGTGTCAGTACAAATACCAAGGTATTGGTATGTGTAAGGCAATTAAACGATACTTTATGTTAGTACATAAACCAATGTATGGTATGTGTAAGGCAATTAAACAATACTTTGTGTTAGTACATAAATCAAGGTATTGGTATGTGTAAGCCAATTAAACAATAATTTATGTTAGTACATAAACCAAGGTATTGGTATGTGTAAGGCAATTAAAATATTTTATGTTAGTTCATAAACCAAGGTATTGGTATGTGTAAGGCAATTAAACGATACTTCATGTTAGTACATAAACCAAGGTATTGGTATGTGTAAGGCAATTAAAATATTTTATGTTAGAACATAATCCAAGGTATTGGTATGTGTAAGGCAATTAAAATACTTTATGTTAGTACATAAACCAAGGTATTGGTATGTGTAAAGCAATTAAAATACTTTATGTTAGTACATAAACCAAGGTATTGGTATGTGTAAAGCAATTAAAATACTTCATGTTAGTACATAAACCAAGGTATTGGTATGTGTAAGGCAATTAAAATATTTTATGTAAGTACATTAACCAAGGTATTGGTATGTGTAAGGCAATTAAAATACTTTATATCAGTACATAAACCAAGGTATTGTGATGTGTAAGGCAATTAAACGATAATTCATGTTAGTACATAAACCAAGGTATTGGTATGTGTAAGACAATTAAACAAAACTTTATGTTAGTACATTAGCCAAGGTATAGGTATGTTTAAGGCAATTAAAATACTTTATGTTAGTACATAAACCAAGGTATTGGTATGTGATAGACAATTAAACGATACTTTATGTTAGTACATTAACCGAGGTATTGGTATGTGTAAGGCAATTAAAATACTTTATGTTAGTTCATAAACCAAGGTATTGGTATGTGTAAGGCAATTAAACAATACTTTATGTTTGTACATTAACCAAGGTATTTGTATGTGTAAGGCAATTAAACAATACTTTATGTTAGTACATAAACCAAGGTATTGGTATGTGTAAGGCAATTAAACGATGCTTTATGTTAGTACATAAACCAAGGTATTGGTATGTGTAAGGCAATTAAACAATACTTTATGTTAGTACATAAAACAAGGTGTTGGTATGTGTAAGGCAATTAAATGATACTTCATGTTACATGTAGTACATACACCAAGGTATTGGTATGTGTAAGACAATTAAACAAAACTTTATGTTAGTACATTAGCCAAGGTATAGGTATGTTTAAGGCAATTAAAATACTTTATGTTAGTACATAAACCAAGGTATTGGTATGTGATAGACAATTAAACGATACTTTATGTTAGTACATTAACCGAGGTATTGGTATGTGTAAGGCAATTAAAATACTTTATGTTAGTTCATAAACCAAGGTATTTGTATGTGTAAGGCAATTAAACAATACTTTATGTTAGTACATAAAACAAGGTGTTGGTATGTGTAAGGCAATTAAATGATACTTCATGTTACATGTAGTACATACACCAAGGTATTGGTATGTGTAAGGCAATTAAAATACTTTATGTTAGTACATTAACCAAGGTATTGGTATGTGTAAGGCAATTATAATAATTTATGTTAGTACATTAACCAAGGTATTGGTATGTGTAAGGCAATTAAAATACTTTATGTTAGTACATTAACCAAGGTATTGGTATGTGTAAGGCAATTAAACCATACTTTATGTTAGTACATAAACCAAGGTATTGGTATGTGTAAGCCAATTAAACGATACTTTATGTTAGTACATAAACCAAGGTATTGGTATGTGTAAGGCAATTAAACGATGCTTTATGTTAGTACATAAACCAAGGTATTGGTATGTGTAAGGCAATTAAACAATACTTTATGTTAGTACATAAACCAAGGTATTGGTATGTGTAAGGCAATTAAACGATACTTTATGTTAGTACATAAACCAAGGTATTGGTATGTGTAAGCCAATTAAACGATACTTTATGTTAGTACATAAACCGAGGTATTGGTATGTGTAAGGCAATTAAACGATACTTTATGTTAGTACATAAACCAAGGTATTGGTATGTGTAAGCCAATTAAACGATACTTTATGTTAGTACATAAACCAAGGTATTGGTATGTGTAAGGCAATTAAACGATACTTTATGTTAGTACATAAACCAAGGTATTGGTATGTGTAAGGCAATTAAAATACTTAATGTTAGTACATTAACCAAGGTATTGGTATGTGTAAGGCAATTATAATAATTTATGTTAGTACATTAACCAAGGTATTGGTATGTGTAAGGCAATTAAAATACTTTATGTTAGTACATTAACCGAGGTATTGGTATGTGTAAGGCAATTAAACGATACTTTATGTTAGTACATAAACCAAGGTATTGGTATGTGTAAGCCAATTAAACGATACTTTATGTTAGTACATAAACCAAGGTATTGGTATGTGTAAGCCAATTAAACAATACTTTATGTTAGTACAAAAAACAAGGTATTGGTATGTGTAAGGCAATTAAATGATACTTCATGTTACATGTAGTACATTAACCAAGGTATTGGTATGTGTAAGGCAATTAAAATACTTTATGTTAGTACATTAACCAAGGTATTGGTATGTGTAAGGCAATTATAATAATTTATGTTAGTACATAAACCAAGATATTGGTATGTGTAAGGCAATTAAAATACTTTATGTTAGTACATAAACCAAGGTATTGGTATGTGTAAGGCAATTAAAATATTTATGTTAGTACATAAACCAAGGTATTGGTATGTGTAAGGCAATTAAACAAAACTTTATGTTAGAACATAAACCAAGGTATTGGTATGTGTAAGGCAATTAAAATACTTTATGTTAGTACATAAACCAAGGTATTGGTATGTATAAGGCAATTAAACGATACTTTATGTTAGTACATAAACCAAGGTATTGGTATGTGTAAGGCAATTAAACGATACTTTATGTTAGTACATAAACCAAGGTATTGGTATGTGTAAGCCAATTAAACGATACTTTATGTTAGTACATAAACCAAGGTATTGGTATGTGTAAGGCAATTAAACAATACTTTATGTTAGTACATAAACCAAGGTATTGGTATGTGTAAGCCAATTAAACGATACTTTATGTTAGTACATAAACCAAGGTATTGGTATGTGTAAGGCAATTAAACGATACTTTATGTTAGTACATAAACCAAGGTATTGGTATGTGTAAGCCAATTAAACGATACTTTATGTTAGTACATAAACCAAGGTATTGGTATGTGTAAGGCAATTAAACAATACTTTATGTTAGTACATAAACCAAGGTATTGGTATGTGTAAGCCAATTAAACAATACTTTATGTTAGTACATAAACCAAGGTATTGGTATGTGTAAGCCAATTAAACGATACTTTATGTTAGTACATAAACCAAGGTATTGGTATGTGTTAGGCAATTAAACGATACTTTATGTTAGTACATAAACCAAGGTATTGGTATTTGTAAGGCAATTAAAATACTTTATGTTAGTACATAAACCAAGGTATTGGTATGTGTAAGGCAATTAAACAATACTTGATGTTAGTACATACACCAAGGTATTGGTATATGTAAGGCAATTTAACGATACTTTATGTTAGTACATAAACCAAGGTATTGGTATGTGTAAGCCAATTAAACGATACTTTATGTTAGTACATAAACCAAGGTATTGGTATTTGTAAGGCAATTAAAATACTTTATGTTAGAACATAAACCAAGGTATTGGTATGTGTAAGGCAATTAAAATACTTTATGTTAGTACATAAACCAAGGTATTGGTATGTGTAAGGCAATTAAACGATACTTTATGTTAGTACATAAACCAAGGTATTGGTATGTGTAAGCCAATTAAACGATACTTTATGTTAGTACATAAACCAAGGTATTGGTATGTGTAAGGCAATTAAACGATACTTTATGTTAGTACATAAACCAAGGTATTGGTATGTGTAAGCCAATTAAACGATACTTTATGTTAGTACATAAACCAAGGTATTGGTATGTGTAAGGCAATTAAACAATACTTTATGTTAGTACATAAACCAAGGTATTGGTATGTGTAAGCCAATTAAACGATACTTTATGTTAGTACATAAACCAAGGTATTGGTATGTGTAAGCCAATTAAACGATACTTTATGTTAGTACATAAACCAAGGTATTGGTATGTGTTAGGCAATTAAACGATACTTTATGTTAGTACATAAACCAAGGTATTGGTATGTGTAAGCCAATTAAACGATACTTTATGTTAGTACATAAACCAAGGTATTGGTATGTGTTAGGCAATTAAACGATACTTTATGTTAGTACATAAACCAAGGTATTGGTATTTGTAAGCCAATTAAACGATACTTTATGTTAGTACATAAACCAAGGTATTGGTATGTGTAAGGCAATTAAACAATACTTTATGTTAGTACGTAAACCAAGGTATTAGTATGTGTAAGCCAATTTAACGATACTCCATGTCTGTTTCGATAGTAAAATAAAAAACAAATCAAAATGGCCTAATTAAAAAGCAAAAATTCTCAATTATGTTCATTGCCATTTTCGTTTCTTATTATTTGTTTAACATAAACTCATTAATATGTGATTTAAAGCCAAATAACTTCTATGTGGGGGAATTAAATCAATATTTTATATTTTATATTAATATTAATTTCAAGTCACAATGTCATATTGAGCCAATATTGGTTGGCAATTTTATTAACCATTTAGGTAAGCATAATCTCATGACGGTAGTTTCCCAAAGATATCATTGATCTCTATAATAATTACGTAACTATTTCCAGAACAACATATCCTAGCAACTACATTACTTTCCATTATTTCCTATTATTATGACAATAAGGTTGATATGGGTTTAAATAAACCTGTTATCATTTATATTAAAACCTGATAGAGAAACGAAGTAAAACGACACATTTATCAAGTTCAGCTTAAACGAACTTATTATAATAGTTAATTAGTGTAATAAAAAAATTTAATGGGATTTAACGCCATTTTCAACACATTTCTGGTTATATATGGCATATCCAGTTTCACTGGTGGAGGAAGACCCCAGACTGAGTAGAACCACCGTCCTTCCACAAATAACTGGAAACTTTCTCACATAAAGTTTTTGGAGCGAGCAGGATTCGAACCTAAAACCTTAGTGGTGAGAGATAAGTGATCTTGAGATGGCGCCTTAGACCACTCGGCCACGCAGGACCCACTGTAATAAAGATGTCATTAGAATGTGGTTTATTTTAGAAACTACATGTATACGTTTCCATGTTAACGATTGGTTGATTCATTGAATATCTAGCGTCATGTGTTTGCCATCGAGGACGAATGAAAATGAGACACAATGTCGTATATCAATAATCAAGGAGACTGTTGACGGGCGGGGATTCGAACTCACGACCCCTGGATTGATAGTCAAACGCGTAACCGACTGAGCTAATTGGGCCCGGCCCCATGTTAAAGAAATGAAACCAATAGATAATGAGTATGATTTTGTTTTTACTGATGGTTAATGGAATATGTAAAACCCCAAGGTTCCACCTGAAATTTGAATTCCAAACAAGGTAGTCGGATACATATTTAATATCTGAAGGAAGGATATCATGGAAGTACAGAAACAACTCTTCTTTTCCTTTAAATGTTTGCCATTTGAAAATGGCATTGAACCGTAAGAACCGATGTAAAGTTTGCACGACCTTGTTTTTAAGCGAAGCGGTAGTGTAGTTGTGAAGCGTTGGCCGCCCTCGTCAGAGGTTGCAGGATTTTCAGCTCGACTCGGTGACCCTAAAAAACATCAGTGCTGCTTTTACCCGCGAAATGGACTCGAGAGCAAATCGTGTCAGCTCTGAGATTTATTTGCAATCAAGCTAACATATATTTGTGTATTCATTTTGCTGTGACACTTCTGAGGTGAAGTAATTTAATGTGACATTTGAAATTATTTCCAGACAATTGAATGATAGGTCAATACATCGTTAAAACAATATATTTAAACTTGCTGATATTTATCATTTAAAATTGCCGATAGTTCGAAAGCTTCGATTTGTCAGTGGCACTTAAAGCTCAGCATGCGAACCGTCAGTCAGTTTTGAAGTAATATGTCTTTTATATAGCATCGTTTTAAACTAAAACAAATGGTTACACCCACTGTGTTGTAAAGTATCATATGTGTTTTCAAGTGTTTTGTTGCCGTCTTTGTGACATTCGACACGGGACTTTAGGTTAAAATAATGTGAATGCAGTCGACTTACTTCCCAAGACTGATTACATAAGTTTTGCAATCTCCTGGAGGAACTAGATCCAATAACGGTTAATCACATAGTTTACCTTAATTTTAAAACGTTGATATAAGTTCAGATAAAGATATTCTGCTATATACGATACACGTTAAAACGAATGTTTTGATAGAGCTGTATTACTGATTAGCTATAGCCATTTGATATAGACTACATATATATTCAAAAACAATCACCTAGTAATATATGTTTGTTCCGTAAACGTTTGTGTGTACGATTTATCACTAGTCTTTTGAACAAACTCCTGTAAGAGTATAAGTGAAACGATTACACACCAAAGCTCATTCACTTCAGTGAGACGACTTGTCTATTGTAATGTTTTGCTTAGTGCTTATCAACTATTCATATGTGATCACATTCGCTTCTCTACTTATTATGAATTGTGATGATGCCAAAGCAAAATAAAGGCTATAACACTTTTGAATGTCTTTAATTATAAATTTGATACAAATTAATATCTCGTAAAATAACCAATGGAAACCATAAAAGAAAGAATATATCATAGTCAGTTTTGTTTCGTATGCTATGAGTGATATTTTCGAATGGATGAATGTAAAGTGTTTTACGGCACATCGAAAAGTTTGTGAAACATGGATGGAGACCCATGATTTCAAAGCAATGGAGAACTGAACCAACATACGGGCGACATTCCAGTTGATAGTTACTTAAATGTGGGGAACATTAAAGGTGTGGACATGGACTTTGTAAACTATAATGAATTAAGATTGATTGATTGATTGATTGATTGATTGAGTCAATATTTAACGTCCTGCCATCAAGGGTTAATAGACGATCAGTTAACATGGTGAACGGGTTGTCTCTAAGCAGCAAATGTGTGTGTGTGTGTGTGTGTGTGTGTGTGTGTGTGTGTGTGTGTGTGTGCTCCAACTGAACCATTATATTTATTAAGCACAATGAAATCTATTTAGGACGCTAGACGTTCAAGATGTTATTTTTGTATTGCTTATAATGTCCCAAAAGACTTGCTCCACAGCCAATGTATTAATCTAAATTTCAGATTGAAATAGATAAAGTGGATTTTATTATATACCTCACCAGACAGAAACATCGGTGTTACTTTTTAATGTAATTATTTGTATGTCTATTGATGACCATGCGCTTGATCATTCAGTCATCGTAGTATAATGTAAAATATTAAATGCTAATATTCTTAAGAGATCCGACTTTTACTGTAAAAACAAATAAAAGATGTAGAAAACATATAATATTTTTGAAAAAATACTTCATAGAAATTACGACACAGACGTTAATGTTTATAAGTGATTGAGTACAAAATTTTATATAAAATATTGTTTTATATATTTTTATCCTATTCACTAATGTAAATTCTATTCTTAGTTTATTTTGTTGCAAATTAATCACAGTACTGAAAATTAATTTGCCAATTACTAACATAAAATATTTGCTATATCCCGTAACACAAGTCAGTAGCCTGGCAGCCTATACGGACTGAACTGGGCCATGAAACAATAACGAAGTTACTGGGCCAGTGCGACTATTTCCGGTTGTTTAAGTCGTTCACTTGATCAACGTGTGATTTAAAGACCATGTGCTTATATGACAATCCTTTGAACAATAACTCGGTCATTAATACATTTTATTTTATTTCAGTATAGAAACTGCCTAGTTAAAGAGTACATCCATATATCAATACACAGGTTCTTTCAATAAAGCATTTGACATATTTACTTTTGCGTAGGAGACCTGCGTAATGCCATTGACATTGCAGAATAAACCAAAAAACCTTACACAAGTCAACTGGATAAATCACCATATACAATTAATCAAACGAGGTGAGAAAGCATCACATATATGAGAGTACTATGGTATGTGTACGACTTTCTAACATATCATTTTTTGTAAACAATTAGGCCATGAAATACTTTTGCATGCATGGTATGTTATCTTTGTCGAAAAGTTGCAAACTCATTGGAAAACGAACTTCTAGCAACATATCAGTTAGCGTAAAACTTTAAGATATGTAGAAATAAAAATTGAAATTAATATAACAAGCGCAATTCACATTTTATTTCCATCGTGTATCATAAGGTTAATCATCAAGATGAGGGTCCTCCGTGGCCGAGTGGTCTAAGGCGCCATCTTAAGATAACTTGCCTCTCACCATTAAGGCCGTTGGTTCGAGTTCCGCTCGCTCCGAAATGTTTATGTGAGAACGTTTGTCACTTACTTGCAGAAGGACTGGTTCTAATCATATTCTTTCTGAGATAAAACTTGATAAGCTTGATAATGCCATAAGCCATATATAGCATGGAATGTGGTGCAAATGGCGTTAAACTTAATTAAGAAATTTGTTATAAAGCAATAATGGACATTTACATAAATCGTATCATCAGTGATAAAATATATGGCAAATATCTTATACTGTGTGCGGGGAAATAGATATCGACATATTGTCTAGCATTTTTACTTCAATACGCGATCTATTCTAGCCAGGAAAACATCGAGTGTGATTTGTCCAAGTTATATTAACTTGTCACAATCGAAGTCAAATACGTTTTAACTAATAGATACTGTTATTTTTTCTAAATTATTTCATTAGATCATGATTGCAAGATGATTTATTTTCACGATGAATGCGTAAAACGTAATTGTTCACATATAAGACAGTTTGGGGTGTGTTGATTGCACGAGTTTGGTGTTGAAAAACACCTTACTATATTTATTAAATAAAATATTATAATAAAACAGGTTGACGGAAAAACAGTTACTGAAACAGAGCACGATATAAGTATAATAGATAAAAAGTTCAAGTAAGTTTTGATATTGTCATTTAAAAGTCACAAGAGTGAATGACTGATTTGTTGACATTTCCTTCACAAATCTCTTAAAATGGCTCAGTGTTGCCGTCCACACAGCCCTTATCCGCAGCAGACTTCAGACTTGAATCATTAATATGTTTAACCTAGATCTTGTATTTTCAATATTTATATTGTGGAGATAGATAAACATGTAGGACGTGTGAGCTCAAATATGTTTAAAATCGATTATCTTTCGATCAATTTTAACTTCAAATTGAGCCGTTTATCATTGATAACACTTTTATGTATTTATCATATCATATCACGTTGTCGCTTAGATGGTAACGTGTACGTATGTCTCATTATAGCAAAGCGTGAACATATTTATTACGTCTGGTTCTCGTTTTATATTTAAATTGTCTATCCCAGAACCTGATATCTTCCGAATCAGGTCTATTAACCACCAATGGAAAAAACAGGGAATCCTATTCCTGTCCAACAATTCATAGCAATTGAACGCTTTCTCGATTATGACGTCATTCAAACTTTCCCTGAAGTAACTGACCAATCAGCGTTCTTGTAACAATTGCTGTTGAACGGACCCAATCAGGAGAGCTGGATTCGTTCTACACACTAATGTATAAATAACAATAACGACTTGCATGCTTTATTAGTTCGCCGGGACAAAGTCCAAGGAGAGCTATTGCAATGACCCCGGCGTCGTCGTTGGCGTCGTCGTCTGTAGACACCAAGGTTAAACTTTTGCGTTTAAGTTGAAGATATCTTTGCAACCACTCATTGGATGTGAATGAAACTTTAGTTGTGTGTTCACCATCATTAATGGAACACACACAAACAAGAACCATAACTCTGGATTGCATTTTGGCACAGTTATGGCCCTTTTTTGACAAAGACACCCAGAGGCGAGCTTTGTTTGTCTTTTGACAACTCTTGTTGTAGAAAGTAAGATGATAAAATATTCGTGATACCCGCTATATATATATATATATTCGTGATACCCGCTATATATATATATATTCGTGATACCCGCTATATATATATATATATATATATATATATAATATTCGTGATATCCGCTATATATATATATATATATATAGTATTCGTGATACCCGCTATTTATATATATATATATAAAATATTCGTGATACCCGCTATATATATATATAAATTCGTGATACCCGTTATATATATATATATATATATATATATATATATATAAAATATTCGTGATACCCGCTATATATATATATATATATATAAAATATTTGTGATACCCGCTAAATATATATATATATAAAGATTATTTACGTTGTCCTGATATTTCTCAGAAACGAAGCACACATGTTTTCAACTTTTATTTTTTATAGTTGTAAAGCGATATAAGTTATGAACATTGTTGACAGATAGCCTCGCGATATATACTTTTATCTTATATATCTATATAAAGTCTGTGTATACCAAAATAATTTTAAAGAAAATTTAATATAGCAATTGAAAATATTTATTTACTCTATATAGTGTTCGTGTTTTGTATTTGTGTTTGTATCTATTAATAGATGACACGTTACTGACTCGTTAAAAAGAATTATTGATTGTTTGAATAAATAGTTGATGTAAATGTATTTCATCCGCTTCATATCCAATTACATTCAATTGTCTCGATTCTGTAATAGTATCGTAATCAAGACAATTCGCAGTAACATCAAAATAGTCAGCGATATCAAAATAATATATAATGTCAACTAAATTGTTTTTAACAACTTGTCTTCGGAAATATAACAAAACAGAAATTTGCAGTAATTCAGAAAATATAAACGTGTACCGGTAATGGCAGAGGGTTCCCTTAAAGCAAATCCCTGAACAGAGTTACGAAACGGAAACTTGAAATAATTCAGAAGTTTTCACATTTAAATTCCCATAATTCATACACAGAGAAGGGCTATAACTGTACTTTTGCAATATTAAAAATATTTGTTGAAAGCAGTTGATGGCATTAAAAAGAGTTATGACTTTCTTCTTTAAACTTTTTCCCCAAGCACTGACTTAAACAAAATTATATTTCGAGCCACGTTGAATAAACTTCAGAAATGAATTGCAAATAGTAAAAAACAGCACTGAGACATATCTTCGCATGTATGTAATATAAGTACTTCTGACCAAAATGTCCACTCGGAATTTAACACCATTCATAATATCGATGCACAATGTATTTTAATATTGTAATTATATTCATATACGGTCAAACCTGTGTTAACGGTCACCTCTATTTAGTAGCCACTCGTCTTAAGCAGCGATATTGCTATTTCCCATTTTTATGCTTTTATAGCATATTAATCTGTTTTACGCAACAACCTGTCTTTTCTCCTTCCATTGGCTGCTTGTTTAAGACGGGTTCGACTCTGTATTTAATGTTTTGTGTAGGTGTCGGGTGTATTAGTTTGTGTGCATGAGAATTTCTTCCACACAAAGACAGTTAAATATAGGTATTTCAAATAGATAACATTCACACAATTAATCTTAATTTGGTTCCCTTTGCTGTAATTAGTCAGTCTTTTGAAGTTTTATCAATTTCATACTTTTTATGCATTAGTCAAAACAGGATTCGTGTCGATTGATTCATCTAAACTTAATGAAATATAATTCAAAGTTCACATACTGGAGAAGCTGCGTTTTTCTCGCAATTTGCAATTAAATCTCTGTGAGTGATCCTTCAGTTAAAGTTTATACTTCTTTGCAGCATGTTTAAAACCTAAATCAAATGATTAAACTTCAAGATACCAAACGTGTTTCCAAGTATTTTATTACCGTATTTGTAACATTCGACATTCGGTAAAACATTAGCGTAAATAATTTGTATGTGATATTAACTGACTGAAACGATATTGTGCATGTGAAATCCGATTAAAATAAACAAAACCTGCATGTAGTATGTACACACTAGAAGGAAATAAATAATTACATTACGACTGCTTCACGTTGTTTTATATAAAAATGAAACAGAATTGCAAATAAAGCCAAATCTAGTCTATGGTTAATTGTAAGATTTAAAAACAGTGGAAAATATGTTTACCGTCTTCTGTGGCCTGATGGTTAACGCGTCCTTCTCGGAAACTAAAGGTCGAAGGTTCGGATCCGGGTGAGAAGACTTGGTTCAGATACTTGCACATATCAAAACTCGGACATATCATACAATCGGTTATATACATGTTACACCGGCAGTGACAGAGCTATGGATTGATTAGAAATGTTGAATTTTGCGTTGTTAATAATGCAGCACCTTTAATTTTCATTTGATTGTAATCGTAATCAAACTTTGTCAGAGTGTAACTGACCATAAAGGTTTAGGGGGAATATTTAACCATCCAAAATTGTTAAGTCAGCTATGTAGAACCCGACTTCACAGAACTCCCACACGTGACTGATACAAAAACACTAATGTTTGATTTGTTTGTAAACGCTGTATCTATCTTGGTTTGCTTAATATTCTAAATTAGATATAATGTTATTAACAATAAATGTTCGGACTAAGTTTTGAACCAACTATATCGGAGAAAATTAACAGAGATATGGCCCTTGATTGCTCGGAAAAAAACGATATGTGCCTTTTAACACTGCAATATATTTCTTTTCCATCGGCTTATGATGAAGTTTAGAATTGTTTTCAAGTATATTGGGTCGAAATCAAGGTAACTTTGAAAGAAAAATAGAAAAACTAGTTATTTTATTAACTACTTTAGTTTTCTTCAAGACTTTGGATTGGCTATAAGTTAAAATTAGTATAATGTCAAAACTGATTTTTATTAACACCGTGGAACTGTTAAATGTTATCAATACCTACCGAAACTTGTCAAGTATGTTCATAATCATGACATATACAATTATAACTTGATACGGTCAAAATAAACCGAAATGAACAGTAGAGCAATATATATCCTATTGTTGAATGCGTTGTTTAGATGCTGTGAAAACAATTTATTAAGTTAAACAATGTGTTGTGTTAAATGGTAACTAAAAGTTATCCAATTTCGGTCGAATACCTTTGGAAATATCATATGAGCTGATTTTTGGAAGGCAAGTTCAATACAAAGTTTATTTTTGAATTTATGTCAACATTTGATGTAATTCTTGTCAAATGCCTTTGTTAAGAAATGCTTACAAAATGCTAGAATGTTGATAGTTCGCCTATCAGAAGTCATTGCACAATATTCATGCGTAAAATAAAATTTGCTCGGTCCATTCAAAACTTGCTTTGCTTAAATTATTTTTACTCATTCGATTTTAAAAAGTATAATTGTTGTTTTTTTTACTCTCGGAAAAGATTTATACATGTATATAGTACATATTTGCCATAAAATTGTTTTGATTCTATAAAACCTAAAACAACTTTTGCTGAAACGTTATGCATATGATCACTTGTTTGCTGCTGTTTGTATTCATCAAGTCTCTTTTAAAAAACATCTATAAGTGTGTTTATATGTCAAACGATTGCAATCAATAACCTTCATTCTGTCCGGCACATCAAATATAAGGATTGTGTATATTGTTTTATAGTAGTACTTATTGCACGTGTGTTTAACTTCCTTTCAATTCTGTTGAAATTAACGGTTTTAAAGGAAATACAAATTAACTCTTTTAAGTAAACTGTAAAACCCCGCTTGAGATAGTTATATACATTTAAAAGTAAACCAAGACCATACTGACATACAGGGAATTCCATGATTTTATATTAAGGCATAACTAGTCAGTAGAACGATCCCAGCTTTCCCGATTGAGTCCGTCCAATTGTTACGAGCACGCTGATTGGTCAGTTGCTTCAGTTAAAGTTTAAATGACGTCATAATTTTGTAAGCGTTCATTTGCTATGAATTGTGAGACAGGCATCGAATTCCCTGCTTTTTCCATTGGTGGTTTATAGACCTGATTCGGGAGATATCAGATTCTGGGATAGGTTTCAGGTAATAACAGACTTGAATCGGAAGACGTCGGGTACTTGGGTATGCTACCTTTAAATCGTGATTAACGATTGTCCAATAAATTATTTTTACACCATACTAGTTTTATATTAATATTGGCTCTGCCACATGGCGCTCGTTATCAGATTCTGCCATATTGGTATTGAGCATTTACAGTATTTGCTCAGTACTCGTTGGCAATGTAGAGTTCGTGCCACATGATAAAACACACTCGACTAAAACGGCAGAAAATATTTACAAAATGATTAAAGATATTTACTATTGTTTAAAGTGGTCTATTTAATAGTGTGTTTTTCTTTAAAATTGTACATAGTCTTTTTTAAAAAAATAAAATATTGAATGATGGAAAAACACCTAGGCATTTGACTAGGACGATTAATGTAGATTCAAGCGAAAGAATGGAACATTGAGAGTTGTAAAGTAGTATACATATATTATATATAAAGCCATTTGGATGATTTAATATCCAAGTGTTATTTCATATGTAAGAATATATTTTAAAAAAGCAGTGACATCAGGCTTATTTGTGAAATTTGAGTAAAACAAATGCAAATTGATATATTTTATCATAGGGTTATTTACGGACGACAAAACGACATATTTAAGACATTTTTTGTCGAAAAGAACCAAACATCTGTAAAAAAGGTAACCGGTCCAGAATTTAATGTTTAAGTCAATGGTATTGTTTAATATAAAAAAAATTATAAAAGGTATATATTCAATTCATAAATATCATTAAGTGAAAAATTATTAAAATAAGCCTGTGTTCCTTTAAACGGTCGCAAAATTTGCAATTTAACTCATACATCATGCAAGCATATCAGCCTTCTATTCACCTAAAGTTATAAATGAGCATGTTTATTTAATTATTAGTGTTCCCGTTCTAGGCTGGTAACACCATACTCTCATCATTTAAGCATAACGTTAAATATTACCTATACTACTCTCTCAGTAACAGAACTTTATCCTCTATAGGTAATTATCGTTAATGTTGACTTTTCACGTCGATGAATTTTTGGCTTCCATCCATTATTAATTCTAATTTAATGTCTATAGTATCATACAAATCTTACTAGTCTATTTTCTTATGAATATTATAGTAATAAATACATATGCATTTTCTATTCAGGGAATCTACTCAGACACACTTCCAATAACAAATTTTCGTGTGATTTATTGTTAACATAATTTAAAAGATGAATTTCTGAGAAAACATATTTGTATAAAGTACTTGCATTTATTAGCATTGTTACCTGGTTATCTAGATTAATGAAGAATGTATCACAATGTAGCGTTTGTTAAGTTCGTCTCATCCGTCTAAACCACGAACATTATCGAATCATTCCGGACACTAGACGTTGGCGATATGTCTATCTTTGGACTCCTTATAATGTCCCATATGACTTACAATACAGTAAATGAATGACCATACTAGGATTGAAATATGTTAAAACTGATTTAAGATTTTACACCAATTGACAGAAACCTAGATGATACTATTGTATGTAATATGTTACTTTAAGACACACTTGTTAGATAATCATGTCATTGTAATATAAAAGCATTGCCTAATAATTTCATATAAATAGGTAATGTGAGTTATATTGTTTTAAAAAGCAGAATAATTTACATTTTAGGATTGAAAAAAATCAATTTACATATTAATACATCAAGAGCTATTTTTGAATCGATTAAGTAATGTTTCTCAATATGCTTTTCTTTTGTTCCACTGTCTGTATTCAAAGCCCACATAAACTTTTCGAAGAATAATTGCACTGAACTAGATGCTGTCTTCGTAACAGCCACTTAAGGGTATAAAATTCCTGGTTTATATAATAATCACCGATGATTTGATTCTAACTGAATTAAAATAATGGTAACCTAAAACTGCAATGCACATTTTTCATATTTATTACCGTAAACGATACAGTTATTGACAGGTGCTTTATATTTTGTTGCATATTAAACACATAACGCTTAACCAATCAATGCGATGCGCTTGTAATAAATGAATATAGAATGACGAAATATCTGATATAAAATCTTCTTATTTACGTGTTATTAATCTGGCAATCACCATTTATATTACAATTAAGAAACAAAATCGAACACAATGCATAGTGACTTGCAAAATATCCTAAATAGGTCTTAGACTAAAAATAATGCATTATCACATTTAGATATGTGAGATATTTGTAAGGTGAGGCGAAGGAAAAAGTATCTGTAGGTTGGCTGGTATATTTCAATCGGGACAGCAATAGCAGCAGCTCGTCCAGGACACCTTACAATGGCTGCCACTAACAGTTATGTTGATACAACCTAAAATATCCTAACTTGACTCTAGATTAACGATAACACTTATAACCCGAATTACAAACTTATCGTAAGCACTAGTTCATAGAATTTTGAAAATAAAAAACTAAAATTTAGAAAGATAAGATATAAAATGGTTACCCTATACATTGACGAAGAACCAACGAAAAATTCGGGATATTAATGGTGGCTATTTGAATGCATCCTTGTAACCGAAGAAAGTTTTTGCGAATGTAATAACTGATGACGAAATGTGGGTTTTAATATTTAAACTTAAAATAATTATAATAAACAAATCTACGAATAAAGCGCAATGTTCCTTTTTTTTCAAACGAACAAGAACAGTATATAAGGTATGTACTGTTATTAATAATATTCACTAATAATGTTCCAAACTTACAACCAACGGTCTTAATTCCAAGAAAATGTTAAATTAACATTATATTGAACAAATAGAACGTCTCAGAGCAACATTACATTTCCCTTATAACACCATTTTATTATTAACACCACAATACTGTGAGAGAAAAATAACAGCATTAGTCTGGACTTAAATTGTTTAAATAACTCTTACCTTAACTAGTTTATTTTACTTTAATTCAATGGTTTAATGATCAATTTACAGAGTAAAATATGTCAACAATCCAATCATTATGCGATTCCACTCATCAGATCTAAAATAACTCTTAATAAAATCTTGTAACATGGTGACAATTTAATACATGGTCGGAATGAATAAATCACTGCAATATACAGCCATGAAAAGACGATAAAGGTAACGATATTTTAACTTCTACCACACTCACTCATATATAGCTCCTGAGTATGTAATATATGGGATATAATAGTGCAGTGAGCCATACAAGTACAAACGACATACCTAACGTACTTTCGTCTTCTGCCTAACAATGTAGAGGCTCAAAAGAAATGTATTTTGACTGAAGTATTTGCGGAAAGAAGGCTATGGTTATTTGTCATACACTTTATTCGAAAGATTTTGCCATCCTTTGGCTAATTTAGCAGAACTCAAATGTAATTTGTCTAGAAAGAGATAAAACTCGTCAAACGCCCTTGGCTCCGTCATCTACCAATGGCTAAATGGCTTACAACAAATAGACGATGGGTAACATTTCCTAAAAATATGTGTTTCGGAAAATTGGGATTATGTTGAAGATCATTGCAAGATCTAATCAAACTACTTATATCAGAGGATATGTTATAATTGCAATACCTCTCGTTCACCGTTAATTAATTAAACCTTTGAAACAGTATATGTATAGAATACATGTTTTTAACAGTTAGTTTTTAGACAACCAATTAAAAACATTTCCATGGAATAAAGCAGGACATACCTGCGTTACACCAGCCTACCTCAAGTTGATCGGGTTAGATTCCCAAAGAGAACAGTATTGATTGATAGTTATGCAGAAGTCATTTGAAATAACGACAACAACACATGCGTGTACTAGTGAATAGAGTTGACGCTTAAAGAATAATCATTGGCGAAACATTAACAACATTTGAATATGATGGTAGATAATTATGTGTTACTCTGATGTAAACACATGACAGTCCTTGCCTGTCTCCTCACAATTCATAGCACTCTCATACGTTTGACGTATTTCAGGTTCCGCTGAGGCAACTGACCACTCAGCGTACTCGTATGTCACTGTGATGTATTGGTCCCAAGTGGAGAGAGCATAGACTGTTTAATATTGCGGACTGACACGCCATATAAATTAAGCAATTGCCTGGACTTAACAGATACCCTATAGAGAATTTATTTTTGTAACACATAAGTGTAATTGCAACTGTGCATTCATATTTTTTAAATTTAGTTTAAATTTATTTATATTTAGGCAAATCACGCTCGACTATACTTTGGAAAAACCAGTTATACGCATATGCAAAAAAAAGTGTTTTGCTCAAGGACACCACACATAGTCGTGACGGAGGATCGAACCCATGACCCTTCGATCATGGATTCGATGCTCTACTACTGGACCATCTTTATATGATAGTATCAGTGTAAAGTGTTTAGTAAGAAACATGCTGTATAGGTTCCTAACATGTGGCTGATACTGTGAATTAGAAACAAATGTTTAAATGCATTTAAACACATAAACCGGTTGACGTGTTTCCTTTCTTGTTATTGTTGATTTATTCCACTCGATGTTCGATGACTATTTTTAATGGATAATTTTGTTTCTGTTTTCATTAAACAAATATTTGAATACGAAGCAGATGGCTAACCGTCTTTGTGTGTAATTAAACTGAACGCAGAGTATTAGTATCGTAAATAAGAGAGCTCAAAAGCAGTTTTGATATTGTCATATGACGCAATTAGTTTGAACGACTTCTGACAGGTCGACATTTCCCACATCAATCTGTTATTAGAACTATATGCTACCTTCTACACAGCCGTTATCAGCAGCAGACAGCCGAGTCGAGTCTTTATTATGTTTAATCTTTTCAAATGTTATAATGTATTAGCTGATAAAACATAGAATGTGTTGGTAACTATAGTGATCGAAGACATCAAATCAGAAGAGCATGCCCATATTTCAAGCAATTTCAACTTTATTGTCAGCTTTCATTGTTATCTATGTATTATACCATATGCCTACAGGTTCGTCCTTTATACTGTATATGTTACTTTATAAAAACGAGCTAGCATAAGATAAAATGTTCGAGGTTCCCACGGTATACAAATAGACAATTTACGTTGTCTTAGTATTTTTTAAAAAACGGATCAATGTATTTTTATTTTTTATGATTTTAAATTTACATTTTCTCTTTCTAGAACAACTGTGTGATATTTGACATCTAAAATGATTTAAAATTGTGGAAAATAATATTGCGACCTGTCATTTCAGGTATTTTAATACGCAAGTTATGTAATTACAATTTATTTACATTATAAATATGTGTTTAAAGAAAATTTATGATAGCAAAGTTTTGCCTTTAGCCGGGTTCCATGCCAATGATAAAACTCTGGTCATATCATCTGGTCACATCATCGTGATCAACCTTTGATGACCGTCAAAGACCACTTTTAATTGCTCAAATTTCTTTGTTTTTCATGCATTTTATATGTGTAAACAGCAACATATCAAATATATGCTGCATGACATAAAGCAAACGCAACAATAATATCAAACAAATTAGACGTATGAATATTTATTTAAGCCCGATGATGAGTATACTTGTAGGCCCTAGCATTCCAACTGATTTCTAAATGGCATGTTTAGATATTATTCTTCGAATGAAAGTGTTATCTTTTACACATCAAGTGTAATTCATTGCCCTTGCTTCTGTGATAAATCTACATATTGATTACCATTATAAAGAGACTCGATTTTAATTAAGAAAACTATTATAAAATCATAATATAAAGGTAACGTATAATAACAAAGTATTTCCTTTGAATAATGCCACAGCAACTAGAACTAACATTTAACATTTGAATTCTCATTATCTTTACAGACAATAGAAGTTGGGAAATTATAATTATCAGTACGTCTGACGCCTAAACGTTTGCTTATAGCAGTTGACGGTTTTTAAAATAGTAATGGCTAACCCTAGAGCTTACTTGAACTAACTATACAGACAAACTATATATTGAAAATAGACCACACTAATCACTTTTGTATTCAAATGACAAAATTCTTGAAACAAATAATTCTTCAAACGGCACATAACGCAGCTAAGACATTTAAGATAAGCAGTTTGGCTCCCTTAGTCTGGTCGTGAGGTAAATAGTTAACAAATCAAGCACCGGTTTAATTAGTCTCATACTTTTAAGTCACGTTAAATGAGTTCAGTGAATAGACTGTAAAGGACCAGATACACTAACAAATACAATACCAATTATACCGTATCAAGTGAGATAACATTTGTTTTAAAACTTAGGAAATCGGCCAATCAGTGCAAAAGTTACTAATATATACACTTGGAACATTTATACACTTACTGGACGAAGTGTTATTGATTAAAACCATTTTTAGTGCCAAGGAAAAGTCGACATGCTTATTCTCAACTCTTTAAATGTCATGACAGGAGATGACTTTTTTTAAAATGAGATTTTGAAAATGAGAAATATGATCATAAAATAAAACGAGGAACTTGCACAAAAAAAGAACAAAACAAGCAGAAATATTTTTTCTTCTTCTTCTTCTTCTCCCTCGTCATCTGCTTTTTCTTATTTCAGTAAAGTGCATCACTATATAAATCGCATTCTTCGCACTATATTTACCGGCATATTTGGTCATTTGGAAAACATATGTTCTTAAAACAAATGTAAGAATGTATATAATTTAGAATTAATTATCACCGTGATTTCGTTCTTTTATTACATTAGACTAATATACATATATTTGATAAAGTCAAATCGTTATTTCCAATCAGTTATAATTAAACACGTTTTGGGCACAAACATATTGTTCTTTACACACATGTGTCAGACGACAGTATTATATTTACACTGTCAGACGAATGTATTATATTTACACTGTCAGATGATAGTATTATATTTACGCTGTCAGACGATAGTATTATATTTACACTGTCAGACGATAGTATTATATTTACACTGTCAGATGAAAGTATTTTACACTGTCAGACGACAGTATTATATTTACACTGTCAGACGAAAGTATTTTTACACTGTCAGACGACAGTATTATATTTACACTGCCAGACGATAGTATTATATTTACACTGTCAGACGACAGTATTATATTTACACTGCCAGACGATAGTATTATATTTACACTGTCAGACGACAGTATTATATTTACACTGTCAGACGAAAGTATTTTACACTGTCAGATGATAGTATTATATTTACACTGTCAGACGATAGTATTATATTTACACTGTCAGACGAAAGTATTTTTACACTGTCAGACGACAGTATTATATTTACACTGCCAGACGATAGTATTATATTTACACAGTTTCGTTTCAGAATGTGACAAAGTTAGATCAGTGAGATCAGATTTAAGTTCCCCTGTGAATATTTTAGTACCGTCCGTTTCTAGAAGGCGACCCCTGTTGCCAGTTTTTAGCTCGACTATTCGGAAAATAAAGAGAGCTATTCTATTCACCCAGGCGTCGGCGTCCGCGTCGGCGTCGGGGTCGCACATGGGTTGAAATTTTGCATGCAAGTCCCTTTCTCAGTAACCATTGCATATATCGCCTTGAAACTTTACACACGCCTTCCTAGTCATCAAACATACTACAATAACTAAGTTAGATAACTCTTGCATGAATATAATACAAATTATTCGAGTGCAAGTACCATTTGATTGAAACTTTACACAAACCTTCCCAGCCATCAACACTACTACAGTAACTAAGTTAGCTAACTCTTGCATGAATAGAATGCAAATTATTGCCCTTGTTTGACTTAGAAATTCTGGTTAAAGTTTTGCGTGCAAGTACCATCAAGTTCGTATCTCACGAACAACTCAATTTATTTGATTGACATTTTACACAAGTTTCCCAGTCATCAACCCTACTACAATAATTAAGTAAGATAACTCTTGCATGTATATAATGCAAATTATTGCCCTTATTTGATTTAGAAATTCTGGTTAAAGTTTTGCGTGCAAGTACCATCAAGTCTGTATCTCAGTAACCAATACATGTATTGACTTGAAACTAAACACAAGCCTTCCTAGTTATCAACCCAACTACATTGACTAAGTATGATAACTGTTGCATAAATGTGATGCAAATTATTGCCTTTGTTTGACTTAAAAATTCTGGTTTAATTTTTGCATGAAAGTACTGGCAAGTCAAAATTACACCAACCGCTCAATGTATTGATTAAAACTTTACATATGGCTTCTTAGCCCTCAACCCTACTACAATAACTAAGTTAGATAACTCTTGCATGAATATAATGCAAATTATTGCCCTTGTTTGATATAGAAATTCTTGTTAAAGTTATGCGTGCAAGTACCATAAAGTCTATATCTCACCAACCACTCAATGTATTTGATTGAAACTTTACATATAGCTTTGTAGTCATGAAATCAACTAAATAAATCAGTCGGATAACTCTTGCCAGACTTTTTTGCAAATAAGGGCCTTTGTTTTACAAAAGAAAAAACTCAGCAGTCACTGCATGTTTTTGAAACTTTATACAAGATATTGCAGTTATAAAACTTACTCAATTTTGTAAGTTAAATAACTCTTATTTGCTTTGATTTGTCATCGCTCAATCAAATTTGTACTTCTGTGACAAATATTCGTATAGTCGAGCGCACTGTCCCTCTGACAGCTCTTGTTTTCTGTACGGATGCATTTTATTCATTACTATTCTATATACATTGGTTGTGTTTGCTTCCTTTAAGAAATACACGTCAATCTCTGTAAATGTTATTTTCGTCATTATCAAATAACGCCAGTCTCCTATAATTGTCGTCGAGTTTAGTAACTGCAAACAGAGTCGACAAACAATTCTGGATTACCGCTTTAAAAATGATTGCTATCCCATAATCCTATTTTTTAGTTTATAAAGCCGTTCGCAACGCCGTTACATGATGTCAGTGTGTTACGGATTAAGTCGAGTCAAATGTTATTGGAATAACATATCAGGTTTAGACCGTCTGTTGAGGATTACACGTAATCACGCGCATGTTACTGTAGCTACAGTTCAGATAAGATTTATTGTAGTCTATATAGTGTTTGAAACAAAGTTATAACGCGTTGTTTTATATAACATAGGTTTTGGAATACTGTGGATTATTTTCAGTGCGGATACAACAATATACACTGCCTGTAATTGTTATTTAATTTGCCGAAATGTGTGTGTATTTAACGCACGTTGTGATAAACTGACACTATCATGATCTCTTATAAACATTAATAATGTTTCGTAATAAATCTCTGTGAAAATCTTTATAAACAATTTTTGTAATAACTGTCTGTACAAATCTTTATTAAGAAGTTAAGTGACAGACTGTTAGATCTTCTGTATTATTTAACGTACAGGGAAATATTAGTTATGGAAGGTTTCATTACGCATTGTAATATCGCAATATGAAGAAGTATGATATCCTATTTATGTACCATATCTTCTAGTTTAGAGCTTTATTACATTTCTCTCATTAATATGAGAAAATGTGGATGACAATTTGTATAAAAACGTTCGATAAGGTTGCCTTATTTTATGATATTTCTCCAGCTTTAATCACATGAATAAAGACAATAGTGTAACATAGTGATACAATATATGAAAATATTGATATGAACATATAGTACAAAAGTGCAAGAAAAAAGTCGAATGAACAACGAATGAATTCAAAAAGATGAATTGATGAATCAGTGTTTAATAATATGCGGCATGCCATTAGAATCAAATTGGCATACATAGAAAATTGTAATTTACATATAAGAGATGATAAATATCACTTTATAAAGTTAAATGTACAAATTTCACAAATAATTCTGACAAACTCACATCAAATCACTTATTTACGTAGCCATTCACTAAGAAATTCTACAGCTACGTTTCTACGAATCTATTGTTACACACTAAAAAGACGAGAGAGAAATAATCGTCAACTATTAGAATCATTACTTTATACTCATAAATATTTACTTTTATTATATCAAAATGTCGAAATTTTAATAGGATAGTTTATTGAAACATTGTATTGTTATAAACTAGTAATGCTTAAATATGATATATCAATTTCATATACAAATGCCGTCTTTTTTAGGACTTAAATGCTTTTTCTAAGTAATATGATATTTGTTGTTGTTGTTTTTTGTTTCATTCAATGCAAATAATTCGCTTATCAAGATATAGGATTACTTACCGTGATTTAATAAGTTAAAGCATAAGCTTATAAGTTTTTATTCATGACAGAAACGACACAACATATATTCTTGTTACAAAATATGCATCAGCTATTCTATTTGGTAAAGGCAAGGTATTAAGTTATCAGACATACCAGTTCTACACTCAAACTGTGCAATGGCGTAATAAATCAGTATTGTTTATACTGGTCTGCTGACAGAAAAATTACGTATGAAGCAAACAAGAGCAAATTTATCTAAAAAATATTACTAATATAAGGCGTTCTATCAACAAGCTATTCAAAAAAATATATTTATTCCTTAAACCTTAAATTGAACAATAATGAATAATAAAATAAGTACGATAGTTTTATTAAAATGGAATTTATCTATTATATATTTTCAAAATTAAGATAAATATGATTTCATTTTTGGCTTAAATACATATATTAGTAATCAAGTAATTTGCCACTTACCGGTTAATGCATTTATATAACCATTACTAACGGAAATGAAGGTAGTTTTTACCAGATATTTGATGTAAATGCATTGTTAATGTCAACTATATCAATTAAAAGGAACTAAAATTATATTAAATTTTGAAAAAAGTATTTTGTTTGCCACTATCGTTCAATGATTAGATTGCAAAAATACTGAAATGACATTGCTGCACACAAGGAAAATCTAGAGTTACAGAAATTGACGAAACACAAGTCGTTGATAAAACATGCCTGCTAAATAGTAACTGGCCTTAAATGAGGTTGTATTTTTGTATTTTTTAGTTTATTTTAAACTAATATAATTTTGATTTTGATTTTGAAATTAGCTGAAAGCTTAATATGAACCGCTTTCGAGTCCGTTTCTGGGATAAAACTTTACTGAGTGTTGTATTTTTAGAGGCCAGTGGATCGACCTGGGACTTGAACCCGCAAAATCTAGCAAGCGCATTCAACGTTCACCATCATTGCACTATCTATTTATTGTATTTGTTGACATACATTATGTTTCAAAACATCAAAGATACTTCTGTTGTTACTGAATCGTTATATTTTATATCATCTCGAAAACAAATTGGCCTCTGTATGTCTGCTTGCTTTGTTCTGATACAAATACTTTATTTTTAATTTATCTCAATATTCTCCAGTATAAACTTTAACTTAGCAATTAAAGGAAACGTTAATAATACATGTATTCTCATGCAAGTGTCCCTTTATCTTGCCAGCAAACTAAAATATTTTGTCAAATATATTAAGCTAATTTATATTTGTATTTGAGTTTTACCTGCTTAAGAAAGAATCTCACTTAAACTACAGTCAACTGTACCTATCCAAATCAAGCGCTTCTGTAATTTCATCGGCATTTGTTTGCCATTATAATGGTTCAAAATTGTAATGAAATGTAAAATAATGAAAATCTTCTCGGTATAATTTTTACACATTTTATTTAAAATACATCACAATTAGCGTTAATACAACGAAATATGCAGTATTTATTTACCTGGAGTAACTATTTTTAAAGTAACACCACTATATCTATTTACCCAGTTCTAGCTTGGCTTTCTTCCACTATAAATCATTTAAAATTAGTTTTTAGCAATATTAAAAAAAATAACACAACACTCTTATGGTATATTATATCCTTTTGTCATCAAACGTGTTTCTGCCTATATTTGATCTAACATTGTTTTTCCGATATCAAATAACCTATAAATCCGATTTATTTCAAAAACGAAAGTCGTCATATAACTGTTAGCGTGGTCCCTTAGGCAAACTGTTTATATACAATGACTATATCTAGTAGTTCATACACACACATAACCTTAGAGGATGCGATGTCTAAATCACCCCAAATGCAAATTTGATACCACGAGCTATATCCAACCAATAAAATTAAAGTTGAAGGAATATAATGATATCAAACATGTGTGGGCTGACACTCACAGTAGACTAAGACTGATATAAATACTTGTCAGGTAAATCGTGTACTCAATTACAGGTTCTAAGCGTCTGATATCAAACAAGATTAGCAGTGTATTATAGTTATCACAGAATATTTCTCAAAATATCGGAGAAAAATATAAAACAACATGTTGTCGCCGAAAGAGTATAGTCATATGCCATCACTGATAAATCCGCGTCACGGAGGTTCGGCGCTAAAGTTGGGGGGTTATCGTCATTTTACTATGAGGTCCAACTTCAAAACAAAATATGGACACACGAAAATATCTTCAAATTACGATCACCCATGCATGAGAAAAATGCGAGAACTGAATACAGTGGAAATACGAAATAAATGGACGAAGGAGATTGTCGATCTAGAGGTAACTGTGTCTTGTTGAGTGTTTTGTATTTGTTAACGAAAGGCAGAACATCAGTTCATGCATTATGGTTCTGCTTTTAAGTAATCGTATTCAATTTAAACTCATCCAAAAACCAAATTCTAATTGAGATGTGGAGATATAAAGCAATTCAAATTAATCTTATTAGCGCATAATAAATATGTCCGTCATGCCTAATAGTGACTTATAGATCAATCGGGCCGAATGCTTCATTTTCGTTTATTGTTCATATGTTTTTATCGATTGGTTAATGTACATGTCACTTAAATGAAAAAAATAAAAAATAAACTATTCGAAAATAAGTTTTAAAATGTTTATAACATCGATCCTGATCTAATTCCGTATTTTAACATATCTCAAACAATTATTTTACCTATTTGTCCTATTCATTAAATGTCAGACACTATATGTGCTTGTAGGAAAATCAAAATTGAGGATTATGAAATAAAATCTAGAGTTGTGTTGATGTGATGGCGGTGCCATCTACATGCTATATCTCCTATGACGATATACTTCCAGACATTTCAAACTCTTTTTCCTTATGATTCAAGTCTACAGTAGCAACAGGAACAAGCATATGCTGTCGTGGAATTATTTGAAATAGTTGTATAATTATACCTTACACATAAGCTATAAAGCTAGTTATATATGCTTAGTTTATTACGAACAAGTAAATAATTATAATCTTAGGGTTGCGCTGGTTAAGTGTTTAATCTAAATATTGATACGTTCTTGTTTAAATCAGGTTCAAAAACATATTGTATTACTAAATAAAACGCATTTTGAAAACAAACAATTAAAAACTCCGCCTGTACGAGTATCAGCGATTGTATGTCGAATATTGTCAGCATTTTTATCTATATTTCAACCAAAACAGGACTTAAAAAGCAAGGTGGTTTTGAGCTGACTTAGCTTTTGAACAGGTAAACAACCACATGTATGCAAGGCGGACGCACCGCATGATATCGCAACTGTATGTTCATGTACGGTAGGCCACAATTATAACCACATGTATGGTGTTGATAAATACGCCATCACTGTGTTGTCATACAACTAGCTCGTGGTGATACTGGTTTTGCATTCGGACTATTGATTTTACCTGTCAAGATATCTTCTCATTATGTTGTATCAATTCTTTTTTACCATACTTAGCTTGTATGGTAAATAGGATGTAGTTTTAACAAGAACAATATCTAAAAGCTATCAGCGTTTTATGTTTATGTATATTTAAAATGGATTGAAATATAAAATTATCACTTAAACCGGTTTCTGGAAACTTGCCAGATTCGATCATCTATTTTTTTTTTCATTTCACAAACAGTCATTTCAAAAAAGTTTTCTTGGAAAAAGAGAAGAAAATATCTGGCTCGGTTTTATTAAGTATGTTCAACGGTACAATGACATTTGCAGCACCCCTCATGCTTGGCTTAAGTGTGTTTTTTTATTTCCGGCCGACATTGGATAAGCTCCATATTTCTTACAACGTGCCAAATTATGTTCACGATCGCCAGACTGCCATACGTAAAATAATATACTCTTACACAGAAAGCACAGACCGCAACCAAGAAAATAAAAAAAAATAGAGCTTATTTGAATTGGCTGTCTTCTTTATAAAAAATATGTACTACGCAATCAAAGAGAATTCTTATTATATATGTTGTAATTTACGTCTAAACCTCGCAAGTGTTGTTACCATTATTTTGTTTTCTGTTGATTACGTTCATCAATTGTTTAATGTATGCGTCAATTAAAACACTGTAATTGTATCTGATTCCTCAAACAATTGTCATCAAATATAATACTGTGGAGAAATAGTAGCCCATTTATGTTTGTAATAAAGCATATTGCATTTTTAAATCATATTAAGGATGAACGCGATACATATTATGTTATACATTGTATTCGGATTGATAAGTCGGTGCTCTCTACTCAAATTGTCTGATTTCTCTATTTTCACAACTTGGAAAACACAATTGTAGATGAGCGAGTTACCATATTCATCTGATTTGCTTTCTTTTCCTGGTAAAACGTTATTCAGCTTACATACGAAGTAAGTTAACAATAAACACCCATGGAACACTATAACGTAAGTCAGAACTTATAAGTTTGTCATTCGTTATTTGTTTATATTTAATATTTGATCTTTGCTTTTCTCTAATAACATAGACTATATGTACTACATCGAGATATGTTTTCATTCTTGAGACAAAGCGGTCATTTTATGATCGCATACATACGGTTTTAAGAGCATTTGTAACCAGTATGACATATGGGCATATGTCCAAATAATTTCGTCTTAACGCCAATAAAATGTCCATTTTGTGTTAAGTATAGTTACCTGCTTTTTGTGATATTATCGTTTAAATAAGGAGAAGTGGGAACATATAAATATACGACTATGAATTCAGACTCAGAGAATAATCTGAGCATATCTTAACAATCTGAATGTATATGAACTTTGACCATCCTTCTTATTATTTCCTTCCTTGAAACCAATGAATGCATTCAATGTTGCTCAATGTTGCTACTAGTTATATCTAAAATGGCTGTAATGTTTTACTAATTTTACTAAGAAACCTAAGATATACATGAGTTTATCGGGGGATCTAATAATGAAGCTTTATTGTATTAAGTTAGTTTTATAATTTTCAATGAGCTTAATTTAAGATATCGGACAAAATAACTGTATCTTTTTTTTAATTTAGAAACAATCAAGGTACTAGATTGTGTATGATATCGTGTACTTTTCTTATATTCCTACTGAGGATTTCCGTTGCTTATTTTATAAATTATTTTATCAGTTTCAAAGGAATGTATATATTTAAGTTATCAATCAGGTTTACTTAAGGAATAAACTTTTGGATTAATCGTCAGACTATTTTATATATATATATATATATATATAATCTTAAAACATTCATAAAAAATGAAATATCGGTGAATATTATAGGCTTCCACGTAAAATAACTATACAACTAATACGTCTAATAATATTTGCAACTATGGAAACTTATATCGCGTAGTTTCTCTTTTTTGCCCAGTTTGTTTATCTAATATACGTTTATTTACAATTCAATTATGTGAGTGTTGCGCACAGTATTGTAACTTTGTATTAAAATTCGATTTGTCATGGAACATGCTGGTAATCTTATTTTAAAAAATTGAATTCTGCTAGAATGATAAAGTGAGCATGGGGTGGTAATCATTAAAATATAACCGTCTATATTGTAGTTTATTCCCCCCCCCCCCCCCCACACACACACACAACCACCACCATCCCATATTGTTTATTATTTCAGTTATGGAACAGTTACCCTTTAATTCTTGTAAGTCAAAGATGACCATCTCACTTTGCAAAGTATACATATAAACCACACACATCTACATATAAACCACACACATCTACATATAAACCACACACATCTACATATAAACCACACACATCACTCCCACTTCGCCCCTATATTTCATTTTCCTTATAATGATTATTTAATATATCTGAAAAGGTATTCTTTCTATGTGTCTGTGTTTTTATAGATCCTTGATACAGAACAAAAAGAAAAGTGAACATGAAATAGCCGAGCATAAAGAGGCACAACCAGCGGTCACTGAATTATATATATTTTATGAAAGTTTTTTATCATGTGCATCTGGAACTTGTTTTCGTTCCACTACTTAGAAAGATTGTATTGGTCTATTTGTAGACGCTTAAAGAAATTCAATTAACAAATAGTAATTAGTTATGCCTATTTAAGATTTAAAACTGTTTTGTCTACTACTGTTGGAGTAATTAATTGATTTCAATCCTAGATAATGACAATGTCCAACTGTAATAATTATAAACTGCAATAAAAGGTTTTAATTAAGATTAAATTAATCGTTTTATGCCTTGATCTGGCAATGCATTGGAATGCGCTCTATTGAAAAGGGAAATCTAGTAATTGGATAAGAGATGCGCTATTTTTTTTAATAACATTTTTTCACTCGAGCTTAAACGTTCTCATAAAACGTGTCACCAATCATATACATTGGTTTCAATGACAGGTAATAACATATTCAAATTTTCATTATGATTTTAATTGATATTTGATTTTGGTACATAAATTATGGTAGCATAAATAAAAGACTGACAGCATATGGTCGTTACGTAATAACGATCGGCATTAATGGAGTTAAATTTAGACATCGGTACAGTGTTTCAATTGAAGAGGAATGGAATCAGAGATATGTTTCCAATAAATCACTAACCGTCCTATTGATGGTTTCTCTAAATATTAAAAGACAGAGCGAGAATCAAGTATAAAAGAGAGTAAAATAGGTATTGGATAGGGTAAAAATAAAAAAGAGATTGAGGAATAGGGAGAGGAAACAATGAGACAAAAAGAAAGATTCACAGTTTGAAAAGAGGTATTAGAAAAATAAAGGATGCATGAATGAGAGTGATTCTTTTTAAAAATATACAAAAATATATGTGTAAGAGAGAGAGAGAGAGAGAGAGAGAGAGAGAGAGAGAAACAGGGAAACATACACTTACATACAGCGGCAGTAAATAGGGAGATGGGGAGTTAAAGCGCGTTAATTATAATTTATGTATAACCAGTAAATAATATCATACTTCGATATGTTTTAGTTGCCACAGACACATATATCATTATATATTAAATATTATCTGGCTGTTTAAATAATACTGCTGCAGTAAATATAATTTATTTGACAGACAATTTGCAGTATATTTCAAATACAGCTGTTGTAGTCTAGCCGTTTGTATCATCACGGGTTAAAGATAATGTTAGAATATTCTGACTTTATTATAAAATTTGACTGTTTGACGCTTTACTACGTTTTATTCTTTTTTTCTTTTTTCTTCATCAGTTTTCTTGAAGTTATATTATACGGCTGTTGTGCCTTTTGCACTTTTATTTAATATATTAACACGTGTTATTTTTTAAAAAAACATCTACTAGTATTTATTTAAATGACAACTATCAATTTAAAATTCAATCTGGAAAACTAATAATGATTATGCTGATGATTTCTAAATTCTGTCAAATTCAGGATATGAGGAACAAATTGACAATTAGAACAATGCATAAAAAGGTTAACTGAATATGTACGCCTTAAAAGAGATAACAAAAATGTGTCAAAAATATGGTTAGTGTTAAAGTACTAATTCGTAGCACAATTTTTACTTTTGTTAATAGAATTATAGAATTCTTCCTGAATTTAAATCTGGCGGCATTCTCAGTCTAGACAGGAAGCGAGACTTACATGTAATAAATTTATGCGCCTATTCCCCCGAAAATTCACCATTTTATGAGGGAAATGACACAGGATTGCGTATTTTGGAAAATGACAAGATTGATTTTAAAGGATTTGATAATTGGAATTTACTTTTATGTGTCGATCTAAATGCAGGAACCAGTAATTAAGATAACTTTATTACAATAGATAGCGATATACCAGTGCTAAGAAAATACAAATACCAATTAAAACTTGGTAGTGACCAAATGCTTAAAAACGAACCTCGAAAGATATTGTGGTTAATAAGTTTGGAAGATAATTAATAGAATTTGCAAAGCCTATACCTAACCATTATTGTTTTGATTAGCTGTTACATAATGATTAGAATAAATGTGATTTATAGAGATTGACACCAACGGCTGAAGTGTAATAGTTTATTATATTGCATTAAATTAGATATTGGACAGCATTTAGAGATCTAGTTATATCAAAATTGGGCTCCAATGAATTAATGCCTACTAATAATAAAACTCATTAAATTGTTAAAACAAAAACTAGGAATATCGGTGTTCTTAACCAATATATTGAATGCGTGAATCGTTTAATGTGAGAGGGCTTGACTCATTATGTAAATATACCAGTAATCCAAAGGAATTTGGGGAAAGGGTTATACGTTTAACATAACTGCATAGTTTTACACGTGTTGCAACCATTAGTACAAATCAAGATACATATCAGTGGTGGTTTATTGATCCACTTCGATCCTGGGTCCGATGATCTACCACAGGGCCATGCACTCTATATAGCAGTGATAAAGCAAACATTTGGTTTATTTATATAGTTATAACGTTTTAATGTAAATGAGAATATGAAGAATTCAGTTCCATGGTGATTACCTATCTTTATCTCTTATTCCCATGTTTCTATCATACATTAATAAGGTTATATTCGAATCGTATACAATGAAAATAAAGTTCAAGTATTTAAAAATGTATAATTACCTTACATTTATACAACACATACAAGACGAAAATAAGGTTGGTGATATATTTCGAGACACTTTATCAATGGAGTACTTGCAGCGACACCTACACTTATTTAATATGTCAACAGTTACTCAAGCACACCTGCATATTGACTTATTGTTTACAACCACATGCAACGACATGATGTAAATTATATACTCACATCTATGTCTGGATCAGTACTTAGTCTGACATCGCTGGTACAAAACACAGTAAATACAGGCATAGATTGTATTGAAATCGACAGCTTAATTGCCAAGTGAGGAAACGTGATTTCTTCCCTTTGTCTAATAGACCTAACGTCGCCTTTCACGTTTGAATAAAACTGGATGACGTGCTGTTATTTAAAAAGGACACTCTGCAATATTGGTAAATTTTATCTCCGGTGTATTTTTAAAAATATGTATATCTACATGATACAAATATTAAATTAGACTACCACAGTAAATCTGCCGAACCTTCATTTTGTTTCTGTTTTTGAAAGGAGTATAACTCTTATAAATGGATGAACGGTATAAAAATTTGGCGTAGTTGTTGTTATGTATAAAATGCTATGGCCATCTTTTTTATCGAAACATCACATCTAAGAAATAAATCACTTTTTAAAATTCACATCACATTTTAAAACCATGCCGCATTTTAAAAATGCGTCTCATATGTGTTAAAAATCAATCATTTCAAATTTAAAGATGTATCACATTTTATGACAGAGTCTTAAATAAAGTGTAATGGATGATTCGATTCGAACTAATTTAAATATTTAATAACTAGAAAAATGTATAAGATCAATGCATGCATTATGTATTTTTTGAAATGATAAAACGGCACTATGTTGTGAAAATTTATATTTTCTCAAGTGACTCGTCCATTGTCAAGGCCTTTTTTTCTTATAATAATTGGTTGATTGTCATGGTTGAAATGTGTCGTTATTTGGCAGTTATTGGCTGTTAGGATATGGTCAGGTCCCTTGAATGCATATACTATCACAACTTGTTCATTTGTTGAGTATTTAACATCATAATTGTTTGAAAGAATAACAACAGGTTAATTTGCTCTAAAACATAAAACTGGAAAATAGCAAATATGGCTATTTAAGACATGTGACTGCTAAATAGACCGCTTACACAGGTTTGTCTGTAATCTGATAATAAATTGTTTTGTTTCTAAACACTATTAAGATATGTATCAGCTTATTGTATATACAATACGTGTGTTTATGTTTCTCAATTATTCTTTCTTCAAAATGAGTCTACGTTTGTGTGGGTGTGTGTGTGGGGGGGGGGGGGGGGGTGCGTGACAGCGTGTCGGCGTGACAACTTACATGCGTGTAAATGTGTGTGTGTGTGTGTGTGTGTGTGTGTGTGTGCGTGACTGTGTGTCGGTGTGACAACTTACATGCGTGTAATGCATGTATGCAGCGATTTGAATGCCTATTAGCGCCATGAACACAGTATTTAACAACACGCAGTAAGTACAGGGCAAGGTAATTCACCATTAGCGAGAAGCAATTGCCATGCAATAAAGCTGACAAACAAAAGCTTCGGCACTCTATGTACTCTGCAAAGTACCAGTATTTGAATTAATAAATGACTATATACCTTCTAGACTTATAAAATGCCTACAATGACTATCGGGCATTACTTTCATATTTACAGTATAAGATGTCCTAAAAGTATGCATACTGTACAGAGAAAACATCGCATCTTGCGTAATTTATTGTTTATATCATCCGATTAATTTCCTGCATTAGGCAATTAAAAGGACACATAACATTTTCATTGTTTTAATCAATTAGATATGAATGTCATCTTTTGATGACTATTACCAGCTTTTAGCAATAATACAACAAAGGCCATTATGACAAAAACAACTGTATTTGTTAAGGTTTGTTTATGACAGCCATTTACAGGTCATTTACAAGTCGTATCTCACTACGCTGAAACTATATCGAGATATGTTATCAGTGATTAAAAATAGAATCACTTGAAATGTATCATTTACATGACCTTCAGCAACCATACAATGTAGAACACATTCGTATTGGCTTTTGTAATTCAATTGTTTACAACCACAGGTACCGGCATGATCTAATAATGTGTACACATCAATGTCTGGATCGGTACGTAATATAAGTAAATATGGAAACAGTACTTAATGCTTGACATCGCCCGTACATAACGCAATAAATATTTGTCCTTGCATCGAATTAGCAACCCAACAGTCTAATTTACAAGACAGAAGACGTGATTTTCCTAATTTACCAGACTTTGCCTTGCAGTACGCTTCTATTTTTACCAGAGAACACAATGGTGCTGAATGTTTTTACCGATAACAGTTGCAATGATAAAAATGGAATCTATTGCTGTTTGGTACTGTTCTGATTTGTGTTTTTCTTAACAAAATAAATATTTGTTACAGTTGGTATTATTTTTATTTCAATTATATGTTTGTAATATTGTTACTTTGACAGGTTGCTAACTCATGTGATATTGTTTAATTTGATGGTATATAAAATGTAAATTTCTTTATTTTTTAAACAAACATACAATCATGACCCTGTTTAACAAAATGAATTTGTACACGTTTAGAGAATATGAAGCGAAATAACTGAGTTTTACAGTTTAACAATAATATTATAGTGTTTTATTTTTTATTGTAGCTCTTTATATCGTTTAGTAAAACATAACCATGATTAAAACACAGTCATCTTTTTATAGGTAACCGTAAGTTGCCCTCTTGAGTAAGCGAAATTATTCAATTTATAATTATATATATATATAAGCATTCATTAACTAATAGTTCCATCTGTTTGTCATTTGGTTCACTCGTTATATGAGTTTTTGATTGAAATAAATTGCTAATGATAATTAAATGTATACTCTACCACAGTATTCATTACTTATTTCCATCATTCTGCAACTCAAATATAACGAATCATCTTTAAACGTTGCAAATTGTTTTAGTATAACTATTATCAATTAAATACAATATAATGTCGGACTATTAGTTATGAAGTACAATATATAGTAAAACTATTTTTTATGAATTACAATATAAAGTAAAAAGTATTATTAATGAAATAGAATGTATAGTAAAACTATTATTAATGAAATGCAATATATAGTAAAACTATTAATAATATTTATATAGTAAAACTATTATTCATTAATTACAATATATAGTAAAACTATTATTTATGAATTGCAATATATAGTAAAACTATTATGTATGAACTAAAATATATAGTAAAACTATTATTAATGAAACAGAATATTTAGTAAAACTTATAACACACAAATACAAGAACCATAACTCTTGATTGCATTTTGACACAGTTATGGCCCTTTTTGGACTTAGACCCCCAGGTGGAGCTTTGTTGTCTTGAGACAACTCTTGTTTGTGTTAAGTGATATATGTATGTTCGCTTAAAATACAATATGCATAGTACACAACATTACCAACTTCTATTGATAGTCATTAACATGCATTAAGTAAATAACCATTAGCTTGTCAATATCATTCAATATTCTTTAACCACTCAGTTCACATAATACGTGTATATGAATACATTATGAATGAAATCATGAGATCATGCTAAATAACAAAAGTGTAAAAGGTGGTAAGTTATGATTACAGTTTTAATTGCAAATACATTTTCTTTAGTTTCTACATGTATAACAGTAACTACTTTCGACGAGAGAGTTACAATAAATATAACATCATATTAAATATATTTGACAGGAAGACAGGAACGATTTGCTATTAATCTAACATTAAAACTAAAATAATAAAAATATTGTTACTATATTTTATATTAGTGAATGGACTGGTTGATCAAAGAGCTCATGTATATAATTCTGTTAAATATGACAAATAAAAGGTGTTAGTATATTTACCTAATAATATCAATAGAATGCAATCATGCAAATGTTCGTCCAAATTAAGCGACAAATGATAAGAATAACTCCTTAATTTCGCTCATGTTGTTAAATGTATTTTATCGAAAAAAAAACATTTGTTGATAATATTATATGTTGTTATTATTTTGCAAGTATCGATAACACAAACCTACTAAAATATGTAGCGTATCACAGTTATCTCCCTTTATATTCTACTTTTTCCAATCACGATCTGTTAAAAATGAGTTGCTTATACAAGTATGCACTCTTACTGGCATTATTCATATCTCCAATAACAGTTATCTCTCTGTCTGCACTCTCAGAATGGTTACCTTACAGACATTTCATAGCAAACTTAATATGGCTGTGATGATAAAAAATAAAGGGGTGAATAAACAAAGTAAATATAAACACATACATACGCACAAACTCACGCACGCATGCACGCACACACACATTGGTAAAACGTTATGGACATTGGTCAATTAACCGAACATGCCGTAATGAGCGTAATGTTATACAATTATTGACTACAGAGTCTTGCTCGCTCCAAAAACTGTAAGTGAGGAAGTTTGCCAGTTACTTGCTGAAAGACGATGGTTCTACTCAGATTCATATTGAGTCTTCCTCTACCAGTAAAACTGGATATGCCAAATATAACCTAAATAGTGTGGCAAATGACGTGAAACCCTATTCGAAAAAAAACCTACAGAATACAACATTCAGATAATAATCTTATGAATACAATAGCATTAGGCAGTTCGAACTCTTATGAAGGAAAATATTAATTGTTTTCAGGAATGGTAATAGATGTACAAGCATAGTTATTAGGATAAAAGAACTCGCTGAAGTATGATAATTTATTAAGAGTAACAGTTCATATAAATATCCTTCTTTGAGATTGATTGTTTTACCGCGGTACTCATAAGAACCATAACACCAACGGTTTGGTATAGCCAAACCACATTTTGATATATTTGTTTTTTTACTTTTTTCGTTGCTAATATCTACCATGATATATATATATATCGATAATATAATGTATTTGAATAATAGTACTTCCAATAAAGTATCAAGTATATGTTATTTTGAATCTATAAGTGATCCTAAACATGTAATTTCATAAATAAACTTTAATTTGTAACCATAACAATGGCTATCTGTAAAAAATACTTTTATCCTTGTGGAATATTTTTGCAATATAGAGTAATGCAATAAGCACCATTCCTCATTGTAACACATACGATTGTAGACTCACAAGAAACATAATAAAAACAGATTGTAAGTTGTCGATTTTTCTCAGAATTACAATTTGCATTCTTTCCAACTGGAAATTAATTTTCAATTGGAATATTCTAATTGAATTCTATGTATTCCAATTGAAAGAAAACACCAAGTAGCGCGCTGCTATGATTGCAGTTTTTTCAAGATGTTTGTTGTAGTTGTTTGCCCTATCAATTTGAAGAAGTTTTAATGGATATAACTTGTATCAACATATCAATACTACATGCCTGCTAATTATCTAAAATCATTATTTTGGTAAATGCATTATCTTTACAATATACACGATTAAGACCTTGCATAGCGTTGTGCATGATAGTCTGTAATATGGGATGTTAGACCATTCTTGTTTGTAAACAAAAGCTGTAAAACAAAATAGATGAATATCATATACTTATGTTCTTGTCGCCATGTTTGTATTTGTATATTAGGTATATCTATAAGAGGTATCAGACTGGACATATATTTTTAACATGTCATAGTTATATTACAAAATATCGATAATATTGATACACAAAAAGACAGGAACTGTGGTTTATCTATTGTAGCAAAACATTCTGCTGTTTAACAAATTGTACGTGTCATTATCATTATCATTATATGCATTGATTGTAATGTGCTTTTACAGTGGTATACTCTTTGAAAACTGATGGTATATAAAATGTAAATTTCTTTATTTTTTAAACAAACATACAATCATGACCCTGTTTAACAAAATTAATTTGTACACGTTTAGAGAATATGAAGCGAAATAACTGAGTTTTACAGTTTAACAATAATATTATAGTGTTTTATTTTTTATTGTAGCTCTTTATATCGTTTAGTAAAACATAACCATGATTAAAACACAGTCATCTTTTTATAGGTAACCGTAAGTTGCCCTCTTGAGTAAGCGAAATTATTCAATTTATAATTATATATATATATATAAGCATTCATTAACTAATAGTTCCATCTGTTTGTCATTTGGTTCACTCGTTAAATGAGTTTTTGATTGAAATAAATTGCTAATGATAATTAAATGTATACTCTACCACAGTATTCATTACTTATTTCCATCATTCTGTAACTCAAATATAACGAATCATCTTTAAACGTTGCAAATTGTTTTAGTATAACTATTATCAATTAAATACAATATAATGTCGGACTATTAGTTATGAAGTACAATATATAGTAAAACTATTTTTTATGAATTACAATATAAAGTAAAAAGTATTATTAATGAAATAGAATGTATAGTAAAACTATTATTCATTAATAATAATATATAGTTAAACTATTATTAATGAATTGCAATATATAGTAAAACTATTAATAATATTTATATAGTAAAACTATTATTCATTAATTACAATATATAGTAAAACTATTATTTATGAATTGCAATATATAGTAAAACTATTATGTATGAGCTAGAATATATAGTAAAACTATTATTAATGAAACAGAATATTTAGTAAAACTTATAACACACAAATACAAGAACCATAACTCTTGATTGCATTTTGACACAGTTATGGCCCTTTTTGGACTTAGACCCCCAGGTGGAGCTTTGTTGTCTTGAGACAACTCTTGTTTGTGTTAAGTGATATATGTATGTTCGCTTAAAATACAATATGCATAGTACACAACATTACCAACTTCTATTGATAGTCATTAACATGCATTAAGTAAATAACCATTAGCTTATAAATATAAATCAATATTCTTTAACCACTCAGTTCACATAATACGTGTATATGAATATATTATGAATGAAATCATGAGATCATGCTAAATAACAAAAGTGTAAAAGGTGGTAAGTTATGTTTACAGTTTTAATTGCAAATACATTTTCTTTAGTTTCTACATGTATAACAGTAACTACTTTCGACGAGAGAGTTACAATAAATATAACATCATATTAAATATATTTGACAGGAAGACAGGAATGATTTGCTATTAATCTAACATTAAAATTAAAATAATAAAAATATTGTTACTTTATTTTATATTAGTGAATGGACTGGTTGATCAAAGAGCTCATGTATATAATTCTGTTAAATATGACAAATAAAAGGTGTTAGTATATTTACCTAATAGTATCAATAGAATGCAATCATGCAAATGTTCGTCCAAATTAAGCGACAAATGATAAGAATAACTCGTTAATTTCGCTCATGTTGTTAAATGTATTTTATCGAAAAAAAAACATTTGTTGATAATATTATATGTTGTTATTATTTTGCAAGTATCGATAACACAAACCTACTAAAATATGTAGCGTATCATAGTTATCTCCCTTTATATTCTACTTTTTCCAATCACGATCTGTTAAAAATGAGTTGCTTATACAAGTATGCACTCTTACTGGCATTATTCATTTCTCCAATAACAGTTATCTCTCTGTCTGCACTCTCAGAATGGTTACCTTACAGACATTCCATAGCAAACTTAATATGGCTGTGATGATAAAAAATAAAGGGGTGAATAAACAAAGTAAATATAAACACATACATACGCACAAACTCACGCACGCATGCACGCACACACACATTGGTAAAACGTTATGGACATTGGTCAATTAACCGAACATGCCGTAATGAGCGTAATGTTATACAATTATTGACTACAGAGTCTTGCTCGCTCCAAAAGCTGTAAGTGAGGAAGTTTGCCAGTTACTTGCTGAAAGACGATGGTTCTACTCAGATTCATATTGAGTCTTCCTCTACCAGTAAAACTGGATATGCCAAATATAACCTAAATAGTGTGGCAAATGACGTGAAACCCTATTCGAAAAAAACCCTACAGAATACAACATTCAGATAATAATCTTATGAATACAATAGCATTAGGCAGTTCGAACTCTAATGAAGGAAAATATTAATTGTTTTCAGGAATGGTAATAGATGTACAAGCATAGTTATTAGGATAAAAGAACTCGCTGAAGTATGATAATTTATTAAGAGTAACAGTTCATATAAATATCCTTCTTTGAGATTGATTGTTTTACCGCGGTACTCATAAGAACCATAACACCGACGGTTTGGTATAGCCAAACCACAACTTGATATATTTGTTTTTTTACTTTTTTCGTTGCTAATATCTACCATAATATATGTATCGATAATATAATGTATTTTAATAATAGTACTTCCAATAAAGTATCAAGTATATGTTATTTTGAATCTATAAGTGATCCTAAACATGTAATTTCATAAATAAACTTAAATTTGTAACCATAACAATGGCTATCTGGAAAAAATACTTTTATCCTTGTGGAATATTTTTGCAATATTTTTCTCAGAATTACAATTTGCATTCTTTCCAACTGGAAATTAATTTTCTATTGGAATATTCTAATTGAATTCTGTGTATTCCAATTGAAAGAAAACACCAAGAAGCGCGCTGCGTATGATTGCAGTTTTTTCAAGATGTTTGTTGTAGTTGTTTGCTTTGTCAATTTTGAAGAAGTTTTAATGGATATAACTTGTATCAACATATCAATACTACATGCCTGCTAATTATCTCAAATCATTATTTTGGTAAATGCATTATCTTTACAATATACACGATTAAGACCTTGCATAGCGTTGTGCATGATAGTCTGTAATATGGGATGTTAGACCATTCTTGTTTGTAAACAAAAGCTGTAAAACAAAATAGATAAATATCATATACTTATGTTCTTGTCGCCATGTTTGTTTTTGTATATTAGGTATATATATTAGAGGTATCAGAATGGACATTTATTTTTAACATGTCATAGTTATATTACAAAATATCGATAATATTGATACACAAAAAGACAGGAACTGTGGTTTATCTATTGTAGCAAAACATTCTGCTGTTTAACAAATTGTACGTGTCATTATCATTATCATTATATGCATTGATTGTAATGTGCTTTTACAGTGGTATACTCTTTGAAAACTGATGGTATATAAAATGTAAATTTCTTTATTTTTTAAACAAACATACAATCATGACCCTGTTTAACAAAATTAATTTGTACACGTTTAGAGAATATGAAGCGAAATAACTGAGTTTTACAGTTTAACAATAATATTATAGTGTTTTATTTTTTATTGTAGCTCTTTATATCGTTTAGTAAAACATAACCATGATTAAAACACAGTCATCTTTTTATAGGTAACCGTAAGTTGCCCTCTTGAGTAAGCGAAATTATTCAATTTATAATTATATATATATATATAAGCATTCATTAACTAATAGTTCCATCTGTTTGTCATTTGGTTCACTCGTTAAATGAGTTTTTGATTGAAATAAATTGCTAATGATAATTAAATGTATACTCTACCACAGTATTCATTACTTATTTCCATCATTCTGTAACTCAAATATAACGAATCATCTTTAAACGTTGCAAATTGTTTTAGTATAACTATTATCAATTAAATACAATATAATGTCGGACTATTAGTTATGAAGTACAATATATAGTAAAACTATTTTTTATGAATTACAATATAAAGTAAAAAGTATTATTAATGAAATAGAATGTATAGTAAAACTATTATTCATTAATAATAATATATAGTTAAACTATTATTAATGAATTGCAATATATAGTAAAACTATTAATAATATTTATATAGTAAAACTATTATTCATTAATTACAATATATAGTAAAACTATTATTTATGAATTGCAATATATAGTAAAACTATTATGTATGAGCTAGAATATATAGTAAAACTATTATTAATGAAACAGAATATTTAGTAAAACTTATAACACACAAATACAAGAACCATAACTCTTGATTGCATTTTGACACAGTTATGGCCCTTTTTGGACTTAGACCCCCAGGTGGAGCTTTGTTGTCTTGAGACAACTCTTGTTTGTGTTAAGTGATATATGTATGTTCGCTTAAAATACAATATGCATAGTACACAACATTACCAACTTCTATTGATAGTCATTAACATGCATTAAGTAAATAACCATTAGCTTATAAATATAAATCAATATTCTTTAACCACTCAGTTCACATAATACGTGTATATGAATATATTATGAATGAAATCATGAGATCATGCTAAATAACAAAAGTGTAAAAGGTGGTAAGTTATGTTTACAGTTTTAATTGCAAATACATTTTCTTTAGTTTCTACATGTATAACAGTAACTACTTTCGACGAGAGAGTTACAATAAATATAACATCATATTAAATATATTTGACAGGAAGACAGGAATGATTTGCTATTAATCTAACATTAAAATTAAAATAATAAAAATATTGTTACTTTATTTTATATTAGTGAATGGACTGGTTGATCAAAGAGCTCATGTATATAATTCTGTTAAATATGACAAATAAAAGGTGTTAGTATATTTACCTAATAGTATCAATAGAATGCAATCATGCAAATGTTCGTCCAAATTAAGCGACAAATGATAAGAATAACTCGTTAATTTCGCTCATGTTGTTAAATGTATTTTATCGAAAAAAAAACATTTGTTGATAATATTATATGTTGTTATTATTTTGCAAGTATCGATAACACAAACCTACTAAAATATGTAGCGTATCATAGTTATCTCCCTTTATATTCTACTTTTTCCAATCACGATCTGTTAAAAATGAGTTGCTTATACAAGTATGCACTCTTACTGGCATTATTCATTTCTCCAATAACAGTTATCTCTCTGTCTGCACTCTCAGAATGGTTACCTTACAGACATTCCATAGCAAACTTAATATGGCTGTGATGATAAAAAATAAAGGGGTGAATAAACAAAGTAAATATAAACACATACATACGCACAAACTCACGCACGCATGCACGCACACACACATTGGTAAAACGTTATGGACATTGGTCAATTAACCGAACATGCCGTAATGAGCGTAATGTTATACAATTATTGACTACAGAGTCTTGCTCGCTCCAAAAGCTGTAAGTGAGGAAGTTTGCCAGTTACTTGCTGAAAGACGATGGTTCTACTCAGATTCATATTGAGTCTTCCTCTACCAGTAAAACTGGATATGCCAAATATAACCTAAATAGTGTGGCAAATGACGTGAAACCCTATTCGAAAAAAACCCTACAGAATACAACATTCAGATAATAATCTTATGAATACAATAGCATTAGGCAGTTCGAACTCTAATGAAGGAAAATATTAATTGTTTTCAGGAATGGTAATAGATGTACAAGCATAGTTATTAGGATAAAAGAACTCGCTGAAGTATGATAATTTATTAAGAGTAACAGTTCATATAAATATCCTTCTTTGAGATTGATTGTTTTACCGCGGTACTCATAAGAACCATAACACCGACGGTTTGGTATAGCCAAACCACAACTTGATATATTTGTTTTTTTACTTTTTTCGTTGCTAATATCTACCATAATATATGTATCGATAATATAATGTATTTTAATAATAGTACTTCCAATAAAGTATCAAGTATATGTTATTTTGAATCTATAAGTGATCCTAAACATGTAATTTCATAAATAAACTTAAATTTGTAACCATAACAATGGCTATCTGGAAAAAATACTTTTATCCTTGTGGAATATTTTTGCAATATTTTTCTCAGAATTACAATTTGCATTCTTTCCAACTGGAAATTAATTTTCTATTGGAATATTCTAATTGAATTCTGTGTATTCCAATTGAAAGAAAACACCAAGAAGCGCGCTGCGTATGATTGCAGTTTTTTCAAGATGTTTGTTGTAGTTGTTTGCTTTGTCAATTTTGAAGAAGTTTTAATGGATATAACTTGTATCAACATATCAATACTACATGCCTGCTAATTATCTCAAATCATTATTTTGGTAAATGCATTATCTTTACAATATACACGATTAAGACCTTGCATAGCGTTGTGCATGATAGTCTGTAATATGGGATGTTAGACCATTCTTGTTTGTAAACAAAAGCTGTAAAACAAAATAGATAAATATCATATACTTATGTTCTTGTCGCCATGTTTGTTTTTGTATATTAGGTATATATATTAGAGGTATCAGAATGGACATTTATTTTTAACATGTCATAGTTATATTACAAAATATCGATAATATTGATACACAAAAAGACAGGAACTGTGGTTTATCTATTGTAGCAAAACATTCTGCTGTTTAACAAATTGTACGTGTCATTATCATTATCATTATATGCATTGATTGTAATGTGCTTTTACAGTGGTATACTCTTTGAAAACTGCGCTTTATTAATGCTCTCAATACAGGTGCTTTTCATGTCCCTCCTTATATTAGTGATCACAAAGCTATGTTTATTAATTTACCTTTTTATATAGTACTGATCATACTTATGAAAGATCAGTATGGCTCTATGATAAAGCTATTTTTCAGTTGTTTAAAAATAAAATAGAAAATTTTGATTGGCAGTGTCTGTCAAACTGTAATTTAATCAAAAGACTGTGATAAATACAGAAATACTCGAAATAAAGTTACACATTTCAGGTTATATATGGCATATCCATTTTTACTAGTGGAGGAATACCTCAGATTGAGTCAGAATTAGTAGAACCACCGTCATACAGCAAGTAATCGGAAACTTTCTCAAATAAAGGTTTTGGAGCGAGCGGGACTCGAACCTATGACCTTAGCGGTGATAGGTAAGTGATCTTGAGATGGCACCTTAGACCATTCGGCCATGCTGGACCCCGAAATAAAGTTAATAGCCATAAAAATATGCCAAAGAACTTTAGTAACTTTAAGTCTGCCGTTTGTTGTCAGCGTTTAAACACTCCATGAGAAAACAAAATTATGTTTCAATACCCTAACACATTTATTATGGAAATAGATTTTTTTATAGTTATATTAGCAAGATTAAGAATAAATTGCAGTAATTTAAATATTGACTTGTTCTGTACGTTTCACTACACAGTGACACCCATTTTCTTCCACGGTTACATGATTCTTACGCTTAAAAAAGGGCCTATGTAGTTTGGTTTTGAAATATTTGCAAAATGATTCATAGTGGTTGTAATTTCTTACTGCAGATGAGTACAGCAAACGTTTGCATTGCATGTAATGCAATAAGACATCCTTGGTGTTAAAAAAAATAGGATTTCAACATATGCATGCATGCATGTATTAATGAGCATTTGAGGACTTCTTTTTTCAAAAAATATCAGGGTGTCACTGCACCCTTTTTTTAAAAAAATAAGCTGGTCAACCTACCTGTTATTGTGCAATTTTATGTGGGTATACATTCCTGCTATGAAAAAATAAGCTGGTCAACCTAACAGTTATTGAGCAATTTTATGTTGGTATACATTTCTGCTATGAACTTTTTTTTAATAAGCTGGTCAAACTACCAGTTATTGTGCAATTTTATGTGGGTATACATTCCTGCTATGAAAGAAAAAAATACTTAAAACCTCATTAGATTTCCAAAATGCACACTTTTTGATAATAACAAAAATGATTGTAATAAAATATGTTTATAGTATTGCTTAAACCATTCCTGTAGACCCCTTAGTTGTTGTTTTTAAAAAAGCGAGAAAATAAATAACTTAATTCGAAATGTGTATTTCTTAGACGAGCAGACCGACTTTTTAACTCTCGTTTACATTTTTGTAATTCCGTAATGACTCGGTTGCTTTCCGATTGTACCTCCGCCAGTGTTCGGAAATACACAAATGAATACTGCAGTGGTAACTTGTGCAGAATAAGACCGTAAGATAATGGGTTCATTAACAAGTTAACACGATTAGAAAAGTTTTCGCTTCACCAATCTTATGTATCGTTATTTTGTTTTCTTTTTTTTAATATACTGTTGTCTGCTATAAACTGTATTTAACGTAGTATGCATTATATTATTTATACGCACTGAAAAACAATGAGTACAGAATACTGATTTGGTCTAGTAACTCTTGCTCAGAATCCTCCCTTGCATATACACTTGATACTATCGCACGCGCTATTACGTCACAAATCACTATATCGCAGTCAATACTGAGAGGCTACAAAGGGTGGTTTGTTTAGTACAGTTATTAAAAAAGTAATTTTGTTTTTAATTTTTTATGAACGCGTCGTCGCTTGTAAACGTGCAATAAATTAGCTCGTGGGTTCCAACTCATTAATACACGGAGAGGAATAAAGGGGATGTTCTTAAAAACTATCTGACCGCAAGCGGATATTTAATTTTTAACCGCATCCCCTACATTCCCACAAACTATGTTTCTCTTATATATTACCGACCAACGCGTTTTCTCCCGTTTTCTGCCGAAGGTGTTTATCGGAAAGAGACGAACATTAATTTGTAAACAAAACCCGTTCTTAATTATGTACTAATAATGCGCTTTATATTTTTTTTTCGTTTGTAAAGTCTCCCAATGATCAAATAAACATGTATTCTATCATCTGTAACAGTAAAACTGACTTGAATTAAAACTAAAAACGACCGTTTTGGAAGTTAAATTAGCCTTTAAAAATGTGGAATTCGTTTTTACCATGTAAATCCTAGACCTTAATTTATATAGAACAAAGAACAAAATTCAACTGTGTAGTGAGACATTATATCCATATTAGAACTAATTCATGTTTTCCACATTGTGGTAGAATTGAAGATGCTGAGCATTATTTGTTCAAATGCACAACGTATAGACCAAAAGACTAACATAATTTAACTCGACAAGATCATTTCAATCCCTAAGTACACAGCGCCTTCCATATGGAGTTGAAAGACACATTTTAGCATTATTATTACAGTCAAAGCTGTACACTACTATATAATCGAAACTAAACGCTTTGTATAATTTTATTTATGTTTTCCTGTCTTGTTTTACTACTTCGAATTTGTGAATTATTTAACTATTTTGCCCATTGTATTTAAATGTCAAGTATGCAACCAACGTTTTTTTTTTGTTATTTATTGATCTGATTATCTCAATTGGGTGCTTCTGAGATGTGGGTACAGGACGCATACGTATGGACAAGATAATGATGTTTTTGTTTTACTCTTTTTCTTCTTTCCTTCCTTTCCGACCTTTTTCTATTCTCATAATATTGGTGAAGAAAAATTGTTAAAACATGTCATTTTACATTTAATGTAAACATTGGAAAAAGATGTAGGGGACGGGCCGAACCTAATGTTTATAGAACTTGTGGCCCAACCCCATTTCATGTTGAAATGAAATATTTTAAACTAACTGTAACTTACTATTAGAATATATGAGTAGAGCGTCCGCCTTGCATGCGGTCATGCCAGAGACTTGAAAAATGGTACCGGAAGCGTTCATGCTTGACGCTCAGTATTTAGAGAACAGTTCTAGGTCTGGACGGCCCGGTGTCAGTATAACGTGTCTGCATCATAATACGGCAGTTTTGCAGCGCTCAGAATACTGTCTCAAGTAGGCAACGTCGCAATATGACTGAAAAAGTGTTGAAAGCGACGCTAAATACCATCAAACACAACAACTTAACGCTTTGATAAATATTCCTTCCCTCTAAGCAAACTAATAGATGGAAGTGTAGTTTTTAATTTGTAAGTGCCTTTCCTAATTATAGCCATTGTGAACAGTCTAGTTCACTTCTCTGCCATGAATGACCGTAATTATGTTTGAAACTGTTAAATGATAATTTGCACGGTCTTCAATTATTAATAGCTTGCATAGAATTGCTATTTATTGCGTACAATGCAGTTAGTTACACTTGAAGTATGCCGTATAGATGACTTCTACTTCAGCACCGTTAAACAGCTAACACGTTTAATGCCTGGTTCCCTAAAACTGTTGCGTACTGTGTGCTTATTTGGAGTTTAAGCCAGTGTCCAGGAAACTATGTTTGCTAACTTTATCAAACGTTTAACCGAACTGAACGCAGCCGTGGAATTACGTGTGAAGGACTGGGACGGCTGTGGCCAATTTTATGTTTATTGATGTTGATGATATTGATAACTGAACTTGACATGCTATTGTTGTTGCGATTTGTGTTTCCCTAGGAGTGTTTTACTTTATTTGTGAATCAACGGTGTTTTATGGCACCTCTTCAATTAATTACTACATTGTTTCGTGCGTGTTAAAGATATTTTTGGATTTTTGCAATTTTGCTTATATATTAATATACATATACAGTTATACACTTAAAACAACAATGCAATTATCAAGTGATGATAGAATGGTAAACGATATGTCATGGCAATGCTTTTTTCAGTGTTATTATTTCTTATTCCTTTGAACCGTGGATAACATTTAATGTTGCACCACTTCAGATCTCACAGTTGTACCCTTTTATTTCCCACTGTAACATGATTCTTACGCTTTAAAAAGTCCAATGTAAGTTGGTTTGAAATATATTCAAAATGGTCCATAGTGGTTGTGATTTCTTTTTGCAGATGACTAGTGTTAAAAGGTGAATTTTATAGGATTTTAACTGATGCATATGTTAATGAGCATTTGTGGACTTTTATAAAAACAAGCCTTAGGATGTCACTGTGCCCTCTTTAAAAAAACTATCATTGTGAATTTTTATGCGGGGATACATTTCTGTTATGAAAAACGATACTGTAAAACAATTCTATGTAGATTATTTTTACCGTAGAAATCCTAGACCTTATTTAATATAAAACAAAGAACAATTTCAACTGCGCAGTGAAACCTTAAGACAGATTGACCGATTGAAAATGTATTATATCAAATGATGTTTTTATGTTTATTTTTTCAGTATCTTTCGAGAGTTCAGGTTTCAAAAAGACCCATTTGACGATTAAACTGCGCTTTTTGTCAATAGTGATCGATTTTGAATGCGATTCTAAAACATTTATTGTACGAAATATTTCGTCTAACCGATACTAATTCGAAGATTAGATATAATTGAACAAATCATATAAATATCATACATAAGAAACACGAGATAAATAATCATTATTGTAAAGCGTGGACTAAAAATGATATATTTTAATTCGGTAGTTTAAATGGAAATAGAAACATCGGTAGCGTTTATAAAATAATTATAAAGTATTTGCCTCGCATATGGGAAGCCGACCAGGTTGTACTAAAAACCTTAGAAATGGAGCCAGAGACCTCCTCGCTTAATAGTAAGTATTTAGATATTCCATATCATCCTGTAGCCAGGGAACGTACTATGGAAACTGAATTGATTAAACATGTATTTTTTTCTGTTATATTTTTAAATCAAAAAGTTGATCGGACATTTTGTCTTTGTATGCATCACTGCTGAAATATATCTGTAGATTCTCTATTAACATTAATCGGTCTACCTCTGCAAAATCTATAAACATTTACCTTGATATTGGATATATGGTTTGTATTGCTACGGTAACTCCGCATTCACTAAGATTAAACAAAATATTCCTTTGAACATAAGGACGTTTTCATAGTGCGAATATTTATTTTATACACAGAATTAAAAAGATTAACAGCCATCGTGTTTCTTTACTAAGATAAAAGAAATAGATGATAGATAACCGATTTGTGCCCTTTACATTTCCTAGATTATTTTTTATTAAAATGTTAGAACGCATTAATGAATGCGTGCGTATATCCTCAAAGGTTACTGCACAGCGATATAAGGTTTGCCACAGCTGAATAAATACATAATAAACCACATGGTGGTGACTTGAACAAACATTAACTGAAACAATCAAAAGCCAATGACATAGCTTATATTGAAATTCTGTTCATTGATAACAATACCTCTAATTACACTTGTTATCAGTTATCCACTCAGGTCCATACGTATACAGCCATCACATCTGTTTAATGTTAAATATATCGATCCCGTGTCACTTTACATTTTATTTCTCTTGATTAATAGGGTCCCATATGGGTAATTGTAATCAAGTTTCACACACTATAGTACAGGCACTCAAAATGATATAAAACTTGTCAAGAAACAATGAGTGTTGTTAAAATCTACACACACAAAAAAAAAACACCGGTGATGAGTGCGTCTTCGAGACACTTTTCTTCAACGTTACTTGATTTTTGTTTTACATAGTTGCTTCACAGAGAAAGAGAATTTTAATTTGATTTGAGGTGTATTGGTGTAGACGTAGAGAGATTGATTGCGTGGTGATATTTGAAGAAAAAAAAGGGGTGATTCTGTTGTGGACAGTTGAAGTACAGTTACTCAAATCTGCTTTCTGTGTGGACGGTTTATGAAATCTTTAGATAGTACATCTGAGTGCTTTTAAAAAGAAACATTGATATGCACTTACAGTCAAATCGTGATAGTTTACAAACTTATACAGATTTGGACATATTATTAAAGAAATCTTTAAATTAAAAAAGTTCAAAAAGGACATATAGTTGTTACTAAGATTAGCATACACAGTTGAAACATGTATTATAAGTTTGAAAAATTACATTTAGAAATCTTTGTAATACCAATATTCAAGCATATGGTTGACTTATACAAAACTAAGTGAAATAATACATGTATTTCGTTAAGAAAAAGAATTTATCATTAAACATGTGATCAAATCATCGCGGAATGTAATAAATAAAACTAAATAAGTGAACAGTGATAACGTGTTGATTCAAATTGTATTGATACACATAGTGAGACGCGATAAGACATGAATTCAGCCGCAGCATCCACCAATATTGTTAAATTGCCCGGGAAACACGATGAGTTATTGGAAAGGGAAGATTACTATTTAAAGGTAAATATATTTGAATAACATTTCTAACTACGTGGTTGCCATATTTACAAAGGTATTCACACATTACCAAATGTTAAAACAAAATATACTTAATATTTAACTTAGTTATATGAAACGCAAAAAATGCTTTATATATTTACATACTTACTTACTCTTTATAGCCTATCTGTATTCAGAATTTCTTCTGTTACCGTCCCTTTACCGTTTCAGCTTGAATAAAAAGCAACCTGTTTTATCTTATTTTGTAATTAGATGTTATCTATGTCATATTTTAACCATAATATAGTTTTCTTGTATTGGATTAATATATTTATTATACGGTCAATAAATATCAAAGTTTGAAAATAATCTGATGTGAGATGTACGATTTAGAGGTAATAAAACAGTCTAACCAGTTCACACCAAAATGTACACGTTTTATTTTTAAGATTCTTGAAAACCGGAAGATGTTCCAGCTCAACTAGGTGTTGTGAAAACAGTGTTTACAATAAAGTTTGATTTTGAAAGAACATGCTTAAATCTTAAAACTGTTCAATGAAAATACAAAATATTGAAAATCATAATTTTAGGGACAAAAACAATTAGTTTTTAAATATACGCTTACCTTTAATAATGCAAATTAAAACTATATTTTTCGGTTTACATTAGTTTTAACATAAAATATCAGAGCAGCATCAAACATATTTTTTTGAAATATACATATACTATTTAATGTAACATTTATAGGAACCGGATTACATGGCCTTAACTTAATTTGTGGAATTGAGTTTAGCTCGATTGCGAAGTATGCTCAAAGCCTCTTGGAATCGATATGAGTCCACTTACTGAGTAGATCCAGTAGTGAGTTTTTTTTTCAATTTTCATTGGCTGATGGATCAAGCTTGGAATTGAACTTGAACCCAACACTCTCCACTGTGCTACCGCCTTGCTTTTTCTTAAGTTATGTGAGCCTTGTTTCAAAAATATATTTTCCTAGTTTAAAAAATATACCGAACAATGAAATCGAAATGCTATTTTTTATTTCTGTTGCTATTTTTGCTCGTGTTTTCCATTTTGTTGCTAAGTTTTTATTTCTTTCTCTCATTTTGTCAATTTACTGGTACCAATTACATATATCTATAAGATAGAAAGGACAACAGCAGGCTACAAGAAAATATATGCCAACGTTCAAGGGCAGCAACTGTCACAACGTAATATACAGAGCGAAAAATCATAACCATAATAGCCTACCACACCTACCTCACTCTTTCCCCGTCGTCACATCATAAAATAAGAAGTGTGGAAACAAAGGTTACCCAGTCAGATTTTTCTCTTACAAATACGGCGCATGATGAAAAACAAGCCTTTGAAATGACTTATGTTACAATTGTTATGCTAGTAATACTTTTGTAACGAAGGTCATAAAAACTGATGCAATGTTTTCAGCTATGTATTGTACTAAGTGTGATAGTTCTGTGTATTGCTTAATGTTTACTCTTTCCTGAACGTGAACGGGGAGTTGTCATGATAATGAGAAAACAAACAGTCATATATATCTAGCATGTTATTAACCACTATGAATAACATTATGGAATGATAGAGCATTCTTTAAATTGCAATTATGTTCGGAAATCAACAAGCAACGCACTTCCGAACCTGTTGTCGATTGAATGTAATCCAATAGTAAAACATTTTCTATTACATGCTTACACTATAAACGATAAATATTTATATTTGAACATTGTGTAAATAACATAGAATTGTGCGACGCTTTGACAGTTTCACACACATACATGTCAATAGAATTATTGATATAATTTTAACTGGCTTTGTTTGATATCAATGCGGATTTACTTTGATATAAATGTGCGTTAGTTGTTTAATAAATTGACAATGTGAACAGTTTACCAAATGAGTCTGATAAATGGATCATAACGGAGCACAGAAATCAGCCAATAAATGACAATAATATACTCGGATTTATGTTTACAGTATTTTAAACAAGATCTATAACTTATCCTGATTCAATAATAGTTCAATAAATGAAATTTATTCCAAATTAAAACTCACCATCAAGAAATTCCCATATAAATGAGTACACTGCAAATTTTGAATATCGTTGCGTCTGTAATATTAAATAACCAAACGGTATCCTAAATACTTGTTTAAGTAAATAATAGTAATTAAGAACAAAAATAATGTTTTAAAAATAAATAATAGAAAATATAGATTCTTTAACCTACATCAAATATATTGCCCATATATACGGTGCGGATATCAGTTCTTTGCAACAACCAACACATCTGATGTAACTCCTTATGATTCAAGCCGGACCCGATTAAATGAGTTGTTAGCACGTCTCACTGTCAATCCAGTGGTCGTGAGTTCGAATCCCCGTTCGGCCACAATCTCCGTGATGTTTGATAAACGCCATTGCGTCTCATTATCATTCGTTTCCCACGCTGTTTCAAGTGGGAAAGTTATCAGAAACGTGCGGAGATGGAATATAACATGACGCTAAATATGCAATCAATCAATCCTTATGATTCAGTTTCAAATTCAAAATGTATGCAATAAGATGTTAATTAATGCTCCCCAGAGGACACTCTTAGTCTTATCGTTATAGCTATCATGATTGGTTCAGTCTCTCTATCAGTCACAGTTATATTTGGCTATACCCGAATGAAAATGTAGGTTGTCGTTTTTGTTGTATGGTTTTTAGCGTCGCTTTCAACCATTTTATAATCATAACGCGACGGTGTCTACTAGAGACAGTATTCTGAGCGCATACCCCACCCAGTCATATTATACTGACACCGGCCGGGTCGACCAGACATTGAACTTTCCTCCAAATACTGAGCGTTAAGCGAGGAAACATCTAGTACCATTTTTAAAATATTTGGTTCGAACCCACGGCCTTCCGCATGCGAGGCGGACGCTCTACCATTAGACCATGCTGCGGTCTAAAAATGTAGGAAAATTAAGAGTAATAACGTAACATCAACACCGGTGGTTTATGATGTCGATGCAAGCTTTTTGAATCACATTGTTATGTTGTTATTATTGTTTAAAAGATAAAACTCCTTGATATATAGCTATTGAGTATAATTTTATGTGTTTCTCTGTAATGATTGATTATATAAATTAATAATTATTCACGTACAGGCAATGCGCCATTTAGATGTTCTCATGCACATCGAGCCCGACTATTAATATTTCAGGTATTATTGTATTATACGATGATCTTATCCGTCAGTAAGCATTATTGTTTTTAACTAAATTCATACTGAAATACTCAAAAGATAGTTTCTGTATTATAGCATTTGATATCACGCACTGTGGGGTAAATATTATGCTACTGTATATCAATACACAATCTGTTTTTAATCAAAATAATCATATTAATATAAGTGATAACCGTAAAATGAAGTGTGACTGTAGTAATCACTTGTCTGCACCGTGCATAATGTATTGTCTAAATACCTCATCACTTAATCCTACATATACTAGATAGACACTTGCAGAGGGAAAAACAGTTAACGATGTTGTAATAAATGGCAATATGATATACCTTGCCTAATGGTTAACTGTGCATATATATCAGGACAAATATCCATCTCACATATGAATAATTAGTAAGACAGGGTTCTCTTTGTGTGCACTATCAGTTTTTTTTATTTGGTGGCAGCATTTTAATAAGAATAGTATGACGGGACTAGTTTCGTTTGCATTGTTTTGGTTTAATGGTAAGACGACGGGGAGGACAACCGTTAACCCGGTGTAATGTTCCCGCGGCCAATGACTAACTAACTAACTAAATAAATAAATAAATAACTGACTAACTAACTATCTACCTTAATAACTAACTAAATAACTAACTCACCAATCATCAATCCAAACAATGAATTAATTAACTAACTAACTTGTTAGTTACTTACTTACATGTACTTACTTTTTTATTGTTTTACTTATTAAAGTGCTTAATTAATTAATTACAAATATAACCAAAACATGAAATAAGTATCAATATTAAAATTCTATACACCTCCCATTTGTGTATGAGGATACCAAGTGACATTTTTTAGTTTTTAGGTAATCACGTTTAAGGTTTAGGCATGTCTCGTGAATCAGTATTTTATTAATTTGAAAACATTTGATCATCAGTTGATACCTTATTATTTGTTTTATATGTCTTACAAGTTTCAATAAATATTTTGTCAAATTATGATGATTTTAATCATTTTAGCACTTGGTACCTTTTTACATTAAACGAATGTAAGATAATTAACCGTTTATTTGACTTCAGTAAAACTTTTATGTCAAATTAATACTGCAAAGTCATTAGAAACCAACTCTCTATTGAAGGCTCTGAAGGCAGAAGACATCTGTTTGTATGAAGTACTTCATTTCATTAGTCCTTTAACCTACTTCCAAACAAGTGGTCTAGTTGTCTGTGTCATCATCTGATGATTCTTCGGGGGCATTCTGTCCTTTATTCTTGTATTGACGACTAGTGCTGAAAAGAATCCATGGAAATCTTCGGAGTGATTCCCTTTGTGTACAGTGTAATCAAGTCCTGTTTCTTCTGAACTGATATAGCCAACTTGTTTTCATAGCAACGACTTATATCAGACACATGTTCTGGCCATTTGTGAAGTTTGCCCTTTTGACGACTGGCAGAATGTTGTAAGTTTACTTCTAAAAACCAAAAGGGGTCAAACTAAAAGTTTAGGAAAATACTTCGCGGGGATTTTTTCATCACTTTTATCCAATTAATTTTTAGCCAGTTGATACGCTGTCCAGTGGTTGAACATTCGTGGATTGGACAGTGTGTCGCACTCCATCTGTTAATGATCAGATTGCAGAGATGTATGGTTAATTGTTTGTAACTCGGGTAATTGCGAAATTATAAAGAGATATGCTGCAATAACGACTTGGTTTCGATTTTGCCATCCACAAGAGTCTGAATAGTAAATGATTTCTGTCACATCTCTGGATGCTGTACAGACGGACATTGTGTTTTTCATGTTGCTATCTACAGAAACCCCTCTTCCCCCGTGTCTCCCGTGTCTCATCCCATAAATGGCACCAAAGTAATACAGTGTCAGATTGTAACAACACAAATTTCCAGAGCAATACAATTCACTTACAAGGTGTTGTAAGTACTGCTTGCAATCCAAAGGTTGCTACATATAATTTGTAGTATGCTTTCGCTTGGAGTTTGTCCTTTTCCTTTTCGTCTCTTGCTAGGATTTTAATGTACAGATGTTCATCGTAGTTTTGTAGTGTTAGATAATCGATTTCTTCACCTGTGGCTTGCTTTCTCTTGAAACTTTCGCACCATGAGCATTGGTCCTATCGGGGTTTAAAAAATGACAGTTTAAATTGCTCACAAAATATCCTACGATATTAACTATCTTTAACATTTTTGTTCACATTCAATCTCCACATTTGTTTGATGTTCGAATCATGTGCAAGGTATTACTTTTTTGTCTTGAATAATGGGATTCCATTTTGGGAAGGAATAAATATGGTCATGCGCAATCGCAGACCATTCATCTCCAATTTTTTTTGCGGATATTTTTCTGCCTCTGTTGTCCTGTTCATCATAGGCCTCATGATGTTTCTTAGATAGAGAATAATAGATGGTCCTTCTTTTAATGCCCAGCGTGGCTATGAAGTAGTCTCGACACATCCTCTCTTGGCGATTTTTCTACTACCAGGTGGTACTGATGAGAAAAAGATCGTCGTGCTTTTCCTGTTCTTGTTGGATTTTTAACTGCTATCATGTCACATGTAAAGTCCCTTTGACGTTAATAACTAGCGAGACCATAATAAAAGTCAAACATTGTCAGTCTCTCGGCCTCTGAAAACTTTTCTCCACTTGTCATCATTTCTCGTCGTTTTGCGACTAGAAACAGTTTTCTTTGAACTTCGGTAGGTTGCACGCTTATGTGGCTTAGTGCCACTTGGAATGTCTTCATTTGTTTTATTTAAAATTTCAATTGAGGTGCTAGCATTATCTGTTTGGTGTGCTGGTGTTTAATCTACTGTTTCGATGTTAACATTCTTTGTAGCTTCATAATGTTCCTCTTCACGTACAGAAATGTATGCAAGGTTTGCGATTATGTGTTGTCAAGAGCTGTGTTGCAGGGTTTGATGTCAAGTTCTGGAGTAGCAATGGAACTGGACAACATTCTCAAAACTCCTTGGTAAATATTGGCAACATCTAATGGCAAACAGTCGGCAATATTTACATTCCATTGTCCACTTTTTTCTTAATTGATCCACTTCACCATTGAACTGTTCAATAGCGTATGGAGATTCTTTGTTGACAAAGAATGAACTGTATCAGGCCGCCTCCTCAGATAAGAGGTTACAAAGTTGTGTACGAATTTCCGAACTAACTAGAGAGCTGCAAAGAAGCAATCCCCATCAACATTTACTTAAATTCTTTTCAGCTCATTGCTTTCCAAGAGTTTTTCTGTCCTTGTGATGTGTGTTTTCCTAATAATGATCTGGATTAAATGCATGTGTTTACTTATTTCTTTGTCCTTTTTTAAAATAGAGTTTTTAGTTGATTTCTAAGGCGTTTATCTATTAGCTGCTTCAACTTCTGATTGAGCTGTTGAGATAGGAGTGTGTTTTTTGATTTCATGTTTAACATTTATTCTTGAAGGAATTGTCTACCATGTATTTTCTCGTGTATTTGACTTGTGTATATAAGTAATTTTTTGTTGTCTTTGGAAGCAACTCATCAAAATTCCTGTCTCTATTAGAAATGTCATCATACTCGGTTTATATGTTTTATCACACAACCTGTCATCTGAATCCAAGTCAGAGTGATCATCTGTCAGCTTCCGCTTAACGGATAACTTCCCCACTTATTTAGACATCCGCTTCACATCTGCTAGCGGGATGTCATTTGAATCCGACTTGTTGTCAACTTCTATGTTTAAAGGTATGGCAGTGTATATTTCTTTGTCAGACCATACGGCAAGTTCTTCCAGCAATTACGTTAGTTGTGGATTATCATAAAGTAATGACGTTTAATCAGAATTATCAGTCTATCCCACTTCTACGTCTTAACAAAACATTATTAATATAACCAGTGAATGCAGTTCAGTCAAACATAATTTTAGATTATAATAGGCAAAAATAATTGATCATTTCTCTCATTTACTGAATTAATTGTACATGCATATAATTTGGATATGAACACACATAATTATGTTACAAACTTTTTATATAATCATTTATAAATATACTTACATTTTTATTAAGATCCATTGCATTCATTACTTCTGTTATTCGTCCAGATAGTAATAAAAATATAAGAACCTAGTTGATTGTGTGAAGATCTTATACTTAATTGTACATCTGCTTTGTTTATTGTTCTGTCCAGAATTTGCACAAACAAGATATTATCTAAATTATTACTAATTGATTGCTGGTGAAGGTTCCATATCATCAGAAATAGTAACAACATATACTCTATGATTAGCTGTTTGAAGCAAAAAATACCATTTCTTTATTACATTGTAAACTATATGACATGTGGTAGTTTTTTGTATAAACTGCAGTTCACTTTGAACCTATTACACTAAACTTTTTTAGGATACGCACTTGGTACCGTATTACAGTTTGTAATATTACCCCCAGTTTTAAAGATTGCATAAGCTTAGATCTTTATATACAATCAAGTTTATAAAATATGTTGTTCTCAGAAATATGAAAAAGTCAAATTCTCCCAAAATGTTGTTTGATACCTTCTTGCACCAATGGGACGAATTATACAACAGATGTGACAACAAGAATTAACAAGTCTTAACATTGACAATGACATAACCGACAGAAAACAATACAAAACTAATTAATGGCACATTGCTGTCGTATTTTTTGTTTACGACCGGCAGTTTAAAGTTTGTAGTGATGTATAATGTATTATGTTTGTAGCAATTTATTATGATTAGTATGACTAATGACTACATTTGTGACAGGCAGTAACTGTGTTTTAATACAGTTTCTCCAGTCGGGCTGTAGTTTTATGTCTTTTTTTTGGCGAATACGTATTAGGAAATAGGAATGTTAGGCGTTATGAATCTTAGAGGATGGTTTTCCTTTTCGTTTTAATTAGTTTTTACTCCGAATTTTCATTTAGTTCATTCTTATTCTTTGGTTCATTTCGTTTGGACAAAAATCAGGATGAAATCAATAAGAAAAGTAATTTGAAATGCAACAAAATATAGACATATTTATTCTTATTGTACTTGACGACTTCATTTGCATGACAGAACTATCGTAACTGACGTTGTTCGAAATTGTGTTCCACCCACATTACATATATTGCATTGCTGCCAGTAATAAAATATTTTGGATGCCTCGTCCTCAATCAACTCTGCACTGTTCTACGTATTGAAATATGCATTTACGGAGCACAGAACAAATTATCGATGATTATAAAAATGTCTTGTTTCCATAGTCAGTCATTTGTTGGTCAATATATTTATGCAGGCAAAATATTGGGATGGCCAGAATGCTTTTGCTCAATTTGGACTGGTTTAATGACTCCCATTACTTTATGGTATTTTCACTCATGAGTTCTAGTATATCACCACGCACCTTAAAACTGTGATTTATTCATCCAACAACACCACTTACTAGAACTGATATCATGTGGACAAAGAAGCATGACTCTTTGAAACATTTACAGCAAGAAAATGCCCAACTAATGTACTCAATTCTAACTTCTCAAGCGCAGGGATCTTACAACCATCCCTCAGGTGAGATAATTGTTGAGGGGGGGGGGGGGGGGGGGGGGTTGAGGAGGGGGGACCTTTTATCTCTTTAAAACAATTCACCACCCCACGTAACAATAGAAATGATTTGCAGCCGACTGATCTGATTCACTGCATCATGAGCACTTACATCTCATCGTTAAGGTTAAAGTTTATACTAATCTATTTTGGCTCAATTGCAATTTCGAGTCGGTTTCCTTAATATAGCTAGAAATCTAATGGTGTAATGGCTAGCCCGCGACCTCTGGTGTGAGTAGCCAATATTTTATCTAATACATTATCGCTGCCCCTATAATAACGATCATTTTATTCATATTCATCCAACTGGTTTTATTGTTTTTGTGATTTGTTGTAGAGAAAACTAATAACAGCAACGTATCATCTATATATACGGGTTAACATATTACCACCAGAATCTTTTAAATAAAGCTTTAAATTATGATAGGAATCTAGCAAATGAATTAAAGCTTAAACTAAAATTAAAAAATAAACAACACTTTTATATCATTTAATGCCATAGCGCATGATAATGATCAAACATTCTTCATTATAGACAGTGAAAAGTTTTGTTCAATACTTTTGATTCAACAGGTCGATAACAATATTTACATTGTATTCATCCATTCTTCAGAAGAAGAATAAACGTAAGGATTGTATTTAAAAGTAAATAAGGATATATTCATGTGCTATTTGAGCGTCTTTGAAAAAGGTGTTAGCGTAAGTTTCACTTTAGCATTGAAAGCAAACGTGTTTGTTACTAACTATACAGCAGCAGGTAAACTATCTGGAATACTATTTTCTCGTCGTATAGGTTATTTAAAAGTACATTTGTATGTAATAAAGTCGCGGGAGATCGCCTCTTTCGTCAAACTAATTTTAATCGTAGTGTATTATCAAGGGCATTCATCATGTCGCTCGTTTTTCATAGTCTATGTAAATAGGCTATGATTTTTCTTGGTATTTCTTACGCTGTATTACATGCAATATGTCAATTATACAGAGTGTTCCTCGTGCCGATATTAAACACACACGTTACGTAACAATAATTTATATTCGTCAGACTATTTAGACCATACCTATTGTTAATTATTATCAACATCAGCAGAGCTAATACAAAGAGCTTTATATCTCTTCTCATCGACCGTTAACATAAAGTGAACATGCGCCACTGCTTTAATACTTTGCTATGCACTGAAATAACAGTAACAATAATATTAATGCAGAATGAGCAGATTGATAGAATCAGTAGGGGAAACGTACACGTTATGGATAAGGACAAAGTTCGGTGATAAAGACGACTGTTAATGTTGCTGTACCGATTTAGTGATCTGTCTGTCGATACCAACCATTAAAACTGGTAATAAAGTAAAGAGTTTTGGTCTTAGATACGTGATATGCTTAACATGTAGAAATAGGAAACAAGAAAATGGGATGATATGTTTTATTAAAAGAAAACATTTCTTTCTTTATTTGATAAAAAAAGCGTATAGTTTTACATAGATAAGTCGATAATAGCATTTACACTTTTGAATAGGCGTAATTTATTTTCCATGTTCATTCTTATATTTATCTTTAACGGAGATTTGCTGTAATTATGGCTTTAAAGTATATCTTGATCATGCACACATTGTTGTTTAATGGTTTGTGTTATGATTAATTTACTGTACATTGTCTGAACTTAATCTTATCTTTTTTATTGCAACTAAAAGTTAAAATGAAATTTGGCGTGATAGTCCGGCAGATAATCCGGGTATTTTCGCTGAACCTTTCATGAGAGGGTATAGTTTTTTTGTTTGTTTTTTTAGAAAAAGGTATCTATATATAGATCTTTGATTTTACGTTGGATGACATTTTGTCATCATTTAGTGTCGCCAATTTGCTCGAAAAGCAATATTCAGATAAAAAATATATAAAAGATATAAAAATCCATACCAAAGGATAATTTTAATATGTTTGATGTTTAGATGACAGACTAGGAAGACGTTGGGTTATTGAACATTTTTAACTAAACAAGATGACGTGGCGTCCAAAATGGCCACTCATTTGCTATAAATGCAATATCAAGATGGAAATAACTTTTAGTTTAAACTATTCATACGTTTGATGATCTTGGTGTTAAGATAACAAACACATTTGCAATTAAAAATTGATCATCTTCAATTATTCTGCAAGAGAAAATGCTTGCTCTGTTGAACTGCGTTAGTAAAGTGCATGGGTATTAATGCTTGACTAGTCTGAATCCAATGCATGTTTCCATATACATGCCTGTCTGTGAGCTATTTTTGCATTTGGAACAAAACTTCAGAATATGTTGTTAGTGTTCAAGTATTTAAAGTATGCATTGTTTTACAATTAACATCGCCTTCCAACTTTAGTGACTACTGAAGCCTCATATTTTTAAGACTATTCCTTTTCAGATACCACAATACCTTACCACGTTATTGCAACATGACAGCCCATGGTCGTCTTATTAATGTCTACAGTTCCTTAACATGTGATCTCCTTAGCACAGATTTATTAGGGTTTCCTGAAGATAATGATGAAGTTAAAGTACAAATACCAGGGGCGTAGCTTGGCTGAAAACGAAGTGTAGGAACATTTGTAAGGGATCTGATTCATGCTCCCCAAAAACTTTTTTCAGCTAGGCTGCAGTATGTGCGTTTAGGCGTGTAATTGTTATGTTTTTACGGGGCCTGTTATCCTTAATATTAGCCTAACCTTAAATTCACTGTTTTATAACCAAATAAATTGATGGAATAATGTTTGATATCTGGACCATATTCAATGATGTTTTTGTTGCAAATTTATAGTTTACTGAAAAAAAGTTTCGGGGGAATATAAATCGGATACCTTAAAACTATGCCAAAAAAGTAATACAAATTTGATCCCTAGTTTTTTAATACATTTTTGGCATGTTTATTTTTTCAATTCCTCAGAATAAAAAGTGTAGGCACGTGCCTAAAGGAAGCTACGCCACTGAATACATCAGTATGAATTGAAATTGCTGTTATGCCACTTTAGCTTGTTTGCTGCTATGATCAAATGTGCGAAGATATTATCTCTCTCCTCGTCTGTGATTTTAATGTCATCCCTTTTAATAACAATATATTTATTTATATCAACTTGTATGTCATTTTCTCCAATACATGTAACAACAAGTTCATGAACGTGTGTATGTCTTTCACGGAACTATTTCTGTTACTGTTAAGTTACTTTCTGAGCTTGAATTGGCATATTAAGTTCAAGTTGTTACGGTGTATCCCGGTTGCCTGTGTTTTCTCTACTAGAGCATGTGATACATTTTGTGCTGAATGGCGAATATCTGTCGAAAATTAGGTAAACAGCTTAGTTGCTATGTATTAGATTGATTGATTGATTGATAGATCGATTGAATATTTAGCGTCATTTTTATGCCATCGAGGACTAAAAGACGAGCAGTTAACATAACCACTGTTTCCTGGGATTAACCAGTACTCGAGCACACCCCATCTCTGCAAGTAACTAGTAACTTTCCCACTTGAATCAGTGGTGAGAGACGAATGATAATGAGATACAATGTCGTATATCAATCATCACGGAGACTGTTGCCTGGCGGGGGATTCGAACTCACGACCCCTGGATTAATAGCCAGATGTGTAACCGACTGAGCTAATCGGGCTCGGCTCTATGAATTACACCTTAAAGGTCTCAAAATAATCTTTCCAGGTACCATCTATTGGCCTTTACAGAACAGCAGCAGACTTGTCTATGAATAAACTTGTCTGTTAGTTGATTTGAGTTATGTCACACCAATCCTTTTTTCTGTAATAATGTCGTTCATTTCTTGATTCTGAGATCTCCTGTATCAGTAACCAATGATGTCGGTACAGGTTTGTAATATCTATATAATTAAACTGCAATCATTATCTTGAGTATATCAGAGTCGTATCAAATAATATAGCATCTCTTGCTTTTATGTGTCTCTTTGACACAGCATATGGTTAAATAGTTTACAAAATCATTTGATGGAAACTGCTGTGGCAACTGCTTTATCAGCGTTAGCTTCTGTGGAGTTATTTAACCTCTGAAGATATTAACATAATAGAATATGGGTGTTTAGTTTAGTCGCGTTGTTCAATACATGTTTATAATCGTGATTGGATAGGTCTTTGCATTAATCAACATTGGTTCTCATACTTGACAAAATATCTTCAACTCTACTGCAAACATGCAAACTCAATCCCCATATTTCCAGTCATTCTGACTTCAGAATAATCCCAAGAACTTTCCATGGACCAGAGGTTGTATATTCCATATCATGCGTAATTTATATGGCTAGCTGCGAAAAAAAAGTTAACATCATAAGCTTAACTGCTACCAAATGCAAAGGCCAGTCAGCTTTCCTCTCAGCTCTGATGTACATACCTATTATAAATAAGGTTTGATAATCTACCCATTACTTCGTTGTTTTACTTCTCTCTGTGAAATTGTTTAGATCAGTTTCCAACTCTTAATATTGAAATATTTCGCATAAACAACTCCACTGCTTAAGTTATGATATGACGTTCTCAGGGGAACTTCTTTCAATCCAACAGGTTCACTACCCCGCCAAATTATAGCATGTGCATTATGATGAAAACTGTCTACGTATCATTAACATGAACATTAAGTTTACCTTTTTTTCTATTCCACGTGAAAGTTAATTACTAATTACAAATTATGTAGTTTGTCAAGAGTAGTAAAACAAAACAGAGACAGACTTCACCAAGGTATTACAACAGCTGTATATATACCTATATCGTTGTAGTGAGAATCCGGACAATTTCTGACATTATTTAAGAATATTTCATTCGTATATATTGTCAATTGTGTAAATTTATATTTTAGATGGTAGTGACATATTTACTAAATAAAATTAATGAATTAATAAAAACATTTTATTTGTACATATAAAACTAAAATGTGCAGAAAAACATAATTTTCAATTCATTTGCCGCCATGTTTACGGCCGTCTTGAATATTTCAAATTGCTCAATGATGACAAGATGTCATCAAGCAGATTTTTCATAAGCAACGCCTAAACTACCATAATCACCAAACACATTACTATACACTTCTATGCAAAGTTCAGTGCTGTATCTGTCGGACTATGAAGGCATATGGTCAATGTATTTAATGTTTGATTTATCATATTTTGACGATAGCTCCGAATGGTTTAATGTGTAAAGCACGAGTTATCATTTAATATAACATTATGATATAACTTTATTTGTTTCATTCAGATATCTATTCATTAAAAATGATATTGGTTTACACATGGTGGAGAAGGCTTTAATCGTCCAAACATTATGTTTCCATTGTTTGTCTGGTTGGTCCGTAGAGGTATACGATATTGTATTGTAAAACTGCAGTGATACAGAAATGAATGTACAAGTTCAGAATGCTATCTAAGTGCTCATCGTTGTTCATAGTTTATGCCCTGAACTGTATGGCAGTTGAATCACGTCACAATTAGACTGCAGCGAATAATGGGACAGGCAGGCTATTCCATGCTTTACGTTAGGGTTTAACAGACCGAAATCAGGAAATGTCGGATACTGAGATAGACTATATGCTACTTTTATTGTTCTTTGTATTGAGTGTTGTTGTATTGAGAAGGCTGTGTCCTTTGAATGATACGCCACAAAATAATATTTTCCTTTAATTAAAAAAAAACAATATACAAAAATTATGGTGTAATGATTAAAATTTTGCCTTCATATATTTCAAAGTACACATTTCCTCTTTGCATATCTGAAGATTACTACTATCTGATATAAGGCACCTTTGGAAGCCCACTAAAAGAACAAACAAATAGCAGACTTTATATACACTGTTCATTAGTGGATACTGGAAGATGCGCCAATCTTAATGTCCGCAGCACTGGCTTTATTTGAATTGATTTCAATTTTCGAACAGCACTGAAAGAATGAATAAATGGATAAATAAATAAATAAATAAATAAATAAATAAATAAATAGACAAATAAATAAATGAATGAATGAATGAATGAATGGATGAATTAATCAGAAAAAACACTTAGTGAACGCAACACTCTGTAGCAATATATCACTTGATCATGTCATCCTTTTGAAATAATACCACAGATAATCTATGTATGCGCTATTCTCTTATTGCATATAACTGTGCATAGTATTTAGTCCAAACACTTTTGGTGAATGCTTGAAACATACAGCGTCTCGTATCTTGGAAGCATAATTTGCATATTTCCTAGTTGTATTAAGTTCATGTGTCTTGAAACATGCAAATGTTTAAATATGTATAATGTAAAGAATATCCAAATGTTACCACTGTGCTTTCGTTGTAAGGTAATGTTGTCACATTAGCATGGTAAAAAATGTTAACAGTTTCTTAATGTTGTAATGTGTAAAAGCATCCTTAACATGTAACTATTTAACAAGCTTCCAATTGTTACGTAATAATTTCTCATAGAATTTTCTCAGAAAGAATTATTATATTCGAATATTGAAGTTAACAAGCAGTCTGTATATTACAGTTCTGATATTAAAAGATGAATATTCAAACTTTGTTACACTATGTCAATTTCAGTGTGCAAAATAAAATATTGTACTTAAATAATATTGGATATAACAAATCCAAATAAGGATGTATTCAAGTATGCAAATGCCATAATAATAAAAAAATACATATTGTAAGCCTTTAACTTGATGCATGTATACTATTAAATACAGTATACTGTATGTCATTAAATACGTTTTAACTAATAGATCTTAACTTGGTAAACCATTAAACACCTAATACTTGACAAGCCATTAACTTGGCATTCCATTTAACACTTTATGCTTAATAAGCCATTAACTTGACATTCCATTAAACACTTTACACTTGATAAGCCATTAAATTGGCATACCATTAAACACTTTGTGCTTGATAAGCCATTAACCTGGCGTATCATTAAACACTTTACACTTGATAAACCATTAACTTGGCATTCCATTAAACACTTTACACTTGATAAACCATTAACTTGGCATTCCATTAAACATTTTATGCTTGAAAAGCATTAACTTGGCATTCCATTAAACACTTTATACTTGATAAACCATTAACTTGGCATTCCATTAAACAGTTTATGCTTGAAAAAGCATTAACTTGGTAAGTCATTAGATTATTAATGCTTAATAAGTCATTGACTTGGTTAACCGTAAAATACATTTAACAAATACACCATTAGATTGGTATACCATTAAATATTTCAAACACTACCTTACTACCTTACACATATTAAGCCATTAAATTAGTATACCATTAAACTGTAGCATACATAATAAGCAATTAACTTGGTATAGAATTAACAAACAAAAACGGTATTAAAACGCATTAAATGGTATTCCGTTTAAAATACTTCACACGTTATGAGCCATTTAACTTTAAAACCATGAATACAATTAAAACGATTGTTTAAATGTTTATATAGCATGCATTTAAGATAACATATTTGCTATAAATAAATATCAAAGTTTATATATATCAATTTAAAATCATTAATTACTATCGTATAAACAAGTCAACAAAGTAATTGATCATATAAAAAATGCCCGTACAATTTACTAATCACTTTCTGCAAATTACAAGCTTGCTGGAAATTATTATAGCAAGTAATGCAGAAATACATAATGCCATGTTTTTGTTTGTTCTGCCAATCTACTGATACTGTTATTTGTCTCCATTTCTTATTAGCAAATGGTAAACAATGCAGGTTAGTAGTATGTTTTTGTTTTATTGTTGCTGCAGCTTATAGCTCTTTCTCATGTGTATTTATAACAAGGGATAATGGTAACCCGGTTCAAAAGTGTATAACAGGACAGTGGGATCCAGCATATAGCGTATAATAACTGCGTGCTCTCCTACAGGATATACATGCTAGAACCATTCACGTTGGATGTTCTAACGGACTTTGTAACAACTCTACTTTGGAATATTTTCTTATTCAATGAAGTTTTATTTTTAATCGCGATTTCTCCGGATTCTATGGGTCTGTGGCGGTTAAAGTATAGTTATGCATGCATATATAGAAAGTATGTCGGTCTGTCTGTCTGTCTGTCTGTCTGTCTGTCTGTCTGTCTGTCTGTCTCTCTCTCTCTCTCTCTCTCTCTCTCTGCATATTTACATATCTATTTTAGGAAAAAACTGAAGGAGCTCCACCTAGAGTTACATATTGATTTACTGCAACTAAGTTCAACAGAAATTATAAGTGCACCCGTCGGCCGGTTTCACTGATGTGTAGATCTTCAGGAGTTATCAAATATAATCATATATATATATATTCTCTCTATCTCTCTTTTTCTTTCTCTATCGTTTTTTTTTTCCATTACAAAAAGCTTCCATCAGTACATGACAATGCGTTATAATAAATTGCTGAATAACCAAGTGTTAAAAGTGACATTTAACAACAAAAAAAAACGGTCATTTCCAAATGGTTGCAACAGTTAGGCGAAACAAGAGAAACAGTCGTTAAAAGGGCAAAACAATTAAATACGGCATACAAAGTAACTGTCGCTTAAAACATGAGTCTGCTGATCTTATAAAAAAACACTCAATACAAAATTAAGTATCAAGTGAAAGAAATCTCTGGTTTTCAAAATGAACACAGCAGCTGTTAGCAGTAACGTGACTGTAGATAGGAATAGTTTTAAAAAGAAAGTACCAAGGAATACGTCAAAACAACCGGTAGATCTAGAGGTTAGTACCATACTGTATGTTTATTTCATTCGATACATGTTTTCTTACAAAATATATATGTACGCTTTTTCATTTGTTCATGTTAACTCGTGTATTCAAAATCAGTCGAAATATCTAAAATAAAAAATTCTAAATTTTATTCAGTCAAATAAATTAATTATTTAATTCTATAATCTTATGGCGTTTATTCTATTAATGTATACCTCTAATCAATTATTTCATTTATCTATATGTAATTACTTTAGCTTAATGCTTACTAGTTATATCTATTTGATATCATTATGAAATCACTACATTCATTAACCTTTGCGCGCACTTATTGTCATATTTATGTGTCAACATGCCGTAAGCCACTTTTGCTTTTTTACTATCATAATAGGTTTAAAAGCATTTTTTTTAACACAAGTTTATTATCTTATACTAATAACGAAGGACATAAACATTAAGCATTTTATATCGGTAGAACAAGTGCTTGATTTAGTCGTTAAATAAACTTCACTAATGTTGAAGAATTACTCCCAGTCAAGCACAAAATATCGAAAAACATTGTATAAAAGGAAAGATAACTTTGCCATTATCCACGAAAGAGTTATTGCACTATTGATCTATGTTCAAAGTCGTGTTGGTTTCTTTTTCAAAACAACACTTAACTACGAAAGGGAATCATTTATTATACCATTATTCAAGTTGTCTGCCTCTGTCTGCACATCCGTTTATTGATCTCTTTTCGTGCTCCAACTCACGCGGGATAACCTTCCATCTAATTGCAGCTGTGCCCCGGTCAAACAAACATAACAAAACATAAAGTACACAAGGGGAACAACTCTGTATTTATTTAGATACAGTTATGGTTCTGTCACTTTGTACATGTACTTTATATATATTACACCATAGCTATGTTCTCCAAACTGTCATTTTGGACTAGTGTTCCGGACAGAGATTCAAACGAACGCACGGACGAAGGCACGCAAGCACATATGCACGGACAAAACTGCAGTTTTATGCTCACCCTACGGAACATTTATGAGCATTGCGAGGTGATTCGGAAAACTCTGAACTTATTCGTATTACGCTGATGTGTATCCCTTGAACACGTGTTTGGAGTATAAATATATGAAGTTTAAAAAAAAGAAAATAAAAGATATTTAAAAATATAATTGGATCATTTATCATACTATTGTATCATACTCATTGAAGGAAATAGTATTGAAGAACAAAGTCCATCTTGTTTAAACGAGTTAATTGTATTAAATTCAATTCAATTGGTTCCGAATATATATAGTTCATTGTACCAAATAGTAGGTGGTTACTGGACATCGTTATAACATACAAATTTGTAACCATAATTACTGGATACCACTTATAAAGGATATCTACACACATATACGTATAACGAAATAACCATTTATTCACACCATTTATTAAAAAAATTTACCAAATATAACTATCACTATATATAACTGCATATATAACATCAATATATTGTATAAGCATTAGTGTTCACCATTTATACAAGATATATACCAAATATAACTATCACTATACATAACTGGATATATAACGTCAAAATATTGTATAAGCATTAGTGTTCACCATTTATACAAGATATGTACCAAATATAACTATTTCTATATATAACTGGATATATAACATCAAAATATTGTATAAGCATTACTGTTCACCAGTTATACAAGATAACGTCAATACATTGTATAAGCATTACTGTTCACCATTTATACAAGATATGTACCAAATACAATGTTATTACTGCAAATATTTTTACAATTCATATACCAGCAATACCCCAACAATAACTACTGCATACCACTTGTACAACATACATATACAATAAAACCATTAGTAAACATCAGTCATGTAAGTTGTTTACCAACTTCACGCGATTATTATCACAGCATACCATCAATATTACACACATTGTTCACTAACGTGACCATGACTGTTGCCTGTATTTATAAAGACACCAGCGTTGGTATTCACCAACTATTCTTCAGACTAATATTAAACTTGAACCCAAGAATGAATTACACACTTAGAGACCATTGCTTGATATCAAAATTTGCAAGCATGTAGGAGCACCTGATATAAAATCCAATAAACTCTGACACCTATTATATCTGTCATAGTAAACTAGATTATCTAAGGTTGAAATTTGGGTTTCAAGCCCAAGTCTATATATATTCTCAAGAATAACTGGTGAATACGGCCCCTGATATACAAGAATAATAGGTGAATACGGCCCCTGATATACAAGAATAGTAGGTGAATACGGCCCCCTGATATACAAGAATGATAGGTGAATACGGCCCCTGATATACAAGAATAATAGGTGAATACGGCCCCTGATATACAAGAATAGTAGGTGAATACGGCCCCTGATATACAAGAGCAACGTCATTAACTAGACCGACACTTGTGATAACCAAACGTTATTAAATATGGATTAACATGAGCAATTTCATCGATTAAACAGACACTTGTGACAATCAAACAGTATTAATAAGTAATATGTTTATTAAGGATATATTCAAATTGTACATCTGCAATATGCTTTTTTAAAAGTATTTCACAGATTATAACATCGGTTTGTTGTTTTCAGTCTTTATCTCTGCAGAGCAGTTTGTCAGTTACATTTAATCAGATAATTTCAATTACTCGTCATTAAGCTTTCAAAATCTGTGATCTATAAAACTAAGAAGAATGTGTGCTAACATCTAGGAAGTAAACCGTGCCATGATCTCGTAATGACACCATACCATAACGTCTTATACGAGCGCAAAAACCATGTATGGTACCGCTAAGTAGAGTTAAGTGGATTGTTCCACTTTGTAACCTAATAATTTCTGCTGCCATTGATTTTAGAAACCTAGCTACTGCTCATTTCATCCAGTTTGAAACATGACTTACTGCGATTAGAATATGGGCATGCCTTTGTGGAGATTTAACAACAGGTCATATTACGACTACATTCTTTTCCTGTGGTTTCATATTTTACATGCTTTGTTATTTTTCTATCTATGACCACGTGGCAAAATATATTTTTTTTTATTTCCGCAAAAATAGATGAAATACTAAGCATGCTTTTGTATTTCATTAAAAAGACAGCACCCACTCAGTACGTAACGGAGACTTTGGTTTCTTTTCTGCAGAGCCAATTTTGCTAAGAAAAGCACTGCTAAAAGCATTTTGATCCCATCCCCGGGGACAATATTGTTGCTGACGTAATGTCCCGTTGTTAACTTTTTTTCTGTTTCATATGGTGAATTGGTTGCCGCAAAATAATCATATCTTGGAAACAGTTATAGGAGCTCAATATTTGAAGCGACTTAGTGAAACAAAGTCCTTCAAGAGTTATTGTAAAACTAGCTGTTGCCGCCAGTTACATTACCGCATTTAACGCCTTATTCACGGTTTGGTCATCTGTGGCCGAGTGGTCTAAGTCGCCGTCTTAATATCCCGCTCGGTCCAAACTTTTTATTTGAGAAAGTCTGCCAGTTATTTGCGGAAGGGCAGTTATTCTACTTATTTAACATCCGGTCTTCATCCACCATTGAAACGGGATATACCATATATAACCTGAAATGTGTTGAAAATGGCGTTTATTCACGTTTATTTCACGTTAAACAATTGTAACGATAAGAAAAAATATCAAATTCTTGTGCGTGACCAGGTGATGAATAACTATTTTGAAAATTATGTACAAACTTTCCTCAGTCAATGTATAACTAGTTTCATTGTTAATGTTACAATGTCAAAATAGTTTTATTGCGAGAACTACGGCACATATATATCTATCTGCAGTGTATAAGGTATCTTAACATATATAAACTTTTTGAGGCAATCCACTCCAAATGAACCTTCTTGTTTTTCTTTAGGTTCTATAATTGTCACCCATACTTTGACTCAATGTTCATAATTATTATTTCTGTTTCTCACAGTGAAACCGAGTCTGCAATTTTCTTCTCTGATTAGCCGTATCCGGTTAGCTTAGTCTGTAGTCCTGTTAGCTCAGTCTGTAGTCCGGTTAGCTTAGTCTGTAGTCCGGTTAGCTCAGTCTGTAGTCCGGTTCCGGTAAGCTCAGTCTGTAGTCTAGTTAGCTCAGTCTGTAGTTCGGTTAGCTTAGTCTGTAGTCCTGTTAGCTCAGTCTGTAGTCCGGTTAGCTTAGTCTGTAGTCCGGTTAGCTCAGTATGTAGTCCGGTCCCGGCTAGCTCAATTTGTAGTCCGTTAGCTCAGTCTGCAGTCCGGTTAGCTCAGTCTGTAGTCCTGTTAGCTCAGTCTGTAGTCCGGTTAGCTCAGTCTGTAGTCCTGTTAGCTCAGTTTGTAGTCCTGTTAGCTCAGTTTGTAGTCCTGTTAGCTAAGACTGTTTTCCGGTTAGTCCAGTCTGTAGTCCGGTTAGCCCAATCTGTAGTCCGGTTAGCTCAGTTTGTAGTCCTGTTAGCTCAGTCTGTAGTCCGGTTAGCCCAGTCTGTAGTCCGGTTAGATCTGCCTGTAGCGTGTTTGACTATAACTCAGGGGACCATTATTTCGAATCCCCGCCCGATCACAGTTTCCATGATAAGCAATATACAACATGCGTCTCGTTGTCATCGTGATTCAAATTATTGAGTTTGGGTTGCTCGTGTGCTGGTGTGCCACAAGGAAAAGGGTTGTTAGGTTAGCTAATGGTCTGTTTGTCTTCGCTAGCATTAGAACGAAAACAAATATTCAATCAAAAAGGTCTTTTTCGGATCCTTTATTGTATATAATTATTATCCAATACTAACAGAAAAATAACGCAATAATATTTACAATATGTATACGATTAAACATGAATGAATTTACCCGTGAGCATCACTGTCTGTCATCATAACTATTAAAACTTGAAAGCAGATGTTAATGGCAACGTGTCAGAGCAACAAAAAGTTATTTTAGAGTTCCTCGTTCACTTTGGCTCAGCACAATGGATGTCACTGTCCATTTCGCCCGACCTGCCAAAACTAAAAAAAAACAGTTATTGATGGTAATGTGTCAGTGGATCTGTTTTCTCAATCAGTTGTCTTCCTTCTATTTAAGTGGTGAAATAAACCAACAATAAAAACCTCACATGTCGGTAACGTTGTTCCCGTGTGAACTATGCGCTCCTTCCCGTTTCAGGGCTGCATGGAGCTTGTTTTATATCGATAGAAATCGGTATTAATTTCAAACAAAACTAAAATGAATAGACATCAATACTGTCATCATAATGTTTTATTACGATTAGCTCATGAATATCAATTTGAACAAATATTTACGTGAAGCAGAAAATGCGTTATAGGGATCATGAATGGCTATTAAAGAATAGTTAATATTCTAAAATGTGAAGTGTAGCATGAAATAGAAACTATTCATTCTGGAATCACTATTGGGTATTACAGAAAATATTAATAAAATAATAATTTGAAAATATGGAGTGTTATGTAAATTATTCCATTTGAACATCAAACATACACTGTTTATTGATATGATACTTTTACACATGGATTACATTATGATGGTAGGATATCATGTCAATATCAAACATATAATTAGATAAGAATTGGTATCGGTATCAAAATAATAAAATGATATATAAACATAACACCTAATGTTCAAACTTAATTAAGCATAGAAACTGCTGTTTGTATGAGAGTTTGGCTGCATCCTAGGCTTTCTTGAGACCCATTCATCATATATTATTGATTTTGACAACAGTAATCCTCCATGTCGTGGGGAGGTCGTAAAATTGCTCCGTGCTTTGGTTCAGTGATTTTTTTTATTTCTGGTCCTTTGGGATAATGTAGCTCATCTAATTGGAAGCCTGTATAACGGGCCCAGTTCTCCCGTTTTTGTCCGTTAAAATAGCACTGTTGGGAAAACTTCATTTGAGCACGTTGATTGGTCAGTTGCTTCAATTGAAATTTTGAATGACGTCACAATTTAGTGAGCGTTCAATGGCTATGAATTGTGGGACATGCATATAATTCCCTGCTTTTACATTAGGGGTTACTAGACCTTATTCGGGAGATATCAGGTTCTGGGATAAACTAGACGAGAATGCCTATTCAGTCATTGCTAGGGGGCATGAGTGGTTCTGCTACATGTCCTTTCAACATATCCCCCCATAAACACATCCAATAATAACCGAGTTTGCGATAGTGTTTGTTTGTTTTTGGTCTGTGCTTCCGAAGGGCCCTTTTATTTTCGATTTCACTATGCATACAATACAAAGAAATAATGTTTTAATCATGAAAATGCATCATGACATATCACCAATAACGTTTGATGTTATCTGTAAATCATAGGCGTATGTAAACTGGGGATTATTTTACAAGAATGGTATTAACTTATAAATATGATTAGATATAATAACTATAATTGATTCATTTATCGTTACATTCATTTTTATGCTTGTATCGATAATATCTTGTTTATAAAAGACATTTTGTTTGCCTTCATATGCCATAAAATAAATTATTCATCAACATATAATATTGCATACTTGCAAACTTACAGATACGACGTGTATATATGGTTGCATACACTGAACCAAGCCGTCAATACAAACTTACGTACAGAAGCATAGATTAAATTCCACGATTAATACTGTTGTTATTGTCATTCGAAACCAAGTCACTTTAAAAAATGCATTGAGCTCGTACATTGAGTGCAAACTTACCTGGTGCTCTCATTTAGAATAAAGTATAGTGTTCGATTATTTTATACTTTGATCATTGAAACAAGCATATAATAATATTCATTTTGCTGACGAATTTGCATCGCTGTTACATTGTACGATCTTTGATATTCGTAGAAACGATTAGTTTGTTTACTGTCTGCATGAAGGCGTTAACCAGTTGCATGCTGTTAATTACTACCATTGTAACTGTTTACAATATTTAGTACCACACTGGTCCATTAATCCTTACCTAATGTTTTTTTCTCAACAAAATTCCTTATGCATGTCTATATTATTATCGCGTACTACTTTTCCCACGCATTTGCAAAACCTTACAAATGCTTTGGCGACACATATAAATGCATCCACTTTATTATGCACAACTACGTGAAACGTGTAAAACAAATAATATACTCTGTAACCCTGCATTATAACGCACGGTTATAACTTGATGTATAGCGGTTTCAATTTCTTTTATAGAATTCAGCTTTCAAAATTAATAGTACACGTTTGTAAAAACATAAAATACGCTCATCATTTGCCAATTTTTAAGTCCGATATTCAAAACTAAAAGCTTTCAAACTTTGCGAACTTTCTTTATCTCTCTCTCTCTCTCTCTCTCTCTATCTCTCTCTCCCACTCTCTCTTTCTCTCTCTCTCTCTCTCTCTCTCTCTCTCTTTCTCTCTCTCTCTTTCTCTCTCTCTCTCCCACTCTCTCTTTCTCTCTCTCTCTCTCTCTCTCTATCATTCTCTCTCTCTCTCTCTCTCTCTCTCTCTCGTTTGATCACCGCACCTTATACCTATTGTATCGTCTGAACCTCATGTTGTAAAGCAGACTTTACGTATTTCATCATGGAATAAAACCTCAGTGAAATTCAAAACAAAAAGAAAATCAAAATTTAATCATTGGGACATCGAATCGACGTTGTTCTATCGCCAATTGATTTATTGCTTCAAAACGATTAAATTTTAATTGAAATATATCGGAATAGAATATAGTGTTGTTTGGATACACTCATATATATTTTACCAATAATTTCTTGTTCAATCTTTTTAATCGGTGTCATATAGCCGAAATTCACATGTAATTTTAATTACGTGTGATACACTGCTTTGCCATTTTTATACCATGTATAACCTTAAATACAAATGCCTGGCGACATCTGATATGAATGATAAGATAGATTCTATCATCCAGAACAGTTTCAACAATGTGAAGGAAGTAGGTTGTACATTATTGAACTGTTAATAAACAATGGGAATCTATAGGTCTTTAGAGACAACTATGTCTGTGCTGTGCATGTCAGACCTTGGGAATACAAATAACCATGATCGCAGAAAGACTGAACAATATCTCATATTAACAAAGTTAATCAATAATATTTGAAAATGACGATATGAATGTTGATGACAAGGCGCACTATAAATATTTCAAAACTAAACGTGCTGTCCGATATGTGAGCCGAAAAGGGTTTCAGTGTTATTTCAAAGCAACATTTTCTAATAATTAAATACATCTGAAAGACTCGGTTTTATTGAATATGTTGATTAGTGGTATTGTTTTATGTCAAAATACGGAAATACATTGTATATGTAAAGCCGTCACCCCAACAGTTACTATTAAATAGCCAGTTAAACTTTTCATTTCATTTACGCTGCCTTGATTGGTGATATGAAGACAGGGGAGGCGGAGGCAACTCTCCCACGTGTCGTCTTGTACTACTGACCGTTCCAATGCCGTGATCTCTGTTGTCGCTTCTTATCTCATCTACGTATGGATTATGCTTATAAGTATTTATATGTTTATTGTTTCCATGCGCTTTTGTGGTTGTGCCTTTTTACGTTACGTCTCCTGGTAGTTATTTGTTTTCTTATGTTAGAACGATGGTGGAAGAACCGTTTGTACAGAGCTTAAGAATGCCATTACAATGGCTAAATATATAAAGAAATGTTTTTTTTTCAGAAACAGGCGTCATATGTTACTATATCGCATAAATATACATCAACAAATGTACATCTACAGTATAGGTCATTACATATTTTGTGCAACACTGTTGTATAGCATGAACTCTTATGCATTGGTAAATGACGTTTGCATTATCTATTTTCATACATAAATATGTCTTAAGGATTGTTTAAGTATGTCTGGTATATGGTATAAACAGTAATTAGTCTGTTATATATACATTTATAAATACAGAGGTGCAGTTTGAAAGGAGAAAATAAGCTTGATAAAGTTTATGTCAAGTCATCTCAATCGAGATGTCAAATGTGGATATTTGTTTTCCTTGCATTTAATTAAATTACACAATTCAAACTTCATACATTTATTACATGACATATCGGAATTTGAATTAATGTCTTAAATGCGTGCTAGTGTTTTTATTGAGAGTAGATTCCAACCCCTTAACATTTCCATAATAGTATCATATTTACGGAGGAAAGAGCGAGGTTCAAGTTTTCATACTGCGGTTTGGTTACTGACCATTCAAATGTGGTCTCTTCATCTGTGTGTTTGTGTTATAATTCCTATAATTACTATATGATATGTATTAGTTATGTGTGTGTTTTTCCACCGGTGAATTTTGATTATCTCCCAGTTTACGTATTATTTCTTGTATTTACTGTGCTGTATCTTTGAAAAAAAACACATATGATCCGCATTTGCTAAATACTAACTCTACCCATGAAAATAAACTAGTTTAAACTAAATTTAACTAACTATATTTCAACACTGAATGCTGACAAGCAGTAATCATTCTGTATATTGAAATGAATCACTACCATTCCGAACGCATACAGTGTACATATGATTTAGTATCTAAGAGGATGAACATGAAACAAATGTGGAAGATAATTCTAAGACATCTTAATATAATAGATGAAGTGCCAAGTAAGATTTGCGTTAACTAAACTTGTAAGAGAAAGATAAACATGCTGGCAGTGTAAACATAATAGCATTAAATGCTGTATTTATTGGGTTTATAGCTTCTTATTGGCAATAAGCATTTTCTTTATTCTCTTAATGGATTGATAATTCTTTCTGATTGCGAAATAATACCGTGACGTGTTATAGGTTTGTGATGGTCTACCACGTTCTGCTTTTTGATTGCTCCGTAATCTGAATGAGCTTACAATACAGAATAGTTTATTTTATATTTTAGCAAAGTCATAGCTTTTCATCAAAACTAATAAAAAATAAATCAATACATGTCCATGCATAGAAAAAAAAGACATAAATTGTTTTATTTAATTTTAATGTCCTTTCTTGTCAATGAGATGCTTTTATTATATATCTTGCTAAATTATTTAAAATTCTAACAGTTGGGTCAATATAATAATGTTTGGTTCAAATTGTCTCCTTAAATTTGAATAATGATCACATATTATGATAAAGCGGAACTTATCCCCAATATCTTGCATATTGTAAACACCTTATGGAATTGACGTTAGCTCTATAAGTTATGTAAAAATGTATGGTTCTTCCACATTGATTTTCAATATCTTATTTTTTTAAAGTAATTTTCCATAGTAGGGATAAATTCGCTTAAAATGAAACATACTAACTGATAGATTATCTAGTATTGTTCCAAAGACGGTGAAGTTATACCAAAAAAGTATAGTATGAACTGCTCAAAAATACATCCGTCAATTAAAATCCAATAAAAGCCACATTTTAGCTCGCCGGGACGAAGTTCAAGGAGAGTTATTGTCATGGCCCAGGCGTCGTCGTCGGCGTCGTTAGCGTCGTCTGCGTCGTCTGCTTCGTCTGTAGACACCCAGGTTATTTTTTGCGTTTAAGTTATTTATGCAACCACTCATTGGATGTAAATGACACTTCGCAAGTGTGTTCACCATCATCAATGGGACATACACAGACAAGAACCATAACTCTTGATTGCATTTTGGCATAGTCATGACCGTTTGTGGACATAGACACCCAGGTTAAACTTTTGCGTTTAGTTGCCTCAAATTCAATTTATCTATGCAACCACTCATTTGATATAAATGAAACTTTACATCATGTTCACCATCATCAATGGGATACACAGACAAGAATCAAAACTCTGAATTGCATTTTGGCACAGTTATGGCCCTTTTTCGACTTAATTTTTCAGGTAAAAGTTTTTTATCAGGTAAGATATCTATGCAACCACTCATTGGATATGAATGAAACAACTTCACACGTGTGTTCGACATCATCGATGGAACACACAGGCACAATAACCATAACTCGGGGTTGCATTTTGCCAACGTTATGACTCTTTTGGACTTAATTTTTCGTCTGTAGATACCCAGGTTAAACGCTTGCGTTTAGTTGCGTTTAAGTTTTATAGTTTGCCTCCATTCACAATCTTTGCATGGGTGGTGAGTTTTATCGCATCGGCGAGCTTTGTTGTCTTCTGACAACTCTGGTTAGAAATAGTTATGTCCCATTGCTGTAAATGCTATGTAAACACCGATATGTATACTTGTGATATACTTAACATTGCTGTGCTGTAAGAAATATTTTACAATCTTTTCGAACCATTTTGAAAATAGTCCAAACTACTTTATATACGTCAAAATAGCGTTCACTCAAAGAGAACGTAACTCTGTAATTAATGAAACTTATAAAACGACGTCGACATGGAAATGTCTAGTTTATTAACGTTCGTGGCATAAAACTTAATATATAGATTGTATTTTTGATTCCCATGAATACATCACTATGAACATTTATTTAAGACAATACCATTCTTTTATATAAAGTCTGTTTTGATGTCACAAATTTATATTTTTCTCGTTTGTGACCTTTCAAAGCAGCAGGTTGTAAAAATGAGGCTAAACTTTTTGTTCAGAATACGACACGTTATTTGTAAATCTGCTAGATAGACGGGGGAAACATGGTGGAGTTAATCTAGTCTAGTTCTAGAAATCAACTTTATTTACTTAACATAAAAGATGCTTCACCTTTACCTGTCGGTTTAGTAAATGGTGGAAAGTTTATTAAATCATACAAAGAGAAAGGTCCCATTTGAAGATAATGGTTGATTTCATCCTTGTAATTTATCTTATTTATGAGAAATTCATTAATACACAGGTTGGAATCTTTTTATTTGTCAGTGTTTTAGCCTAACCCGATACTGGCCAATCAGCGACTTTATCGCGGGCGGCGATTTAGTATTTGGGCAACAAAATTAAAGAAGACAAAATACAATATAAGTTATTGAACAGTATACCTATAATATATAATGTTTGGTATAAATGTGCAGTTTGACTGCCAAGATCGAGACATATTGACGATATAGGTGAGGCATCTTTACTTATTATGACTGGCAGAGTGTACGTGAATGCATGCGTAAATCACTTATTTTGAACAGGTGCATCCTAGTTCATATTTGAATATAACGTTTAACAATAACTATTAGTAATTCCTTGAGTTGAATTTCTCACTTCACAGACATTCATGCTTCAAAAGCGTTAATTTCGGAAGAACATCCACAACCATTAAACCCAGACAACTTTACCAAAAAATATACACTCCTCGTACATTATACTGTACCTTGAAAAGTTTCATTAATAGAAATGGCACTTTTATCATGATTATATATATATTAATATAAATGGAATCTTAAAATAAATATTTGTAGTTAGACTAGAATTCGACTCTACCATCTTCATCTGTATTCAAGGGAGATCATAGTGGCATGATTCCTGTGGATACGGTCCTACATGTCGCTAGTAGGGACGGTAACATAACATTGACATACCAGCACGCTCACCAATCAGTTGCTTGAGCACGTCACAGTATCGTAAACGCATTATTCAATGAACGTTCGGACGGAGAAAAGAATTCCATGCTTCCACATTAAGGTATAACATTCCTGAATCGGGGGAATTCAGGTACCGGGATAAACTTAATATAACATATGTTTGAAAGTATACATGTGGAAACAACAATATAAATATAAACATTCAACAACACATATATGATATTAACAACACATACATATCAAACCGATAACGTTAATATGAAATTATCAACATAAATATTAAAACTATAAATTCAGCTATTAAAACAACGTTTGGTCAGCACTTCAACAATACGTTTTGCATGTGCGTCTCTGGGAAAACAAATCTCTAGAATAGAGTGACAAACTGTGCGCACGTTTTCGGATGTTCGATTAGTACAGAAAATATCAACATTTTATCTAAAGCAAAATGAAAGGTAGAAACAGTATTGTTGCATATCTTTGATGTAATTTGCTAATTTCTATTATGTTAGAAATAACGAAAGACAACTCAAAGGTTTGCGTTTCTTTTATGATGAAGTCAAAACATGTTTTGCATATCACGCAAACGTTATGTTTCTGCGTAAACCCTTTACTTGATTTGGTAGTTTGGAAATTTGACAATTATGAAAGATATTAGTGAAATAACTTCTTTACTTTGTATATGCTTAACACAGATACAACATCAAAGCACACACACACACACACACACACACACACACAGGTCAGAGTTTATTAATTTTGTATCATTAATCATTTTAATTATATTTATATTTACTGACGGCCAATTAAACCTCAGATGGCCACACACGGAGTTTATCTGAGGTTTTTACTAAACGTATGATATTGGAATAAGAACAATGTATATTGTGTACAATCTCGTGATATAACATCCCACCATCGGCTACCATGCCGACGGCTTCATACATAGGGTACCATTCATAACGTATAAATACGTAAGTTTTTATAGGCATTTTAAATTCCTAAAATTAACAAATAATACGTGTCCATGTGTCTGGTTCAAAATACACATGAATGTTGCGATTTACACAGGTTTCACGAAACTAGGTCATAGGCAGCGGATGTCCTTCGCAAAAGCACACAAGGTTATTGAAAAGATCTATATATTAATTAAGTGTATACGTAAAAAAATGAAGCGCAGTCTACAATTGTGGAAATAATAAGTCAAGCAATTAGGTGCGTTTTTATTAAACAGGTGTATGGTTTTCCGATACGTGTTTGCTTGACATTTATCAAAATATTTATATTTTGTTTCTTTAAATGTGAATGTTCGCCAAATTTCTTTCTGATAATCCGAAGGTAAAACTGAATGCCATGTATATTGTATAATTAATGCATTTTATTTCTGTAATATAATTATTTGAATCATTTTATTTGAAACTCTATATTTCATATGACAAGCTGAATAATGACTTATCATAATGAAAATATAACCAGATGCATAGCTTGATTCTATGCTTGTTCTGGGGTTTCAACTTAATACGACATTCCTATTCTAGATCAAAGGGGAAACTAAACCGGGAAAGAAACACGCGGATTATAGCACATAGCGGTACTAACTACGTGTTTTATTAGATATACAGCTGGGTATAATATCCGACCAATACATGCTATGGCTAATTTTCACGTGTATTGTTGTAATGTGATGGACATGTTTTTTTTCAACACTGGTTTAATCATTGCTTACACAGGCAGCAGATCCGCAACTCATCACGCTTTTGTACCACTGGGAGGTTTTGTAAAAATAAACACATAAGCTGTATTTTAATCATATTTTATCCTTATTTCTTCCGGATGCATGATTGTGATTCATTATTTGGCTTGTTAACTGTTACAAAGTGTATGAATATACAAAGTGTTCTCACAACGTATATTTAGAAACTCTTCTAATGAAGTGCCTAAACTATGTGAGTTATACGAGTATATGAGCTAATTTATGGGAATGTGATAATGGCGATGCGCATGTTCAGGTACAGTAAACTCGCGTAGTACCAGAAATATTTAAAACAATTATATAGATATAAACTGATTTAAATCATATACAAAACCTGTCCCATTGCTTAATTATTTGGGGAACATATACATATATATCCTATTCTCATCAATTGGTACCGTTTGAGCAGCTATGTTTGAAACATAGGCACATACAGTAACACAAGGAATGTGTGTAAAGTGTCACACATATGACGTTTTAATTTGTTTTGAGCACTTTACTGACAAATCCAATTATTTCCTTGTCAGATTACCAACCTCGTCCGTTATGTTAAGAGCTACAAACGTGACAATTTGTTTTGAGCACTTTACTGGTAAGACCAATTATTTTCTTATGAGATTATCGCATCAGTTATTTTAGATATCGCATCAGTTTTGTAAGATTATCGTATCCGTTATGTAAGATTATCGCATAAGTTATGTTAGATTATCGCATCATTTATTTTAGATTATCGCATCAGTTATGGTAGATTATCGCATCCGTTATGTTAGATTATCGCATCAGTTATGTTAGATTATCGCATCATTTATTTTAGATTATCGCATCAGTTATGTTAGATTATCGCATCCGTTATGTTACATTATCGCATCCGTTATGTTAGATTATCGCGTCCGTTATGTTAGATTATCGCATCAGTTATGTTAGATTATCGCATCATTTATTTTAGATTATTGTATCCGTTATGTTAGACTATCGCATCTGTTATGTTAGATTACCGCACCAGTTATGTTAGATTATCGCAGTTATGTTAGATTATCGCATCAGTTATGTTAGATTATCGTATCAGTTATGTTAGATTATCGCATCAGTTATGTTAGATAATTGCATCAGTTATGTTAGATTATCGCATCCGTTATGTTAGATTATCGCATCAGTTATGTTAGATTATCGCATCCATTATGTTAGATTATCGCATCAGTTATGTTAGATTATCGCATCATTTATTTTAGATTATCGCATCCGTTATGTTAGATTATCGTATCATTTATGTTAGATTATCGCATCAATTATGTTAGATAATTGCATCCGTTATGTTATATTATCGCATCAGTTATGTTAGATTATCGCATCAGTTATGTTAGATTATCGCATCATATATGTTAGATAATCGCATCCGTTATGTTAGATTATCGCGTCAGTTATGTTAGATTATAGCATCAGTTATATTGGATTATCGCATCAGTTATGGTAGATAATCGCGATAGTTATGTTAGATAATCGCATCAGTTATGTTAGAGTTAGATTATCCCGTCAGTTATGTTAGATTATCGCGTCAGTTATGTTAGATTATAGCATCAGTTATATTGGATTATCGCATCAGTTATGGTAGATAATCGCATCAGTTATGTTAGATAATCGCATCCGTTATTTTAGATTATCGCATCAGTTATGTTAGATTATCGCATCAGATATGTTGGATTATCGCATCCGTTATGTTAAGAACCACAAATGTGAAACTGACATTTTATATTTTTATGTGAAATGCAAAAAGCAAATTAGTTTGAAATAAACATACATTTTTTAATACAAAAAACAAACACATCATATAGATTTTAATTACTTAGTCGTTATGCATAAAAATATTACCGAACTGTTTTTTCTTTTATAAAAATGGTATACTATTATTTTTATTATATCACAAGTAATTAGGCATTTAATTGCTTTTTTATCTATATTCTATGTTGGTTATCTTTTTTTAGAGGGAGAGAGAGAGAGAGAGAGAGAGAGAGAGAGAGAGAGAGAGAGAATTTATATTCTATGTTGGTTATATTTTTTTAGACAGAGAGAGAGAGAGAGAGAGAGAGAGAGAGAGAGAGAGAGAGAGAGAGAGTAATAAATGTTTATTCGTGTTAGAATCCTATTTATTTTAAGTGGTGATACTTCGTAACAGCTAAATATTACTACTTTGCAATTAACTTAAAAAAAAACACAGCGTATGGCATGCATTTTGTATAAAGTATTGTGTAACATAACTAAGCGAGATAACTCTTATAACTATAACTTTAATGTTGGCAACAATTATTATTTCCCTTTAAATAATATTTTTGTCATTGCAATAAACTACTGTTATATTGACCTATTTGACATTTTATAATTGTATACTATTTGTTTTGAGTTCATAAAATTCATTTCATTTTGAATAAAGCATTTTCGATCCGAAAGTACCATGTTTTGTAAGGTATACATTTGCTTTGGTTCTTTTCTGTTATTATACGTTTCAAGTTATCAGTCAAATGACGATTATTTAGCTACCATAAATAAAACAGCTCAATGTTTTTTTTTCATTATACTGTATATCATATGTTATACATACACGTATAAATATTTAGGTACATGTGTTCGTGAAAACCGTATAACTTAAGTGTTGATCACTGGTCAAGTGCTTATTTCTGAATGCTGACAGTAGTGCCTAGTCGTTACTGTATATTTTGTCTAATTGATATATTGCGACGTTATGGAAGCAATTCACGTGCAGCTACAAATTAATTGTTTAATATAGGAGTATGATAAAGACGGACTGAAATGAATTTTTAACATTTCACGGCCGCAACACAGCTTGAAAAAAAAGTTGAGTTATTCAGTGATATATGATAAAAAGCATTCAATGAAAGCAAAAAAACAACTCAACTATGAAAATAGCAGATTCAGCTTTATGCAGAAACCGTAGCTGTGTCAATGGGTAGAACACAACTGGTGCAATGGGTTCAAGGTTGTTCTCGTTATAACATATAAGTGTAGCGCTTAAATATTGGAGATTTTACCAACTGAAATTTCTCTCTTTGGAGTATTGATGCAAGATTTATAACTTTGTTACAGATGTTTGGATGCAACTGCTACCGTGGATCTGATACATAAACGTATGCTTAAATTACTTTTAAACAGGATAGCTTTAATTATCAGGTTATAGGGAATATACGAATGAGGCTTTACTATTTAAACTCATGCTGCAAAACAACTTAGTACTTAAAATTAACTGTATTAAGCATTATTTTAATCAATAGATAAATGGTTTTAACTGGAGAAACCATTTTTCCATTTGGTCCTATATGCAAGAGTTATAAAGAGCAGAAGTAGATTTTAATCAAAAACTAAAACTATATATTTTGGAAAAGAAGGGGCATTGAAGTGTCAGACCTAATCACAAAATATAGAGCAAGGTCCAGTTAGCCATGGCAGTAGCGCGTCAAAACTATAAATCGAGGGATCGTGAGTTCGGGTCCCCGCCCGGCTACAGTTTACGTTATTATCGATATACACAATTGCGTAACATTGTCGTTCGTAACCGCTAAAGTTATCAGTAACTTGCGATTACGGCCATGTCCGAGTATTAATTAACGTTCTGGGATCTCTGTAACCATAGGTTAGGTTAACTGACCGTTTGTTTGCCCATGATGTCATAAAAATGACGCTTAATAGTCAAACAGACACATTAAGTAATACATAAAAGGGCGTTGTTGATCTCTTTGTAGAACTGACTACAGCAGTTAGCACATTTGAATAGTCAGTGACAAAGTCAGCATAGTGATTTCAAATCTGGTTACAGATGTATTCATCCTCACCCTAACCCCAGAATTATAAAATAAAAGTATCCTGAGGGAAAACATGCCGAAAACCTATGAACATACGTTTCTTAGTAAGCAAATATAATTTGCCTTGCAGAACAATTTTCAGCCACATCGCGTGTTTGGCGTCTTAGGACAATCTTCTAAAAGCTGATACACTACAATCCAATGCCACAAAACATATGACTTGATTATTGGAATCTTCGCATATTTGAATTAATCATATATATTTTTTTAATAAGAAAGTCCAATAGGCCATCAGAACGATAAAACAACTGAATGTAACAAATGGTGAAAACAGAATTGTTGTAATCATTTTTTCGTCATTTTAATATCCTATAATCAAAATAATATTTCATAATTATCATATTATTTGTGCAGAGAAGGTGACATATATTCCATCATAATTTAGCGTTTCTGACATATAAACTATTAATACAATCTATTTTTGCATTTGATATTCTATCTAATTCAATTTTGTATTCATTACATTTCAATTTAGATGGTTACGCAATGAGAAAAGCATTACCATTTAACATAAAAATACAAATAAGCACAACTTATTTTTACACAGTTACGCTCCCTATTCTCCCAAGATAACAGGAATATTATGCTTAAAAAGTTCTATGTAATTTGGTTTGAAATATTTTCAAAATGGTTTATAGTTGTGATTTCTTGCTATAGATGAGTCGAGCAAAAGTTTTAAGAAGTCACTTTCATAGGTTTGTTTAGATGCGTGTATTTATGAGCATTTGAGGACCTCTTTTTTTTTAAAAAAAAATTTAAGGTATCATTTCACCCTCTTTAAAAAACCAAGCTGGTCAACCTATCAGTTGTACATTCCTGCTATGATTTTTTTTTTCTTTAAAACAAATTCTATGTGGAATATTTGTAATGCGGTAATGCTACACATTATTATATTTAGAACAAAGAACAAAAGTCAACTGTGTAGTGAGACATATATCACCCCAAGCTGACTCATGCAAAACTTTCATATGGAAATGTTGCGTACGTCACCTTTAATTCGTGTAAGCAGCTTTAACGTTCAGTTGATAACCATAGTAAATGTATGTATAGACCGTGTGTTACTGGGCAAATTGCAAAGTAGAATGAACAGAAAATAATTGCTTTAAAAATGTGAAAACCCTGGTCGTTAAAATAAAAGTTTCTCATAGCTACGTTGACATTCCCGACAATTAACAAAATTGCTATTTTTAAATTTTCAAGATTAATATGATTTTATCTGACCATAACAGAAAAAAATCATTGTTTTCAAACACCACACTTTCATCAATTGAATGATTTTTTTTTGTAAATTGTCACCAAGATAACAGCTAATGCGACTAGCATATTTATTATTTTATTCTAAAAGCTCACAAATATAAAGACAGACATGTTCATCTTTATAATATAACTTTCGGGGTTTAGTATTAAGTTGTATATACACCCATTGTTCCACCTGGGAAATTCTAATTAAAAAAAAAATATGATGTATATCATAAAATCAATATCTAGAAATGCTTAACCTGAAGACACGTGGATAAATTGATCTAAACGCCAGTTGCCATGATTTAGCCGGTGAATCAATACGTTGGCGGATCTAAGAGGATCATACAAAATTACGTTGCTAATTTTGAACGTAAATTGTTTTACAACGAGAACGAGAACATCAGAATGTTATATTTGAAAATAATGGAAGGGATAAGTCCGTGCATTATTCTGTGCACACATGTGTTTTGTTTTAGTTTGAAGTAACTGTGTACAACATAAAGGTGTCTCATAAGCCCAATGTGCTGGCACTTTCAATAGGGGTGACACTGTAATAAACAAATACATTACTTAACCTTCATTTTACTTTAACGGTTTTGATGCCTATTGTTGTTGCCGTTGTTAAATTGAAGCATACAGAGCGTATAACCATCTTACCAAATGCAACCCTGGTTTAAATGTCCATTTCCAGTAATAAGATGTTGCCACTGACCGTTCTAAATTAGTAACCCCTATTGTCAAAGTGTTTGTGTTCGTACACCTTAACTGTATTTTATAACATTAATTTCATTTTATTTGACTATATAGTGACTTTGGTCAAGTTATTTAATTATATATTTACATTTCAAGTGCAAGCTCGGTTGTTCCGCAACATGAGAGATGGGTAGCCTTTGAATTTTCCGGTTTCCTTGAATGTACAGGCCATTTTAAAGATCCGCTTTTTTATTCAGCGGATAGTTTGCACTCGCTACTCTATCAAGGACGTGTGTTTGTTTGCTTTAGACGGATAATTTGCACTTGCTACTCTATTAAGGACGTGTGTATGTTTGCTATAGACGGATAGTTTGCACTTGCTACTCTATCAAGGACGTGTGTATGTTTGCTATAGACGGATAGTTTGCACTTGCTACTCTATCAAGGACGTGTGTATGTTTGCTATAGACGGATATTTTGCACTTGCTACTCTATCAAGGACGTGTGTATGTTTGCTATAGACGGATAGTTTGCACTTGCTACTCTATCAAGGACGTGTGTATGTTTGCTATAGACGGATAGTTTGCACTTGCTACTCTATCAAGGACGTGTGTATGTTTGCTATAGACAGCAGTAATATGTTGAAATAAGAATCAACACGTAGAGTTTGTATAATCAAGGCAGTATATAGATAAGGAAATGCAACTGATTGACAGTTTGTGAACGCTCGCGTTTTCACGCAAAATCTCGCAATATCTCGTTTTCAATTATATTGACTTCCATTCACCTCAGGAACACAGATCAAAATTCTTACATTGCAGAATGAAATTGTCATCAAAACAATACCATTCCCAACAGTTTATGTATAAAAGTGTTGAAGTGAATCTGATTTCAAAATTGGTATACTGCACCTAAAATAACGACAAATTAAGAGAATATTTCTTTAGAAGCTCAATACTTCAAGATCATTTTGCATGATCGAAACATGTTTAAACATCTAAGATTACATACAACTTACAGTTTATGTTATGAAATCAGTTGCCTGTGAGTTATGAATGATTCATTTACCAAATAATGAATCCTTCGTGCGCTGCTTTATCAACATTTAGTCAGGAGATACAAGTGTCCTATCTTTCTATACAAGTCCTTTGTAAAATGCAGTAAATTATTTGATATTAAAGTGATACATGAATATATTAAACCTTGCCCCATGGGGTCAGTATCAAATAAGCGCTATCTCACCTTTGCTTAAGGCAATATAGGCTCATCATAACCTGATAATTTCTGTTGATTAATAACTAAGAAAAATATGTTTTATCATCATGTGTCATTTTGTTTAAAACACAATTTATGCATTATAATCATTCTGACAGACATACCATATATCCCTTTATTGAAGGTGATTCAGCACGATAAGAATATTTTACCAAATTATGCAAAGAATTTAAAAATACATGCATATATGTAATAATAATATTATGCCGAAAATGTTTGTTGCTGTTAGTGACGTGACAGAAAATCAGAACTTGTAATTTATATTTCCTTTAATATTTATACTGGGATTTTAAAGAGATAATACACCTATAATAATCAACAATTTATTGAAGACAATGGTGCAATTAAAATTATTAAAAGCATTTTAAGACAATGATAACCTTAAATCATGTTTGTAGAACATAGACATACATTTTATTTTTCGACTTAAGCATATACAGATCATCATCATACAAAATACAATTAATCAATGCATGCGTGAAATACACAAAAATAACTAAAAAAACATATACAGATAGTCAATTGAGTTGATAGTGAGAGTCACTCTCACTATCAACTCAATTGACTATCTGTACATTGTTAGCATGAAAAGGATAAACAGTTTTTAAAAAAAGTATTAGATTCCTCAAACAGTAAGAGCAGCTGGACTTATTTTAAATCCTTTTAAACAGTAAATTGCTAGTTTTATTAACACTGGTTTCTTATTTGTATTCAGAAGAATGGACAATTTAAAAACACTTTGTTTATTAAAATAGTACTTTGGAATGAAGGTTTTACTGAATGCGGTATAGAAAGGAATAAAATCAGAGAAAATGATGTTATATAGACCGTGCTAATGATAATTATAGTTGTGTAGCATGTGTATCAACTGTAAATTAACAATAGTGGTGTTTAGGAGTAGTGTCAAAACCGCGCTACAAAAACATAATACATGTGAAGGAAAAATATAAAACAAATTTGGTTGATGTCATTACAGTGTAATACTAGTCCATAGAGAGCGGGAAACATTTATGTATAACAGATTTCATGATGAAGTTAACAGTGACAAATGCTTTTATGTAGAGTCATAATTGGATGCGAAAACGGTCCAAATTTGTTGCTGATTTGGGTTAGATCACTCATAAAAACCTTAATGTATCAAACGCCATACATAATAACGACAACATGTTCAGTTTTGTTGTTAAATTGTTTTTTCTCAATGTGAAACGATATCATACACATGTACATTGATTCATTCATGTGACATCATACATATGACCACTTATATTAGATAAAAAAAAAGGAAAATTCATATTTTTTAAACAGATATGGTGATATGATAGAATATATAAGTGGAATAATACAATTAACAATTCAAAAGTTCGGTAATGCATGCATGACCTGTAGACTGAAGTTCATTAAACTAGTATTAATTTATTCTTGTGAGAAGCGGCATGGCAATTTGTTTACAAACAGTAGTCAAATCTTGAATTATTTTCTTCCTCTTAAAAAAAATCAAATTTTATTTTAACTGTTTGTCACTTGAAATCAATCAGCAATAAGTTATGGCTGAATTAATTCTAAAATGTTCAAAAACTATAGGTAATTGTAAGACAATGTTGAATGATACATTCAAGTTTTTCAATTTTATAACCAAAGTTGGTATATATACAGACATAGTTGTCTTTTCTCCTGTAGGTTTGTATCGTCTTTATTATAATTAATATATAGTTTACATTATCTGTGTGATGCTGTGGTGACTGTAAATATGTGCACGTTCCAATAACAGGCTAGGGCTGTTTTCTTATAGAACACATGGGTTGCCTTTCAATTCCCGGGCTACCTCCTGTGCGCAAACCGTCCATTTGTTAACGCTATAATTATCTTCGTGAACCAACCGCCAAGACCATTGGTTAAAACTATTTTCCAATATCAATAAACATGATTTTTTCTTCATTTGATCATCTAAGTAAGAGGATAGGTCGTTTCCCAATACTTCACGTCGGTGCCTTTGAATTCTCCAGTTACCTCCGAAGTCCAGAATACATCATTAAATGCCATGGCCATGCCTGTTTAAACTTTTCATAATGTAAAACAAATACGGCTAATGGAGAGGCAATAACACAAATCGATTAATGGACATCGTGTATGTTTTCATGTCTCCAATTAAGGAGATTGAGTTTCAGTCGACATATTGCAAGCGTTTGACTTGTTTTAAATTTGTTAAAGTTCTAAAGGCACTCCGTTTGCCAAATTGTTCATGCATACTGACTTCAATAGTCGCAAATAATATGTACTAACATAGACTAGACCAAGTTTAAAAAGTATATAAAGATAAGATCTGTTAAAAATTGATAGATTTAAAAAAATGTTGTTTTTTTTTTGTCATTTTGTATAACTTGTGTCAGTCATGATGCACCACAGAGATTTATTTTTTTATTTTCAATCACCGTTTGTGATGCACGAAACCTTAATGCAAGTTTTAATTTAACATAGAATATTAGTATCGACTATGCCTATACCGCGTGATTAATGTTTTCGAAATGAGACACAGCGACACTTGTTACATCGTGTGTGTGTGTGTGTGTGTGTGTGTGTGTGTGTGTGTGTGTGTGTGTGTATGTGTGTGTGTGTGTGTGTTATGTATTGCGCTTCTAAAACAGGTTATAGTAAACTAAGTTGTGTATGACAACTTAGCTTTATCGCTTAAAAAATGTTTAATTATACATTTTCTTGTTGAATAGTATTTAACCTGATTTTGGCGTTATAACTGTAAACATAAAAACTTAAAAAATCTTTGATTCCAACGTGTATCGCTTTTCAGAGTAAATGGTCAGACATTATTGTTTATTACTAGGAAATTTCCCTTTTAAGTTATTTTCCAGAAAACTCACCAACACGTGTCCCTGATAAACTAGGTAATATTGTATACATATTAAAGATTATTTTCTAAGAGGCCATACATATTATAGAGTAATTTACCGCCGCTTAAGCGTTTATTTTCACTCTCTGACATTTTATACCGTCAATCATTAACAATTGATTAGATTGCGTCGACATCAGAAAGTCTGAAGACTTTGTTTTATCAAATTGTAGAACAATCAATTAAGCACGTATCTTGGCTGTGATCTCAGGATGTATTCACAGAAATTATTGTTTACTCAAGAAATAAAATCGTGTATGGAAATCAATTGGGCATCGCGATTTCAAAGTTTCGTCGCATTTAAAGGCAAAGTTTGTATGTAGTAAATGTTGATTCACATAAGCAAGTGTGTTTGCTGTTATTCGCGTTTGGTAATTCATGAAACATAAAAAGTTGATCAAATAGTATTGCTTTCACAGTGTGATATAAATTGTGAATACATTTTATAGAAGCAACATCTTATATTTCATACATAGCTATTGGAAGTTTCGAAATCAATGTTCCATCGCATTTAAAAAACACATAATTGGAACTACTTTGCAAATATGAAATGTTGACCGACAGGATTTGCTGTGATTTCACGAACGACAAAACGTGATATGAGCATATTAGTTTTCGCCATGTGATATAAATAGGTGTGAAGATAGTTCTAGCAACAGCATTCATTTAGTATTTGTTTTTATACATAATGTTTAAGTTATCGCTTGATAAAGCTCGTAGCATCTCTATCGCAAAAGCTGCTTTTGTTATACATTAGTGTTAGATTTGAGACAAGAAATCATGGAATTAATAATCTCATTAACTCAAATATTTATGTAACCTTACCTTATTCATTGAGATATACTTTATAATTGAAAAGTCAAGAATTACATCGTGGAGATATGAATACTGTTTCAAACTCCGAATCATTTTCTGGATCGACGTCAAAGTCGTGCAAAGGTCACAAACTCAAAGATCAGTACGAGTCTGACGTGGACAACGCGTTTATAGCATTCGAGGTATGTAACTTTGTAAAACTATTTTTTATACTTTTTAAACTTTTCTGATTGATGTAAATCGTCATTGGCATACAGGTCCATAGACTAGGCTTCCTAGGAGTATGTATGCTATCGTCCGTCGCCGTATTGGATCTCGATGTATCGTTGAATTTGGTATCAATCTATCAAGCGGTATTTAAAAGAATATTAATATTATTTCATTCATATTATGTTTTCAATGAATTAATGGACGTAATATATGTTGACAATAACTACTTCGTCGTCTCAGTTTTTTATTAAATTCACATTGACATGACGTCGTAAAATTATGGATAATACAACATTTTGCTGCTATAAATTGTAACCTCAATAGGTGTATGGCCATGTTTACGACGTCGCATATAAATATATGTTATATTTACCGCAGAAAAAAATACATATTCACATTGTAAGTTACTTCTTGTTTCATTATACTAAATATACTACTGATTTCGAAAGTAATTTATAAGGTATAGTCCTTCTTAAAATTAACTGTATTAAGCATAATTTTAATCAATAGATCAATGGTTTTAACTTGTGAAACCATTTTTCCATTTGGTCCTATATGCAAGAGTTATAAAGAGCAGAAGTAGATTTTTATCAAAAACTAAAACTATATATCTTGGAAAAGAAGGGGCATTGAAGTGTCAGACCTAACCACAAAATATAGAGCAAGGTCCAGTTAGCCATGGCAGTAGCGCGTCAAACTATAAATCGAGGGATCGTGAGTTCGGGTCCCCGCCCGGCTACAGTTTACGTTATTATCGATATACACAATTGCGTCTCATTGTCGTTCGTAACCGCCAAAGTTATCAGTTACTTGCGATTACGGCCATATCCGAGTATTAATTAACGTTCTGGGATCTCTGTAACCATAGGTTAGGTTAACTGACCGTTTGTTTGCCCATGATGTCATAAAAATGACGCTTAATAGTCAAACAGACTGTTGATCTCTTTATAGAACTGACTATAGCAGTAAGCACATTTGAATAGTCAGTGACAAAGTCAGCATAGTGATTTCAAATCTGGTTACAGATGTATTCATCCTCACCCTAACCCCAGAACTATAAAATAAAAGTATCCTGAGGGAAAACATGCCGAAAACCTATGAACATACGTTTCTTAGTAAGCAAATATAATTTGCCTTGCAGAACAATTTTCAGCCACATCGCGTGTTTGGCGTCTTAGGACAATCTTCTAAAAGCTGATACACTACAATACAATGCCACAAAACATATGACTTGATTATTGGAATCTTCGCATATTTGAATTAATCATATATATTTTTTAATATGAAAGTCCAATAGGCCATCAGAAGGATAAAACAACTGAATGTAACAAATGGTGAAAACAGAATTGTCGTAATCATTTTTTTCGTCATTTTAATATCCTATAATCAAAATAATATTTCATAATTATCATATTATTTGTGCGGAGAAGGTGACATATATTCCATCATAATTTAGCGTTTCTGACATATAAACTATTAATACAATCTATTAAATTAATATGCATTTGCATTTGATATTCTATGTAATTCAATTTTGTATTCATTAAAAAATTGAAAGTAATTTATAAGGTATAGTCCTTCTTAAATGTACCGTCAAGCTGTTCCCGTTCATCGTCAACGCAGATTGTGTATCGGCTTACGTTATTGGCTTGCGTCTAGATCGATGGCACAATGCATGGTCGTGATGGGGAATGAACTCACGACTTCCCCAACTCCCTGTCCTGGGTTCGGTGCTTTACCAAACCACTCTTTTCATTTACTATAAGTTTGATAATGAAATTGTAATTTTATTTCTGTGTGTTTCAATGTATTTTGTCAACACAACATTAAATACTACTTAATATATTTTTTTATTGTTTCGCTGGTATCTTATCTTTTTACAGAGACGATCTGTTGTATGTAAACGTGGTCCGGGGCCTGTAATTCAATCAATATTAGTTTGAACGAAAAACTAAGGAAAAGGTGAAAAAAAAATCCATCAGTTATATCAACTACAAAATGATCACATTTTTAATGTCCATTTTTCATTTCTGATATGCAATCATCTCGTTAAAATAAGAAGGAAATGCTTTGTTCGGTATTTCAGTGACACCTATTTCATATTAGAAGTGCAGACAAGGCACACACATTTGAAACAGACAAGTATTAATTCTGCAAAATGTAGCAGTGACAGAAAGCAATAAAGACATTTTATTGTTTTGTGCGAAATGCACATTTATTGATGAATCGGGAATGGGGAGGGGGTACCGACGTTGTTTATGATGAATCAATGTTTTCTATTGTTATAAACGCGACTTGATAATGTGTAATGGCGTTTTGGCTTTAAAACTGTTTCTGAATGTATCTTTAAATGTGACTGGATAAGAATTCATTTTAAGGAAAATATTGGATTTTATGTCCTTGGTTATGTTTTGTTTTCCCAATGGATCAATTTATCATCTACAACCTGCTATTATAACAGCAACCTTATGTCCTGCTATTATAACAGCAACCTTATGTCCTGCTATTATAACAGCAACCTTATGTCCTGCTATTATAACAGCAACCTTATGTCCTGCTATTATAACAGCAACCTTATGTCCTGCTATTATAACAGCAACATTATGAACTGTATGACGACCGGTTAAGTTCGTCCGTTCACTCACCAGACTGTAGGAACTGTTCCAGCCCTCCCCGCTGTGGATCCTTATATAGCACTAAGTAAGAACATGCTTAGTCTTCTCCAGAACCGGATATCTCCCGAATGATGTCTATTTACCACCAATGGAAAACGCAGGGAATTCTATACCTGTCCCACAATTCATAGCAACTGAACGCTTACTAGATTATGACGTCATTCAAACTTTTCCTGAAGCAACTGACCAATCAGCATGCTCGAAACAATTGCTGTTGAACGGACCCAATCGGGCGAGCCATTGTAATTATTAATCTAAACGTTCAGGTGTAATCTGATATGTGAAAGCTCCAAGACACGGGACGACTTAGTGTGGTTATATTTTATTTCATGAAAATTAACGTTGCTTGAAAATAGAATAATTCTTAAATTGTTCTAGACAGGTGATGCATATTTCATTACTCTCCAAGAACAGGTACACTAAGATCGAATCTGATGTTTTGTTCGACACGTGCTTCCAATGGATCATTTTATCAGAAAGTAGTTGCTTTTAATTAATATCTGATTCTTGAAGCTATGAGGAGAAATAAATCGATATTTTCAGTGCAATTCTGATTACCATATAAATTACCTATCATGGCTTATTAGGTTCTCTACTGTACTCTAGTCTACTTCTGTATAATACTATTTTCTTTGTGCATATAAATAGTTGTTCTTTTATTCTGAGATAATTTGTATAAAAATATTTATATACATGTAGGTAACAACAATATCAGATACAACCTACTGTTATTACAGCAACCTATGTACTGTGTGACAACCGGTAAAGTTCGTCAACCACTGACTAGACTGTAGAAAATGCCAAAGCTCTCCCCGTTAGGAACATGCTGATTGGCTACATGCAGTAATAAAAGGAATATTTTGATTGGTCAGTTAATACCACGTTGAGGTTACCCTAATAAGTATAATGTTTAAGTTAAAATTTCTCACCATATTTAACTTTATAGTGTTACATAGCGAATAAAGAAACATCTCCCAGTCATATTTCACATAAACGTCTCACACAATTAATTTTGCACCGTTTTATAAATTATAGACAAATGCACTACTGGAACACTGGATACATTACCAATAGTTCAAAACGTGCCTTGTTCCCATAGATAGTCATTTGTTTGTCCAATTATGCAGGAATAACAAACATGGGGTTGATTTTACAATTTCGATGGTTTTGTGACACCCCTTCATTTTTGACAATTCTGCCCATTTTTTGCAGTGTATTACTTCGCATCTTTAAACTGTTATAGGTTCATCAATCAGCACACAATGTCATATAAACTTGACAGAAATCATGAAAAGTTTCCAATGTTCTCATATGCACACACACAGAAATATGACACTTTTATGCATTTTCAACAGGAAGAATGCCCTACGGCTTAACACAGCTTGATTTATTTGGCGTAATGATCTTGTTAACATCATGTAAGGGAGGTCATTCGTAAGTAAGACCTTGAAGAGTAGAATGTCAAGACACGTAACTGAGAGTTTTATATTGAGTCTACCGCCATTGTTATTATTAATCCTAACGTTCAGTTGTATTCTGATATGTGGAAGCTCCCAGACACTAAACATCTCAGTATTGTTATATCTTGTTCCATGAAAATGAACGTTGCTTAAAAATAGAATACTGCTTAAATTGTTTTAGAAAGGTGATGCATATTTTATTACTCTCCGCGAATAGGTACACTAAGATAAAGTCTGATATTGTGTTTTCCTGTTTCGTGCTTCCAAGGTATCATTTTATCAGATAGTAGTTGCTTTTAATTAATATCTGATTCTCGAAGCTATGAGGAGATATAAATCGATATTTTCAGTGCAATTTTGATAACCATATAAATTACCTTGCATGGCTAATAAGGTTCTCTACTGTACTCTAGTCTACCTCTGTATAATACTATTTTCCATTAATGTTTATATTGTGGATATAAATAGTTCTTTTGAGGTAATAGAATGTGTATGAAAAAAATGTTTATATTGGTGATAACAACTGGTATGTAAAATCTTTTACTTTTTTATCAAAGTTCATTGTGCTGTTTCTACCATGCGTTAATAGTAAGAATAAAAAGTCTCATCTTCATTTGCCATATTTTTCTTTGTTTCTAACAAATATATTGAACTCAAATTTGAGATTTATCCCTATCCACAAAAGAATGGATGTGAGTAAGTCACTGTCAAAACGCATTAAACTCAACATTTTGTAGTAAATCAAACATTTCTAACAAAATAGAAAAACAAATATATAATTCCAACCCGTATCTTTTCAATATCACCGCAAATGTCTCTCTCCACGATATTCAAAGTTTTAGGATACTGATAGAATCTTTTAATCAGACTGACAAAGAATACGTTCTCTTTCATGTCAGGTTGTTTGGCCTTATATATATATATTCCATTTTCTTCAAGTATACAATCAAGGATACTTATCGCAATTCTACTAGAGCCGTTGATGTATGTCCTTTAACTTCAATGTTCTCATTTCAAAGATGATAAAGACATGTTCGTTTACGCACTTACGCGCTTGTACTCCGGCAAATATTTGCTCAGCACGCGCTCATACGTTTTCCAATAAACTTTAAGGCCAAAATATATTGGGCTGTCCATTATTCTCCTGATTAATTAATTGCCGTTCACATTGTTTGTATCACAAATATTTATAATGATAGAGTGTCTAACTCGTATACTAGTTTAGGTTCGATACCCAAGCGGGTCATATCAAAGAATCATAATTCAAAGGTAGGAACTAAAAGCTTGGGGCTAATTTTTTTGGACTGGGACTAAGACCATGTGTCAGTATCAAACCACTGATAGGGGAGATGGTTACCATGTGTCAGTATCAAACCACTGATAGGGGAGATGGTTACCATGTGTCAGTATCAAACCACTGATAGGGGAGATGGTTACCATGTGTCAGTATCAAACCACTGATAGGGGAGATGGTTACCATGTGTCAGTATCAAACCACTGATAGGGGAGATGGTTACCATGTGTCAGTATCAAACCACTGATAGGGGAGATGGTTACCATGTGTTTTCAACACTTCTTTTCAAACCATATTCAAAATAATCAGAATAATCGTTATAATTCCTTACACAATACTTCACTTTTTCATACATATATCTTAATATTCTTAATACTTTTCCTTGTATACATAATTTGTGCAGTTTCATCCACAGTGCATGTCTATAGATAGTATCGAAACATTTTTTAAGATTGACATAAACACAATACAGTCATTTATTATCATTCAAATAAGTTTGCACAATATTCAACAGTATCAACAAAGCAAATTGTGCATCAGAAATTACATTATTTTACTATTACTTTTATTTAAAATAGAAGTAAATAATTTCGAAAAACAAATTACTAATGTTTTGCCTCTATAATTATTTACATAATTTGCATCGCCATTTTTAAGTAAAGTGATAATAACTCCTTCCGTCCATTTCTCCGGAAATAACAAGAGTCCAATAAAGCGTTAAAAATATCACAAATATGAGCAGCTAAAATATTAATGCTTTCAATTATATATTCATTTATTGTATAATCGCTGTTACACAAAACATTAATATAGCCGTAAAGCTTCAATAAAAACTGTTTTTAACCCTGAATATTGTTTATCAGCAAAGGGACACTTTTGAGGTCATTTTGGGTCAGTGTATGCTAAAAACACAATTTGAAGCTGACTACACAATCGAGAAAAGAAAATAGAAAACTTATTTCTTGGTCTCATTTTAGAATACTGTTAGATTGCAAAAAACGTAATACTGCTAGATTCTAGGAACTGCAATACCTATATTCGGTAGGGGGTAAGAGGGTATCATATTCCTGTCCGTCCTTCATATCTCCCGGATCAGGTTTGTTCAGTCCCAACGAAGGGAAATCTATTATAATTCATAGTTATTTAATGCGTACAAAACTGTGACGACATTCAAAATTCCCTGAATCAACTGACCAATCAACGTATTGAAATCTCATCGATTTGTTACGAACCCGTGTCGGAGAACTGATCCGTTCTACAGATTAACGAAAGAGATTCGTTGCATTACCCACTCATGAACAAATTCAATAAAATTTGGGGTATTATTCAAGAGATTTATTTCTGTTCCATTTTCTTTTCTTTGTTGCAAGCTGTGTGTTGTTGTTGAGTTTTTCTTTACCCTCGTTCCTTGCCTGTAGCATTTTGGCGAGCAACACAAAGATGATTATATTGCTAATGGACAGCATCGGCAGGTTCGCTACTTTTCTCGGTACTGCACCATTGGCTTGTACCGAAGGTTATGTTGAGTCGTTGGTTTATGTCGAAAAGTAGCTGTCTAGAAGTTTATGAATAGTCTTGCAGATGAATATCTGGAAACTGGTAATTAAGTTCTCCGTAGGTTGGTATTATGTTCTCTGCCGTTTTATACGCCGCTGTTTCCTTGAGCTCTGTAGCTTACATATAAACGATCCTGTTTAGGTCCATTTTAAAAACATTTTATGCAGAATAAAAAAAAATCCATCCATGTATAGTAGATGAGACGTTGATGATGATCTTACAATCTGGTTAAAATCTAGAATGAGTTCCCATCATTCAAAACAATAAGTATAATTTGGTAATTATCAAAAGTAATGACCCACTATGAAGACTGGAGCGGAAGCCCATACGTCTGTCCAGCTCATACGTCAGTCCAGCTCATACGTGTGTCCAGCTTATACGTTTGTCCAGCTTATACGTTTGTCCAGCTCATACGTCTGTCCAGCTCATACGTCTGTCCAGCTCATACGTCTGTCCAGCTCATACGTCTGTCCAGCTTAAACGTCTCTCCAGCTCATACGTCTGTCCAGCTCATACGTCTGTCTAGCTCATACGTCTGTCCAGCTTATACGTCTGTCCAGCTCATACGTTTGTCCAGCTTATACGTCTGTCGAGGTTCATACGTCTGTCCAGCTCATACGTCTGTCCCTGTCCAGCTTAAACGTCTGTCCAGCTCATACGTCTGTCCAGCTCATACGTCTGTCCAGCTTATACGTCTGTCCAGCTCATACGTCTGTCCAGCTCATACGTCTGTCCAGTTCATACGTCTGTCCAGCTCATACGTCTGTCCAGCTCATACGTCTGTCCAGCTCATACGTCTGTCCAGCTCATACGTCTGTCCAGCTCATACGTCTGTCCAGCTCATACGTCTGTCCAGCTCTTACGTCTGTCCAGCTCATACGTCTGTCCAGCTCATACGTCCGTCCAGCTCATACGTCCGTTCAGCTCATACGTCCGTCCAGCTCATACGTCCGTTCAGCTCATACGTCCGTCCAGCTCATACGTCCGTCCAGCTCATACGTCCGTCAAGCTCATACGTCCGTCCAGCTCATACGTCTGTCCAGCTCATACCTCTGTCCAGCTCATACGTCTGTCCAGCTCATACGTCTGTCCAGCTCATACGTCTGTCCACCTCAAACGTCTGTCCAGCTTATACGTCTGTCCAGCTCATACGTCTGTCCAGCTCATACGTCTGTCCAGCTTAAACGTCTGTCTAGCTTAAACGTCTGTCCAGCTCATACGTCTGTCCAGCTCATACGTCTGTCCAGCTCATACGTCTGTCCAGCTCATGCGTCTGTCCAGCTCATGCGTCTGTCCAGCTCATACGTCTGTCCAGCTTAAACGTCTGTCCAGCTCATACGTCTGTCCAGCTCATACGTCTGTCTAGCTCATACGTCTGTCCAGCTTATACGTCTGTCAAGCTCATACGTCTGTCCAGCTTATACGTCTGTCCCTGTCCAACTCATACGTCTGTCCAGCTCATATGTCTGACCCTGTCCAGCTCGTACGTCTGTCCAGCTCGTACGTCTGTCCAGCTCATACGTCTGTCCAGCTTATACGTCTATCCAGCTCATACGTCTGTCCATCTTATACGTCTGTCCAGCTCATACGTCTGTCCAGCTCATACGTCTGTCCAGCTCATACGTCTGTCCAACTCATACGTCTGTCCAGCTCATACGTCTGTCCAGCTCATACGTCTGTCCAGTTTATACGTCTGTCCAGCTCATACGTCTGTCCAGCTTAAACGTCTGTCCAGCTCATACGTCTGTCCAGCTCATACGTCTGTCTAGCTCATACGTCTGTCCAGCTTATACGTCTGTCCAGCTCATACGTCTGTCCAGCTTATACGTCTGTCCAGCTCATACGTCTGTCCCTGTCCAGCTCATACGTCTGTCCAGCTTATACGTCTGTCCAGCTCATACGTCTGTCCAGCTTATACGTCTGTCCAGCTTATACGTCTGTCCAGCTCATACGTCTGTCCAGCTTATACGTCTGTCCAGCTCGGCAGTCGCTTGTAGAGTCGGAAGCTGTTTGTGTTTTCAAAGAACACTTTTAATATTACGCAATACATGTCGTAATTAATTACATGCCCTTATTAAATGCATCCCCTATTTTATTACATGCCCTATTTAATTACAGGCCCTAATTAAATACATGCCCTAATTAGTTACATGCCCTATTTAATTACATGCCCTTATCAAATACATACCCTATTAAATTACATGCCCTTATTAAATACATGCCCTAATTTCTGCACAATGATAAGATGGTTGGAATACCATTGTTTCTTCCAGATGCTGTGTAATTCGTGGATTATTTCTTCAGAAAAACTAACGGTACATATGTTAATATTTATTGAATGTTAGATTAAATACTTGTACAGTGGGTGTGTTTGGAGTAGAGCTTGGGAGATGTCCATTATAAATATGTCACGATATGTAAGAATCATAAGCTATTGGTGTAAAATTATTTATACAGATAATATATGGATAAAAAATATATGAACAGGGGCTATATGACTGTAATAGAGGTTGTAAGAACTGGGTATCAAATATTAAAACCATGTTAAATGATTATGGATTCACAATTTTTTTTAAACAAAAGGTTATCGACAATATCATTCAACAATGGTTTGGATCAGTAGAAAAAAGTTCAGTGTTCGAATTTTATAAACTTGTCAAACATCAATTAAAGTAAGAGAATTATATCGATATATTGCCCTGTAATCTTAGATTATTTTACACTAGATTAAGACTATCTGTTAATCCTCTTAGAATACAAAATGGACGATATAACAGAAATAGAATTCAAAAAAATGAAAGATATTGTTTATGTTGCAATTCAAGGGATATAGAATATGAGTTTCACTTCTTATGTATATGTCCCTGTTTTAATAATTTACGAAAACAGTATTTGAAAAAAGTATTACTATCAAAGACATTCTGTGTTCAAATGTTTAGAGTTACTTAATTCACATAATAAAAATATATTATATAATATTTCAAGATATATAAAGGAGACATTAGAAAATAGAAAAACAGTGTTAACTGTTTAAATATAGTGTTCATCCTCATTTCATTTACTAATATTCATTAACTATTTTGTTATATACTCTAATGAATTTAATTATTGCTGTTTAGTGACTATGTTTATATGGATTGTATATTGTATATATTATTATGATGTACTTTGTACAAATCCTAATAAAATATATGTTCTGTTCTGTTCATATTTTAATATCATTCCAATTACTGATAAAAGAAACACGTTTGCTATCAATCTAATACCCAGAAGAAAACGTTAACAATATATAGTACATATATTTCCTGACATGCTATATTAAAAAAAAACGACTAAATTATATAAATTTGACTCAAATGCTGTACCATTAGATCGAGATTCCTGAAATACTCTGTGTCAATTAAATATAATTGATGTCCGTGAAATGTTTGTTTATGAGCTCCTGACTTAGCTACCGAATCATTGTAAAACGTTCATGTCAGATTTACACAACTGATAACCATATCCATATCTGTATTAATAGCATTAAGTATTTTATGTCATCTGTATTATTGGGGGAAAATGAAATTAAATGAATAATTGATTATTATAAAAAGTGATTGCAGAACAAAATAGGAAATGAGACTGTGACAGTCGCGCAAATATTAATTCAACAATTACCTGTCAAATTATTGAAATGAAAAGTGTAAAGTATTTAAATCGAGATTTTCGTTACAAATGTAAGTGTATGTGTATGTGTCCTTCTGAAAGACACGATCCGAATATGCTGAGTACTTGATCTACCCAGGAAGACTTCGAGCGTGATTTGTTTAAGCTGAAAGATTGTGTTTCACCATAGAGGTTAAATAAATAAGTTTAAAACAATGTATGTGTTAAGATGTTTGTTTTGGAGATGTGTTGTTAGTAATTATTTAAGTACAGATATTCCGTCGACATGACATATTTACAGCTATTTAATTTATTGGAAGTGAAGTTTCCCAAAATACCAAAATCCAATTGTGTCTTACACTAATGAAGAAGGATCGTCTATCATTAAGTGAGTGTCACATTCAGAAAGTTGTATGAATTACAATGTACTTAAAGTGTAGTCAGCTTTTAATAATCAGAAGTGTCAAACATTTTTCTTCAATTATATGCTCTTGTCATTGCATATATATATATATATCTTTATTAAAGTCACATCTATGTACAAACATATTAATAAAACATACAGTAACATATACAACGTACATAGCCATTCAATATTAGAATTACAAGAGACTATCGCTATAAAATTAATTGACATAAAATATATACATCTATCACAGATTATTCATGCATTACATTCATTCATTCATGTATTTACAATGAAAACATGCAATTTGCAAAATAATACTGTTTACCGGTCTCACTCAGAATACCAAACGTATTTATTAAATACATTATTTCTGTATCTGATGGCGATATGCATGAATCTCCCCGCCATGCGAATTCTGGATAACGTAAACTTTGGCAAGTTTATCAAGAAATAATTGTCGTGAGTTTAAATATCTGCGCAAAATCAACAGAATACAGATTTTATTGAGACGTAAACTATTACAGTTTCCATATATGTTATTAACAATCAAACACTCACATGAAAGGTACGTGATATAACACATGAAATGGAATATATATGTAGATTTTGTAGAATTCTAGATCAAACATAGAAAACATGATTTTCTTGGCATTTATAAAAGTAACATTGTTTTTCACCAACACTGAAGCCAATTCAAACTATGAAACTTTCCAATGGATCTAAAATTGAAAATAAATACTTTTATGTCTATATCTACAGTTTACGTTGATTGAGTAAATTTTTTGCGTTTACTTAAGTTTCTGAACAAATATAATACAATAATAATTCGCGTCATTCTGACGTCAAGATACCGTGTAAAAATAGTTCAATATGATGGTTGAACTATCTTTTCAAACCCGAAGGTTCACGATGGTCCTCCGTCGCTAACCTGTGTCATAAAAGACCATGCCAAAGAAGGTATTTCCGACAATGCAATGGTCATACTTCAGACATTCAGATTTGGTCAGTTTAATAATTGTTGAGATAATATGGATGTATAATTCTGTGAAAATTTGGTGGTAATCAAATTAATTGGGATAGCTGTCATGGTGGTTGCATGCAAACAAGTTCAACATTTTATTTAATTATTTCTAAAGGGCAATGATTATCCGGTACACCAGTTACAGAGCTTGACTGTACTAGAATAAATATTACATACCTTAATATCAGAAGTATTAATAAGTATTATTCAAATAATGTTTATTATTAGTATAATTATCATATTATAATTATTGTTATTATCATGATTATTATTGTTGTTATTATTATTATTATTGTCATTGTCGTTGTCATCGTTATCGTTATTGTCATCGTTATCGTTATCGTTATTGTTATCGTTATCGTTATTGTTATCGTTATCGTTATCGTGTTATCTTTATCGTTATTGTTATTTATTGTTATTGATTTTATTATGCTAAAGTCTACACAAGGTTAAATGGTGCATTTTTTGAAAAGGACCATAAAACACCATTTAAGGTTAACTGTTCTATAATTTGACTGAACTATTATGGTTATATAACTACTGTGTGCATATCGCTGCTAGTACAAACACAGTTAAATTATGCAATTTTGACAAATAATTGTTTATTCTATTTGGCCAGACTGGTCTAAGATATTTTCGTGTAAGTTGGTTATATATTTTGATTGAATACAATGTCAGCTACAATGTCAGATACAATGTCAGATACAATGTCACTTTTTTTACGTTTCAATAGCAGAAGCTCCGATATTAAATATTCAATTTAATCAACCGGGTTCATGCTTTTTGTCTTAGGTATTATAACAATCATTATATAACTGCTGTGTTAGTTTGATGAAGATCAAATGAAAAAATGCTGGTTTTGGAGTGCACACAATGTCAAACGGTTTTGACAATTTAAGCGCCAGAACTCTGATACTTATGATCCGAATGAGTCATTACAAACACTTATCCGAGATTTTACGGTTATACACATGTAACTATTATGTAAGTTTGGGGAACATCCAATGAAAAGGCTGAAGTGTACACAGCCAAATAATTATGGACGGACGTACGGCGAACACAGAACGAACAAAATAGCTTATTTTTAGTTTTGCTCAGACGAGCTTATAACCACACTGGGCCGTTCAACACTATAACAATATGAAAACGCATTTCAAATCTTGTTCAGTATTTCGGAGAAGAATTTAATATCCTTTATATATTTATATTTACATAGTAAAGTGCTGAAACTTAAAAAAATATTATTTGTCTAATGTTAGAGTGTGTGTGTTTTGATAGCAAACGTTTCCATTACTGGATATAAATCGACATTCTTTTGTCAAATATACTGTTTTTCAAAAAATCGTTTGAGCGAAGTTTCTCAACGTATTTCTGATGCATTTCACATTCAACTTCCAGCAACTCTATTATGTAGATTGTAGTTAAGTATGCAGACGTTGTCTCCCTTCATCTTACACTTCATATTTAATGTACTTATCGGCGTGTTCATGTTCGCCACCACAACCCCACCCACCGCCCCGGATATTTGGGTACACTCAGTGATACGGATTGGATGATACGGTAAATTCGGACTAAAAAGAAAAATTTGTTTGTGTAAGTTCTTCAAAGTTTGTTTATGTCTATGTCCTTGCCACTGTTTCTTGTTACAAAGAGCCGGTCCCGATTATCTCAGTCGGTAGCCCGTTTTACTATCGGTCCATGGGTCGTGAGTTCGAAACACTGCCCGGCAGCAGTCTCTATGATGATTGATATACGAAACGCTGTGTCTCATTATCATTCGTCTCTCACTGCTCATTCAAGTGGGAAAGTTATTAGTTACTTGTGGAGATGGGGTGTGCTCGAGTATCAATTAACCTTCCTGGATCATAGGAAAGAGTGGTTAGGTTAACTGATCGTATGTTAGTCTTCAATTGCATAACCATGACGCTAAATGATAAATTAATCAATCATTCAGTCCAGAATAGCAATGTTTTTTTTGTTCATTCGAAGTCTTAACGAAGCTATTTGCACTTGAACCTAAATGCAATGTACCGCAATTTATTTATAATTATTATTTCAGATGTTATGAAACACTTTAAAGGCAGTGGTTACATCTAACAAAAATATTTAAAGTGAAGTGTTATAGTAAAGAATAATTATTAAAAACGAATAGAATACTTCGAGGCCAGTCGTCTAAGACGCTGCCTTATCACTTACCCGGCTCTCACAGCTGAGGTTGAGGGTTTGAGACCAGCTCTGTTAAACAATTTTATGTGCGGAAATCTCCATAGCAATACTGTAATTAAAACGGACATATGATATAAACCAGAGCGTGAGAATCTTGGTATCGTAGAGGGAGTGTTTGTCAGCCGTTAATCGAGTGCTTATTCTCGTAAGATTAATTATCTGCACCTTAACACGCTGAAATCACAGTAGTGCGGCGGTAATGCGGTGGATATAGAGTGTATTGCTCGCGCCACAGGCCGCGGGTTCGATCCCAAACTTGGCCCAATGATCTCTAAACCAAAATACCCAGTAGGTACTTGTTCTACCCAGGAAAAGGACTCGAGAACGATTCATATATTGGCAATCGAGTTGAAATAAAGATTCAAGATTCAAATTTCTTTATTCAGTAATATAAACATATGATGTAGTTCATTAAATACAAATTCAAATAATAAATGGAACACTTGACACGCAGAGAATAAATCAATACTTTGTTAGATTCTATTAAATTAGAAATATTACGTTATTTAAATACATATGTATTTACTAGTTTTTGAGGTTGGACAAATATGATTTAAACATTTAAACACTATGTCAAATATATACTTGAGTAGATCAACACAAAAAGATAGATGTATACATTATGTATTTTGATAATACAAGGAATGAATAAGTTAGAATTAACCAATCACGTGCAATATTGAAATATTAGACAGCATTGTATATGCTGCTTATGTGTTAGATATATTGAACAAACGTGTTCAAACAAATGACGGTATACTTATAAAATATTGAAATCAAAGCACGATTGTTTTACAAAGAGAATGACAAACATACGTTTAATTAGTCCCTGTATTATAGACAGAAGTATCAGCCATGTGTTCTACAATTCAACTGCATTTTGTTTCAGATGTTTACATTGTTAACTTTTAAAAGCAATGGAAACATTTCTTCTGAGGGAGACAACGACAGTTACCTTATATGTTCAAACCTTTAGAGTGTTCATGCATCGCAAGTTGTGTGCTTAAATTACATGGTCGATACAAGCAGTTGATGTGGTTTGATGTGGTTTGATATTAGCTGTTAAGTGTGTAAATCTTTATTGAAAATATGAAAGATTAGGTTATTACTAATCTTAAAATTTTAGATTGCCGTGTGTACTTTTAATTACAAGATTTTCTGCTAATATTGATTGATAGCCTGTTATCAACTACTTATACAACCGTTCTGCGATTGCTAAGTACCATGACATAGCTGTTTGTTGCATTAAAACCGTTCACGGTTGATTCAAAATCTCATTAAAATTGCAAGTAACCATGATACACCTGACTTATTTGGTCGATTTATCGATTTATATATCATTTGTATTTGTCAGTTCGAAACAAATACTGTTTTGTTTTAGTATACAAAACCATCTCTCAATAAATTTACACACGTGTAAGCTATCAAATGCCGTGTTATATTGGAATGCTCAATTTAATGACTCTTCCGTTCATTTTCAGTTATTGTTCCCTTCCTTTTTAGTCTACATATATAAAGTTAATATTGCCGCTAACGCTAAAAGTTGGAATGCATGCATATATCTCTGATACTAATAAACAGTAGAAATGGGCTTTAGGCGGGTATCTCTGATACTAATAAATGGTAGAACTGGGAAGTAAGCTGGTATCTCTGATACTAATAAATGGTAGAAATGGGTTGTAGGCAGGTATCTGCGATACTAATAAATGGTAGAAATGGATTGTATGCTGGTATCTCTGATACTAATAAATGGTAGAAATGGGCTGTAAGCTGGTATCTTTGATACTAATAAATGGTAGAAATGGGCTGTAAGCGGCTATCTCTGATACTAATAAATGGTAGAACTGGATTGTATGCTGGTATCTCTGATACTAATAAACGGTAGAAATGGGCTGTATGCTGGTATCTCTGATACTAATTAATGGTAGAAATGGGTTGTAGGCAAGTGTCTCTGATGCTAATAAATGATAGAAATGGGCTGTAAGCGGGTAACTCTGATACTAATAAATGGTAGAAATGGATCGTAAGCTGGTATCTCTGATACTAATAAACGGTAGAAATGGGCTGTAAGCTGGTATCTCTGATACTAATAAATGGTAGAAATGGGCTGTAAGCTGGTATCTCTGATACTAATAAATGGTAGAAATGGGCTGTATGCTGGTATCTCTGATACTAATAAATGGTAGAAATGGGCTGTAACCTGGTATCTCTGATACTAATAAATGATAGAAATGGGCTGTAAGCTGGTATCTCTTATACTAATAAACTGTAGAAATGGGCTGTATGCTGGTATCTCTGATACTAATAAATGGTAGAAATGGATTGTAAGCTGGTATCTCAGATACTAATAAACGGTAGAAATGGGCTGTAAGCTGGTATCTCTGATACTAATAAATGGTAGAAATGGGCTGTAAGCTGGTATCTCTGATACTAATAAATGGTAGAAATGGGCTGTAAGCTGGTATCTCTGATACTTATAAATGATAAAAATGGGCTGTAAGCTGGTAGCTCTGATACTAATAAACGGTAGAAATTGGGTGTAGGCGGGTATCTCTGATACTAATAAATTGTAGAAATGGACTGTAAGCTGGTATCTCTGATACTAATAAATGGTAGAAATGGGCTGTATGCTGGTATCTCTGATACTAAAAAATGATAGAAATGGGCTGTAAGTGGGTATCTCTTATACTAATAAATGATAGAAATGGGTTGTAAGCTGGTATCTCTGATACTAATAAATGGTAGAAATGGGCTGTAAGAGGTAACTCTGATACTAATAAATGGTAGAAATGGGCTGTATGCTGGTATCTCTGATACAAATAAATGGTAGAAATGGGCTGTAAGCTTGTGTCTTTGATACTAATAAATGGTAGAAATGGGCTGTAAGCTGGTATCTCTGATACTAATAAATGGTAGAAATTGGTTGTAAGCTGGTATCTCTAATACTAATAAATGATAGAAATGGGTTGTAAGCTGGAATCTCTGATACTAATAAATGGTAAAAATGGGCTGTAGGCGGGTATCTGTGATACTAATAAATGGTAGAAATGGGCTGTAAGCTGGTATATCTGATACTAATAAATTATAGAAATGGGTTGTAATCTGGTATCTCTGATACTAATAAATTATAGAAATGGGTTGTAAGCTGGTATCTCTGATACTAATAAATGGTAGAAATGGGCTGTAGGCGGGTATCTCTGATACTAATAAATGGTAGAAATGGGCTGTATGCTGGTATCTATGATACTAATGAATGGTAGAAATGGGTTGTAGGCGGGTATCTCTGATACCAATAAATGGTAGAAATGGGTTGTAAGCTGGTATCTCTGATACTAATAAATGGTAGAAATGGGCTTAGGATGGTATCTCTGATATTTATAAATGGTAGAAATGGGCTGTAAGCTGGTATTTCTGATACTAATAAATGGTAGAAATGGACTATAAGCTGGTATCTCTGATACTAATAAATGATAGAAATGGGCTGTAAGCTGGTATCTCTGATACTAATAAATGGTAGAAATGGGCTGTAAGCTGGTATCTCTGATACTAATAAATGGTAGAAATGGGTTGTAAGCTGGTATCTCTGATACTAATAAACGGTAGAAAGGGGTTGTAAGCTGGTATCTCTGATACTAATAAATGGTAGAAATGGGTTGTAAGCTGGTATCACTGATACTAATAAATGGTAGAAATGGGCTGTATGCTGGTATCTTTGATACTAATAAATGATAGAAATGGGCTGTAAGCTGGTATCTCTGATACTAATAAATGGTAGAAATGGGCTGTAAGCTGGTATCTCTGATACTTATAAATGATAAAAATGGGCTGTAAGCTGGTATCTCTGATACTAATAAACGGTAGAAATTGGGTGTAGGCGGGTATCTCTGATACTAATAAATGGTAGAAATGGACTGTAAGCTGGTATCTCTGATACTAATAAATGATAGAAATGGGTTGTAAGCTGGTACCTCTTATACTAATAAATGGTATAAATGGGTTGTAAGTTGGTATCTCTGATACTAATAAATGGTAGAAAGGGGTTGTAAGCTGGTATCTCTGATACTAATAAAGGGTAGAAATGGGTTGGAAGCTGGTATCTCTGATACTAATAAATGCTAGAAATGGGCTGTATGCTGGTATCTTTGATACTAATAAATGATAGAAATTGGCTGTAAGCTGGTATCTCTGATACTAATAAATGGTAGAAATGGGCTTAGGATGGTATCTCTGATACTAATAAATGAAAGAAATGGGTTGTAAGCTGGTATCTCTGATACTAATAAATGATAGAAATGGGCTGTAAGCTGGTATCTCTGATACTAATAAATGGTAGAAATGGGCTGTAAGCTGGTATCTCTGATACTAATAAATGATAGAAATAAGCTGTAAGCTGGTATCTCTGATATTAATAAATGGTAGAAATGGGCTGTAAACTGGTATCTCTGATACTAATAAATGATAGAAATGGGCTGTAAACTGGTATCTCTGATACTAATAAATAATAGAAATGGGCTGTAAGCTGGTATCTGATACTAATAAATGGTAGAAATGGGCTGTAAGCTGGTATCTCTGATACTAATAAATGATAGAAATGGGCTGTAAGCTGGTATCTCTGATACTAATAAATGGTAGAAATGGGCTGTAAGCTGGTATCTCTGATATTAATAAATGATAGAAATAAGCTGTAAGCTGGTATCTCTGATACTAATAAATGATAGAAATGGGCTGTAAACTGGTATCTCTGATACTAATAAATAATAGAAATGGGCTGTAAGCTGGTATCTGATACTAATAAATGGTAGAAATGGGCTGTAAGCTGGTATCTCTGATACTAATAAATGGAAGAAATGGGCTGTAAGCTGGTATCTCTGCTACTAATAAATGGTAGAAATGGGCTGTAATTAGTATCTCTGATACTAATAAGTGGTAGAAATGGACTGTAAGCTGGTATATCTGATGCTAATCAATGGTAGAAATGGGTTGTAAGCTTGTATCTCTGATACTAATAAATGGTAGAAATGGGTTGTAAGCTGGTATCTCTGATACTAATAAATGATAGAAATGCGCTGTAGGCACGTAACTCTGATACTAATAAATGACAGAAATTGGGTTTCAGCTGGTATCTCTGATACTAATAAATGACAGAAATGAAGTTTCAGCTGGTATCGCTGATACTAATAAATGACAGAAATGAAGTTTCAGCTGGTATCGCTGATACTAATAAATGACAGAAATGAAGTTTCAGCTGGTATCGCTGATACTAATAAATGACAGAAATGACGTTTCAGCTGGTATCGCTGATACTAATAAATGACAGAAATGAAGTTTCAGCTGGTATCGCTGATACTAATAAATGATAGGAATGAAGTTTCAGCTGGTAATGCTGATACTAATAAATGATAGGAATGTGTTGTAGACTGGTATGATCGCTGATACTAATAAATGATAGGAATGGGTTGTAGACTGGTATGATCGCTGATAATAATAAATGATAGGAATGGGTTGTAGACTGGTTTGATCTCTGATAATAATAAATGGTAGGAATGGGTTGTAGACTGGTATGATCGCTGATAATAATAAATGATAGGAATGGGTTGTAGACTGGTATGATCGCTGATCTTAATAACTAATAAGAATAGATTGTAAGCTCGTGTCTCTGATACTAATAACTGGTAGGAATGGGAATTAGGTTGGCTGATATATCTGATATTAATTTCTTAAATGAATGTGTTATATGAACGGGTTTAAGTTACATATCATGATCCATACTAGGGATTATTTTATTTCTTCAAGTGATTATGGCAGATCAGATCCCATAAAAATTGAAAGCTTGGTACACTTAAGCACGGCCACAGACACACACAAATCATATACGATCATGGACAATAAAAAAAACAAAAGAAACAAAAGAAAAATACGATTAACAGAAGGAATAATACACATAAAAGAATGGTCAAACACATTAAGAACGTGCTGACAATACGCTGATGGGCAAGCTGTTGGTTGAAATGAACAAGAAACTGGCAAATGTCATCATATAGGATGCCATTGCAATTAAACAAATGATGTCAGTGTTGTCTCCAAAATGAACAAAGAAGCGACGATTATTTTTATACCGGCCCAATCATGTTGTTGTAAACCAATTTGACTCTCGTAAAAGACATAACATGAATATGAAAAAAACCCAGCTTATATCTATGTTTAGGCTTGCAGGGTCTATTTAGCACTGAACCGTACGTTCCGTATACGTAATGTGTTGAATACACAATTTTCATTAATTTTCCTATTTGAAATTTATTATACGTTTCAGCCCTTGTTTGAGGATTTGTATGTAATCTAGTGACTCGCTAATAAGTTGTTAATTAAACATTCTTAAGGTCTTTACACGTGTGTTCACTTTTTCACTGGTGTAAATTTTGCTCGTCGCCGGGTCAAGGTTGTCTTGTTACGACTGCTGTTTGTTTGTATTGCGCGTGTTCTTATGGTTAAAAAATGTTTTGTTTATGTTTATGGCGGTTTGGTACTTATGACCTTTGCATGTTACTTTTCTTTTTAGACATACATTTACTGATTGTCATATGTTTTGATATGAAATGCACACATTTCGTTATCTTTTTGCTCAGATTTATTGCTTAACTTAGTTTCTCTTGTATTCTCAGTAATTATTTATAGAACCGAAACTTTACGTATGTATCATATATCTGTCCAGTCGTAGGTAACTCGTATTTGACTTATGACTTCTTGTTTTTAAATTAGAATTGTCAGTAAAGAGGCTTTCCCAGGAGTTTAAGAGATCTGGAGAACATGATAAAATATTTTTGGGATAATGGGAACATTTGCTATTGCTTTCAGGGATTCGGGGATCAAAGGCCTAATTTAACGGACCTGTGGGAACCACTTTTGGGGAACTATGGCAAACATTTTTTAGGAACTATGGCAAACATTTTTTAGGAACTATGGCAAACATTTTTTGGGGAACTATGGCAAACATTTTTTGGGGAACTATGGCAAACATTTTTTGGGAACTATGGCAAACATTTTTGGGGATCTGGGAAACAATGGCCATAACTTTAAGAAATCCAGGGAACAGGAACACCCCCACCCCCAACATACACACACACATTGGGGAGCCTCAGTATCTGCTTATAGAAATGGATTGAACCGTCTGCACGATACATCGATTTGTTTTCTCTTTGATTCTTTGAAATAACTGCACGTGTAATAGTATCTTCTTGAATTGAATGCGGAGTAGTGTCCATTGTCATTGACCTATGGCTGTAGGCTCGAGTCTGGCTAGTTCCTAAAAGTTTGCCAGCTTCTTGCAGAATGACGGTGGTTCTACTCAGATTCATTCTTATGTCTTCCTCATCCAATAAAGCTGGGTATGCCATATTTATCTTGAAAAGTGTTGAAAACAGAGTTTTAAAAATAATAAAAAACACCTAATTTGCAGGTGCACCTAACCCCGGTCCTATACCAATGTATTTGCTTTCTTTGTTGTTGATTATAAATTTTAGAATATACCAGAAATAATTAGCACGAAACTGTTTTGCAATTATTTACTGTTGACACGTATGGGTTCCATTTTTATAATTATGTTTACCGAGAAATGACTTTTAAACTGAACTGTACTACTCGCTATCTTGGGATATCATGCAGTGTTTGCGGATTATATTTCTTATTGTTACAAGGGCTCATGCTGCGTCAGTCATTACTTGGTAGCACATATTGGTGTTTAATACTGTTAGTTAAAAGAAGCAATGATCGATGAAAGCCACCGGAGGTATGACATAATATCATCATTGTCCCATCCTACCGTAAAAGTCTGATTACAAACCTCAGCACGCTCACTGCAGGTGACAACGTATTCTATTATGGAAGCCGTCATACAGATTTTTTTACGAGCTGTTCACTGTCCTTTTTTAAAATTTTCAAATAAAGCATTGCAGACTGGTGTTGTACTGAAACGGAAAAAAACAGCTTCTTGATCAATAAACCGGCGTTAATTACAAGAGAAACATGTGTCATAAGTTGTGATTATGAATTATGAATAAAACATCTTTTGTACGGTACATCGATCTCTTTGCGTTGCACCAAATTCCCGTTCAAAATGCCACAGACTCGTGGTTGCGGTCTATTGCTAATGGCTTATTATTAAAATATGTTTTCGACTGGAATTTATTGGAATTGGATTTTAAAACTCAGGTCAAGTTCTGAATTATTTACTTAACGTTCAATGTAAATATCGAGTATAAAAGTGACATGAAATTCAATATACCATGACGTATAATGGCGATAAAAATTAGTGCTGTCAGCAACCAGGATTCTGTTAGATAAGGATCTGCAGAAAAAAGTGAAACATTATTGATATTTGAGTGAATATATAACTTTTATCTATATTATTACTGAAGTTTAATGAGGTAAAAATGTGTAAGTCGGGAGTGTATTTGAGAGGTAATGGTTATTTGGTGACATTTGTAACTCAGTACGAATATAAATGAAGCGATTAACGATACATATCTGTATGAAAACTAACAGAATACAATAGTTGGCTGATAAGAACTGTTCATTACAAATCAAAAATGGAAGACACAAACAAGGTTTTGATGTCGTTCGGGGCTGATGACGTAAGTAACCCCGATACCTTCTTGGTGTTTTTGTTTTGTTTTGTTTTATTTAAGAAATATAATTTTGATAAATATTTACTATTTTACTTTACACCAGTTCTGAAATGGTGCAAATGTGAAATTGAACACAACAGAATATTTGCAGATCGTTGTTTTTGTATCTTATTTGGAAAGGTTGATAACGAGTGTAATTGGTTGAAAGGATGTTTTCGGTAATATTTGACAAGAAGTGTAAACGTGACCCACTCTTATCGGTATGGTAGATAACATTGCAGTCAAACATCTAACATGACGCCACACATTTTATAAACACTGTTTGTAAATTCTTAATATGTATGTTCTGAGATAGCCAAAGTTGGAATTTAGCAGCATCTTCATAATGATTATATACCGGACTCATATGTGTATATACTATATTCTATGTATTTTTCAAGACTGTTCAGTTGTTTCTTTTAAAACTAGCGTGACGCCACAAATTTTACAAACACTGTTTATAAATTCTTGGTATGTGCTTTCAGATAGCAGTATTTGGAAATAAGCACCTTCATAATGGTTCTGAACTCATAGGTGTAAATACCTTACTTTTATATGTGTTCCTTCTTGTATTATTATTCCATATCTTCTTGTCACTACTTAGTTTATATTAAAATTAATGTAATTTAGCTCAATTGCGAAGTAAGATCGAAACTTATATAAACCGTTCTTGAGTCCGTTTTCTTTGTAGATCCAATACTGTGTGCTGTTTTTTAGGGAACATTGGCTCGAGATTGGGATCCAACCCGCAACCCCGAACGTTAGCGGTCAGCGCTTATTAGTAGTATATTGTATTTGATGTAAATATGGAACTGATGCGAGAACATAAGTCAAGTAGCTTTGAATATTATCACATGTCCCTTTTAAGTTTAAAAACAATTACATTTTATCCATTATCACTTCTATCATCAGAGAAGTAAACAATTATACTTCCTTTATACATGTAAATATGAAGAATTATGTTAATTGTGTTGCAAATCATGTTTATTTGTTTATATTTTTCACAATCTATATGTTAAATCAAACACTGTATTATTAATATCGTATTACAACTGAAATTAAATTGTCCTTGCAATTATTGATTAGTCACTTTTATTTATTAAGATTGAAATAGGTATGCATGTTTTTTTCTGAATAATTATATCGGTGTCACTAAATTCAGGGGGTTTCACTGTAACGTCGTCGTTTAATGAAAATATACATTTATATTTCATAGCAAAAATGTATCTGGCTATATCATGTTTCGCCAGTTAAAATAGAAGATAAATAAAATGTTAATAATAAATGCAAAATGGAGTTAACATTGTCACTTTCATTAATTCGAACAATGGTTGTCGCTATCACTTCATATAAAAAGTGTAGCTGTCTTAAACAGAAACCAATTCTTAACCCTTTACTTCATATAGACGCCTTTGGACACCTCTTATATAGATGCCGTTGAACACCTCTAATTTACCCGCCTTTGGACACCTAATATAGAAGGCTTTTGAATTATTGTGTGAATTATGTTTATATTAACTGACAGAGTGTAAAACAGTGCAGAAAGTGACGAGCAATCTGAACTCTTCCTACACTGTTTTTAAAGGCGTTCTGTGATTGGTGTGGGAAAATGCATATCTACAGAGTAAAGAGTTAACTGAAGTGACTATAAAATAGGTTTTAAACGTGACAAAACTGCGATCAAACATAAGCCTTCCATCATTAACTTTATCACTTACAAAATTGTTATTCAATTGTGACAGAATGACAGTTCTTCATAAACCTGAAGCTATTGATAACCTAACACCATGTGCTGAAATAGGTTAAGTTCTGGCTATGCTATTACTTTATGCAAGCATTAATTAGAAATTAGATGTATTATAGACGTTCTAACGTGACCACGACGTCTAATGACTACTTATTACTTAAGTTATGGGTTTGAACGTTTGCATAAATATACGTTTATTCTATCAAAATAATACTAATAAAATATAACAAAAATGCATAATACTTTGTATTAGCCAATTTCTATGACCTCAATGCCAAGAATAAAACACTCTTTTCGACGTCTATATTTCTATTTAAACAACGAGCCAAGAATATTTAACTTTTTACTTTTCTTGGGTTAATTGTAAGCGCCATTTTTCCATTGAAATACTATTGATCCGAAGTTAATGACTTTTATATACAATTTATATATTATTTTCACTTCCAATCATCAAATGTTTGACAGTCAGTTTGAACTAGTCTTTGGTGTATTTCCAATATAATATTGATACAGGTGATATATAGATAGTTTACTAGAAATTTTATTATTTTTTACATATTTTATTTAATATTGGTATTATATACTATTTGATAATTCGACTTTCTTTTCATTTGTATACAGTTTTTTACAGAGTAATCGTTCTTTACAGGAGGTACAATTTAATTGTACTCATAATTTATTTCAACGTATTATTTTCTCGGCGACTGTGACAGCAAATGTATAGTAATATGTGTATATACTTTTACGAACACAATTTATAGCATAGTTTTACATTAACCAAATGTATAACGTATATGTACATTAACAAAACGCATAGCGTATGTGTACGTTTACAAATATTTATAGCATATTTGTACATTTATAAAATGTATAGCATATTTGTACATTTATAAAATGTATAGCATATTTGTACCTTAACCAAATGTATAACATATGTGTACATTAACCAAATGTATAACATCTGTGTACATTAACAAAATGTATAACATCTGTGTACATTAACAAAATGTATAACATCGGTGTACATTAACAAAATGTAAAGCATTTTGCACTTTATAAAATGTTTTTATTTTAACATTAGCACAATGAGTCCTTTTCAAAAAGAAATATATGAAAATGTTGTATATCCCCTTAAGTACTGTTTTTGCACCTATAAGTTTTTTAATCAAGTTAAACAATTTAATTTTTCACCATCCAAGAAATGCAAATTGTCCTTACAAAAATGGTTAATCCAAATATGTATCTCTTTATAGTATGATTGTTTTTACAAAATCACATTGATTCGTTTTAGATTTCCATCCTGTATACGCTGCAAACATAACAAAACATCAAGAACTAAATAATTCTAAAGTGCATTGACCACTTTTCTTGACAAGTTCTCTTCCCCATACCATTAACTAGAAAATAAAGAATAAACCATTGAAATCGCGTTGTTGAAACATATCACTTCTGCTGACAATATAATCGACATATTACACCATAAAACACACATTGAATCGAATCTCTAAGTAAATGACGTTTAAAACAACAGTATGATGCCATAGCAACACACTTGGAAAAGATTCAATAACTAAAACGAGAACAACTGTAATTAGTTTTGTTTTGAATTTTAAATTCACAGAAGAATATGAAAGTATGTGTCGACAGAAGTTCAAATAACACCGTCATGTCAACCAATAAATAACATAAACACACTATATACACAATATACACATATCGAGTAAGTGTCAAGAGGCCTTGGAGCAGAAGGTAACAAAAACTGCCATTTGGGAACTTAAACCTCGTTAACGGATGCACTTGACCTCGCTCTCTCCCCGGCTGTCACATAATAAAACACAACTTTGTGAAAATGTTGCATCTCAAGACTATGATCTTGCATATGTGATGGTAAACGCATGCGTATGGTGTAAACACAAAAGTACATAGCTATGTATCGTCCCATTAGTGTAAAAGGTACCAAGTGTATATGGCATAAGAAGACACTTCACTTGGTACCATTTTTACCAGTGAGGTGATATCTCTCCAACTTGAAACTTTAAACATATTTCAAAAACTCACACTGGAATTGGTATAATTTGATTATAAGGCTATAAATATTTGACGTACGAACAAAACGGTAAACAGGTGACTGATTGTATGATATTCATTGTCTGTAAGCCTTCGGTGGCATAAAAATGACGCTAAATATTCAATCAGTCAAAGTATGATAATAAAGAGTCGGCTACATAGCTAGACGTGTTTATATGGCAAACATATGACTAATTGTGGATATGTATCTGAAATGACGCACGTGTAGGCGTGTATTATGTTGTTTTGAACCAAGCACAACGTATGAATGTAGTAAGTATCACGTCTTCATTCATTCTTGTTGGAGACTTAATGGTTCAGCAATGTGGTTTGAATCCCAGTTTATTAAGAATTAGGCATTCCAGGTTAATATGCAGTGTACGTATCGTCGTCTAACCAGGTCGACATATCTAAGGACAGGTATACATGTTGGGGGTTACTGGGAACAAATGGTTCGTAATCCAAGGTTCGTTATGTTGATGTGTTTCGGTAATCCGTTAATGACCTTTTGTAAGAGCTGACAATGTGTTAGTGATAAGTGTTTAGTGACTCAGTTTTTTGTACTTTTTTATATCTGGTCCTTTTGGGCCATTCAGCTCATTAAATGTGACTGGATATAAAAAGGGAAATCAGCTTAAATTGATCTGATCTTTTGGTCCTTGAAGCGCATCCAATGTGACTGGATATTGAAGGAGAACTCAGCTTAAATCGGTACTATGGGATATTGGCTTACATTTAACGTATCACCTCCCACCCCCAGGAACAGTTATTTATTGGTTATTTTCCTTTATTAGCTGCGTATTGTGCTCCAAGAGGATCCCCTTATCAGACAGTATTCCTTATTTTCATTTAATTTGTAACAAGTTGTCCTTTGTTCAATCATGTTAACAATGGTATGAATAACGGAATAACAGGACACGAACTGTCTCGTGGCGGTGCGGTAGTGTGATTGATAGAGTGTTGGCTGCTCACGCCAGAGGTTGTGGGTTCGATCACCAGTTCGATGCCCCTACAACAACACTCAGAACTGGTTTTCTACCCAGAAAGCGGACGCGATAGCGGATCATATAAGCTCTAAACTTTCATCACAATCGAACTAGAAATAAATAAGTATAAACTAAAGTAAATTTTCTCATTCAAATATGAAGATGTATCATTTCTATTACAGTGCATGATATTCCTAAAATTAAGAAGAACCACATATTTTGAGGCTATATAATAGAATCGTGTGATTTTCTTTCCACTTCTTTTAAATGAAATATTTGAAACATCGATTATATAAGAGCTAAAGATATAATTTATACTCCAAATAGTAACTCCATATACCAAATATTTTAAATATACGTTATAGGCAACTAAAACAAGGATTTCTTTCATTAAAACTGACTGACAGTGAGGGGAAAACTTAGTCTGTAGTGCAATGTACAGGCCTATCTCTCCTGATTGGGTCCGTTAAAAAGCTATGTTGGAAAAGCCACATTTGAGCACTTTAATTGGTCAGTTGTTTCAACCGAAAGTTTGATGACGTCATAGTTAAGTAAGCGTTCAACTGCTATGTATAGCAGCTTTGTCATTGGTGGTTAATGTACCTGATTCGGGTTTTTAGATAGACTATATCATTAGAATACTAGATACTGTTGTTGTTGTTGCTACTACTGCTGCTGCTGCTGCTGTTGCTGTTGCTGTTGCTGTTGTTGCTGTTGTTGTTGTTGTTGTTGTTGTTGTTGTTGTTGTTGTTGTTGTTGTTGTTGTTGTTGTTACACATAAGTGGTGTTTTCATGATGGCAACCGTACATACTGATCATATATGTTCCGAATTTATTTCCAAGCAACAACATTTTAGTTCGAATTTCTTTAACAATAAGCCCGAGTATGAATGCAATTACAATTACACTATCACATGTAATATATATATATAATAACATCTGAAACCTTAATCATATAAAAACAATTGCTGTGCTCTGGAATACAGCGTGCTTGTATTTGTGTTTAATAAATGTAATCTGTTTGTGAATTTAATGATTTTCTATAAAATTGCTCAGTTGGAGGAAAAATAGAGGTGCTGTACAATAATAAACGATTTCCTCAGTAGCTGTTGCAATTATATTGCCAACTGTTCGATTTCTGTCTATTCATAATCGGCATTTTTTATGATAACGTTTTCAGAAGAATTCAGTCTGTCGGTTTTTGAAGCCTTTATCATAATGATATTAAATCTGTAATACTGGCCAGCTTTTGAATATTTTAAACCAAAACTAATGTGTTTGATGTTATTGGATATTGGATTTTTTATCTCCAATATTTTAAAATTCTAATATATAAAACAGAAGCTATTTGTTTATTAATCTTCGACCGTGTGTGCGATTGTTCATCCGTCTGTCCAATGTCCGTCCGTTTATTATTGATTGAAAACATGCACCAAAAAGTTAAACAGTCAATGTTAATGATACAATTGAACATGTAATGGTATATTTCGCAGAACAGCTGAAAACCGGCTGTATGGTTTCTATGTCCAAAGTTCCATCTCTTCTACAATAGTTTGAATTGTTGAATGGTCATGACATGAACATATATGTACCACGTGCACAGTAAGGGAACCCGATGGGGACATGTTAAACATGTTAAAAGAATGAGATTTATAATGCACGGTATATACCTACTAATCCACATTTATCTTGCACATTTAACCTGAAAAATATATTGTGTTTGCATATACCTAGGTCAGTATGTATATACTATGTGCTCTGCTAGTATGATTTCGTGTTTACTTAAGTGCTTTATTGATATTATCGTTATATTTCTGAAACCCTGTTTAAATAGAAAACCTTGTTAGAAGTTCACGTTATTGCATCCATAGTTGCAATATAAACCAAGTGAAGAGGTACTTCACGAGTGCAAATATACAACACTGGGTCACGTGACTTTTGGTTTGCATTGAACTCCCTACATTTAGTCTCTTGCTGGGTCAATCAAATATCTTGTGAAAGCAATGCCAAATGCTATAAATATAAGTATTTCATGTTCTATTAGTCTGTTGTGGAATATTTAAAGGTTAATAATTATAAACACAGGGTGCTATGTAATATTTTCCGATAACAAGATCCTTGGAAGAGGAAAGAAAGTGTTCAAAAAAAGAGAAAATAACAAACCCAGTTTTTTAGGATGTTCTTTAAGCGCAATGGCATGTGCAATTAAAAACATGCTTTAGCAGTATTTTATGTAAAGTTAGATTGTTTATGTCAAACAATACTGGTCTCGAAATAAGTATGCAGTTTATATCGTTATATTGATATATGAATGACATAATTCTGCTTATCTATGGTCCAGACGCCAGACAGTTTTCCAAGAAAGAAAATGGCGAAAAAAGCAATTGACTTTTGAATTCATTTTGACACTTTGGGCTTGCTATTGAGTATACATACGTGTGCCGCCAATGCACTTGTTTAATAATACACTATTGTAGAATGGAAGGAAATGATGAATTGATATCACCGAGACTTCAAAATTAGGCAGTTGTTGTGATATAGACATGAGTACAAGTAAATACAGCAAATTGGTTTGACAAGTTCTTTCAGTTTAGATTCAGTCCTTCATTTATATATTTCGAAACACAACTCAGCTGACAATGTCTATGTAAAAGGCGATAATTAAAGTTGCCATAATGCACATAACGACTGTTTTTATGAAAAATAGAAAGAAAAGCGAAACATTGAAAATAACTTATAATAGAACGAATGAGCGACAGCAGAAAAACAAGAAAGGATATATTTTACTGCCAGGGTAGTAAATATTTGTAAGAGACTTTTAAGTTACGCCGCTATACTGGGCTATACTAGACTCTGCTGATGGTGAATTAACGCAGACACATGGGTAAAGAGTTCATCTCCCTCGAATTACAAATTTTTGGCAGTTGGACTTTTACTCTTCTTTCACACTGCATATAACAAACACCTTTTGGATTTTTTTGGGCCATTTAAATATATAACAATAATTTAGTAATATGCAAAATGATAATAAAATGATAACAAAAACAATGCGTTGATGATTGTGAAATTTTGAAAAAGGATTCTCTGAAATGAATCATGTACTGAATTATATAAAATTGTCCCAGAGCCATCTTGTAGCTTTTATATGGCAGTTTGGACTTTAAGTCAAGTACTTTGACTTCAAAACAAAGGCGTTAATCACCATTCAAAACAAGGTAGCATGTATGATACATAAATATCAATATATACAAATATACTGTACGGAACAGCTAACCCGCCACTTTTGTATTTTTAATATCTTCGTCAAAGTATTAAGTAGCGTTATTAAGATGTATTTACAACATAAATACACAAATTGAATTCTGATCACGTATTGATTAACATAGCAGTGTGTTTTTTTTCCAAAAGTTCAAATTTTAAGGAAATTGCCTTTGCTTTCATAATTTTGGAGAAAATACATAAAATGTCAGGTGGCTGGTTAGCTGTTCCGTTCAGTACATAACCGGGAAAGTAAGTTTTTAATTCTTTAGAAACGACTTTTCGTTGTTACTGCGCTTTTCAAACAGTTTATTATCGAAATGTACACGTAGAACAGTAACAATATCGGTGGGTGAACAATGACGATCTTACAATATTTAAGTCAAAGGTCAAACAAATAGTTGCTCCATAACGATGCTTTTTTCTTTATTGTTTCTTTAGTCATTATACGTTATATAAAATATCGTTCAATAGACGCAAAAATGTGTAAAGTGTTAATGAAATAAGAATACACCAGGCACCTTCACACACGTATTGAGCCAAGTAAGCCTTAATAGATTAATTAGTGCCTCATTAAGAAATTCATTATTCTATATGATATGTATATTGCAAAGTATTAGTCGCCTAAAGGGTGAACTTATTTCGAAAATAGTTACAGAGAGTTTTATTAAGTTACGCAATGAGTTATACAGACTTGTAAATGCATAATACGTTATACAGACTTGTAAATGCACAATGCGTTATACGGACTTGTAAATGCACAATAAGTTATACAGACTTGTAAATGCACAATGGGGTATACAGACGTGTAAATGTACAATGAGTTGTACAGACTTATAAATGTACAATGCGTTATACAGACTTGTAAATGCACAATGAGTTGTACAGACTTGTAAATGCACAATGAGTTATACATACTTTTAAATGTATAATGAGCTATACAGACTTGTAAATGCAAAATGCGTTATACAGACTTGTAAATGCACAATGAGTTATACAGACTTGTAAATGCACAATGAGTTGTACAGACTTGTAAATGCACAATGAGTTATACAGACTTGTAAATGCACAATGAGTTGTACAGACTTGCAAATGCACAATGAGGTATACAGACTTGTAAATGTACAATGCGTTACACAGACTTGTAAATGCACCATGCGTTATACAGACTTGTAAATGCACAATGAGTTATACAGACTTTTAAATGTATAATGAGCTATACAGACTTGTAAATGCACAATGAGTTGTACAGATTGTAAATGCACAATGCGTTGTACAGACTTGTAAATGCACAATGAGTTATACAGACTTGTAAATGCACAATGAGGTATACAGACTTGTAAATATACAATGCGTTACACAGACTTGTAAATGCACCATGCGTTATACAGACTTGTAAATGCACAATGAGTTATACAGACTTTTAAATGTATAATGAGCTATACAGACTTGTAAATGCACAATGCGTTATACAGACTTTTAAATGTATAATGAGCTATACAGACTTGTAAATGCACAATGAGTTGTACAGACTTGTAAATGCACAATGAGTCATACAAACTTGTAAATGCACAATGCGTTATACAGACTTGTAAATGCACAATGAGTTATACAGACTTGTAAATGCACAATGAGTTATACAGATTTGTAAATGCACAATGCGTCGTATAGACATTAATAACGACATTTTAAGCGACACATCGTAAAAAGACAATAAATACAGACTATTTATTAATATGTGTGTCGTCAGTACAAAATAGCAATATAAACCCCTTAAATATTAGCATACAGTACTAACAAGGTGTCAAATATAATTAGCAAGATATAAATCAAGAAAACAAACTTGTTCAAAACGCTTCAAAAGAAACACTGACCAATACGTCAGTTACCCCTCGTAATTGCTTGTGAAGCTGTATACCGGCCCATCAGATGTATATCTAAATATACTCTGATGCATTCAGGTTTACTCTTAAATATGTTTTAGACGTCAAACAGGTACTTGTTGACTCAAATTATTAATAAGACTTGACTTAACGTATCTCAAGTTTACTAGGCACTCGGACCCCGGTTTCATTAAACATCTCAACTTGAGATTTACCTCAACTCAAATTTTCGAAATGCTTCATACTTTATTTACATTGATCACCTTTCATACTTGATACTTTACCGGTGAGTGCATATGTGTTGTGACTTCAATCCTTTTTGATCATTTAATGTGTAATGAATCCATATAATCATTTATAGAAAATTATAGTTTTTTTAGTTGAGGAAAATCTCAGCTAGAGATGTTTAGTGAAATTGGGCCCGGCTACGGAAGTGACATCGGTTAAACGTGTGAGTGCATCATGATTAAATTTTATTTTCACAACGGACGTATTGTTTATCACATCATGGCGTTGTCAGAAGTTTCATAATGCTTTTCGCACGCTGTTCAAAGGCGCTCTAAATATGAAACTGACAAGGTGTAACGATTTTAAGGCATGATTCTGCTAAAATTGATTAAGACGGTTTCTCAAACAGTGAATTATAAACAGATTGCATGTAGACCGTGCACGATATCGACATGCTTTCTAAATATTTAAATCAATGACAAAGAAACTGTGTACTATGCAGAGGTTTTACTACTTTACTGAGACATCCGTTTCGTTTATAACATAAGATATAACACCATTCCGGCACACCATCATAGCACCTTGTTGTTCGACAAATACCAAAGATTAAACAACGCGCATGTACTGTTTACATTTAACCTATTTTTTTCTTCATTTTAATATAATAGATTAGACTGTTTTATAATAAAGCATAATACACAATGTCCTTACAAACATAGATGCTACCTCTTATATAATCCAATAATTATGAATGTGTGATTAATACGCTACACCGGCTGGAATTATTCTACTTACCCACAAATTATTACCAGTTGTTCGAACGAATGAACAGTATAACCACATTAGCTACACGGCTATTAACAGGTAACAAGAACAATAAGATGTAATAACCTGTCTAATCAATAAAACATGACAAATAATATACACTCTCATCCATCCATAAAACGAGCAAAGTTTACGTGAACATATTCGAAGGTTAACAGACTTTGCACGTGGTAAAATGATAGTTCAACTATCATCAATGTTCAATGTTGTTGTATGGTGTTTAGCGTCGTTTTCAACAATTTTTCAGTCATATCGCGACGGTGTCTACTTGACACAGTATTCTGAGCGCTGTCACACTGGAGTATCATACCGCAGACACATGGTATGATACCCCACCTAGTCACATTATACTGACACCGGGCCTACCAGACCTAGAACTTTCCTCTAAATGCTGAGCGTCAAGCGAGGAAGCTTCTAGTACCATTTTTAAAGTATTTGGTATGACTTGGCCGGGGATTAAACCCACGACCTTCCGCATGCGAGGCTGACGCTCTACCACTTGACCACACTGCGGTCTTCATGAATGTTCAACAAATAGAATCCTAAATCAAAACTATTTCATTTTATGATGCAACGACTAGTGACTGTTATTGACGGCACAAGGTTAAAACTTCCAAGTGTCAAATGTAATTAGCAAGATATAAATCAAGAAAACAAACTTGTTCATAATGCATCAAAAGAAACACTGACCAATACTCCAGTGACCCCTTGTAATTGCTTGTGAAGCTGTATTCCGGCCCATCAGATGTATATCTAAATAAATGTTTCAGACGTCAAACAGGTACTTCTTGACTCAAATTATTAATAAGACTTGACTTAACGTATCTCAAGTTTACTAGGCAATCGGACCCCGGTTTCACTAAACATCTCAACTTGAGATTTACCTCAACTCAAATTTTTGAAATGCTATAACTTTATTTACATTGATCACCTTTCATACTTTATACTTTACCGATGAGCTCATATGTGTTGTGACTTCAATCATTTATGATCATTTAATGTGTAATTAGTTCAGGTCATCAATTTATAGAAAATGATAGTTTTTGCATTTTACTGGCCGAAGGCAGTGATCTATTTTATCTTAAAAAAAATTTCTGTATGTTTGTATTTTGCTTAAAATGTGAATCGTTATTATGCATGTTGCTTATACTTGGTTTGTTATGGTAACTGTACTTGAATACTCTACCAAACAATTACATCAATTCTATCTACAGAACTCCGATGGCTCGAACCTGGCTGTACTGGACAAAACTGTTCGAGTTAAGGGTTGTTCGAGCCAAGTATTGTTCAACATCATACCATACATGTACATGTATAATACCATACATGTACATGTATAATACCATACATGTTCATGTATAATATACATTAAAATAGGATTTCGGCCGGGAAACGATAATTGGTTTGAGCTATATGTGGTGTTTCAGCCATCCGTGTTCGAGCCAACGAAGTTCTACTATCTAATTGAAAGTGAGAAAGCAAACTCGGGCTTATTGAATATTTTCATAATTGTTAATCATAGTCAAGATTCCTTGCGAAACCTAGCGACGGCTTGGCGGATATCATTTATTCGAGTCACTTTGAATGCACATATCATGCAGATATACATTTATGTTTTTGTAAAATACAGATGCAGGTGCAAATGGTTTTAATTTTTCAATTAAATTGCTCAGCTGGGAACTCTTGTTGGCATGTGCACCTGGGATAGTATCTGAAATAACTTGACAAATAAGTATTAATTGTTGCTTATTTAATTTAAATGGAGGGATGGGGGGGGATTATTTATTTTATTTAAAATTTTACATTCAATTTGTCAAAACATGGATTTGTAGATAAAATATTTAGAATTAACACAAAGAGTCAGTTAAAAGTTTTAACAACATAAGTTACAGCCCTCCCCGACGTGCAAACATGTAAATTCAAAATAAAACAATGCTATGTGTGTAACACAAACTAAATCCATACTAGAACAAACACATTTATCTTGCACGTACTTACACATGCGCGCACACAAACAAATACACACCCCCACAAACGTATGCACCAGCACAAAATAACCCACATCCAAATACATATGCATGCATACCCACGCGCACAACTAAAAATTTGTGATAATTCTCCTAGAATTTCAATAGATATAATAATAGTTTAAAGAAAACTAAAGTGATCTTAATAGTCTATAAGGAATGAGAATAACGAAAAATCCCCAAAAGACCCAAATCTCTGTGGTTTAGCTCTCTGCTCTCTAGCCAAATCGCATATACACATCTTGAAAAAGGGAATGAATCAAACCTTAGTAACTGATTGATACTAATTATGATTGAAACAAATGATATTTAGAGTTTTCTTCTTCATTTCCAAAATAGCAAGTTCTTCTTTTTCTGATGCTAGACCTTGGATATAAAAGAGCTTGCATTGAAAGAAACTAAGTTCTAAGTTTTCTAACACAAATGTGTTGTAGTGAAACTGCCAGATGAACATTTCCTCCATAGTTCCCAGTCCAAACATGCATACTCGGAATGGCATGAGAGTTATTGCTGAATGTTTACAGCAGTTCGATTTAAAGATCTGGCACATATACACGATCAATGATTAATTCATGCTTACCGACCGAATACATTAAACGGCATAATTTTCATTTGGCATCAAGAGACACAGCCGCCATAACATCAACAATACAACACATGAATAAACTATTATCACAAGTACAATACAAACAATCAGGAGCTTTATAAATACTAAACGTGAAATTGGGAAGGATCGGTTGAGACTGGAATCAAATTACTAGACTAAGGTATTACGCTTCAATTAATACCTCAACACTTTAGTAATGTGCTGTTAATATTTTAAACAAACCAGTTTCATTGGTAGCACATGTCATCAAGTAGCAAAATCAATTTATTTTAATGGCCTAGTGAATTTAATAAAAAATTTGAAAGTAAAGATAAATTATTCAACTCTCTTAGAGCAGATCACCATCGAAGTTAAAGTTTGCAAATAGTTCCTAATTAGTATAAGCACATTCGTTTGGTTTAAACACAGGGTCGACAGTAGCCAATAACGTTTCGCCGTGCATTTTCCGAAATATTTTAAATACCATTTATGCTTACTTCGAAATTAAGTATGTATTTGGAATAGTAGTATCAGTAATCAGTTAGTTTGAATAAGCCAATAGAGGTTTGCCGTGCATTTTTTCGAAACATTTGAAATACCATGTACTATATAAGAAACTAAGTATGTGTTTTATATATATCCTGCGCGCACAAAATGACGTATTAATATCATACGCACACAAAATGACTTATTTATATGTCGACGTGCCGTAAAGCATCATTTATTCATTATTTTTATATAAGCGTACCGTTTATCGAATTCCTTCATATAAAGTGCGTGCCGATAATGGGCACGCGTAAAACGTGGTTTCTTCTTCGTGGTTCAATGAATGCATGTCGGCGTATAAAATGAAAACAACAAAATGCACTTAACTATATTATAAGATAATTAATCATCATCAATAATGCATTCTGTTGTTTTGTACCAGCACCATTATATTCGTCTGCACACTTATTCGCAGCTATATTTTACTAAACAACATATGTTGTTTCCAACACGAATCTCGGTAATCTTTATTTATCATGAAAGAAAAACACCATTTTGTAAGGTGAGTGCTTCTTTATCAATTGTTGCGACGTTAGTTGTTAGACAGGACGCTCGAAACATCAACATATGGTCGGTATACACAAAGTACAAACCAGCGTGTATACCTGGAAAATATTCGTTACACCATTTACACCACCGTACACGCCAATTTATCTATCTTACCTGTTATTATAGTGTCCCGCATTGAACTCCGGGAACCCTGTAAGTCTGCTATCCGGGATATGAAATAAAGCTTGTCCGAATATGTTGAAATCTTCCATAGCTTGTATTTCCATATAAACTATAATGTGCCTGAAAAAAAACAAGAACATTTTCAATAATACTGCATTAGATTCTTTCCAATTAAATCAAATCTGCTCGTTTTTTTATAATTGGTAATTTTCTGTGTTCTATGGGATAGGTTTATCTGATAATAAATATATAGTTCTGAGTTTTAACAAGAATCTGTGATGGCTTAAAGCGATGAATAAACGCTTGTTTAATTTTGTATAATTATCGACTCCCAGGATGAAACAATTTTATGATGCTTTAATAATGCAAACATTGTGACGAACTCATATCTCCTGACGCAGATACGGCTAGGTCATTATCCCACTAACGAGATGTGTTAATTATCTAATAGGTGATTATCGTTACATTGTTCTTTACTTTATACAGTTATAAACCAGACGCAGTGTTTTAGACAACAATATTGGAAATGTATGCGTCGTATTTTGGTTTAACTATTAGTTTCTGTTTCATTATTTATTTAGTTATTCAATATGTTTTGTAAAGCTGTTATTGGGAAGTAAATAGATGCATGTTACTGAACGTTTATTCTTATATTCAAAATAAACACTATTATAATTGTGTTTTTGCCCTTATTATTCTAGTTATATGTTCTGTACTACGCCGAAATAATTTGATTGCACAATACATTAAATAATAATTCAATTAGATCTTCATTAGATAGATGCAATTCATTCTAAACCGTACTGTCATTTTTTCTCTAAGTTAAAATACACTCTGTTCAAGTTTTCAAAAATTTAGATTATTGAACCATAAAGAAGATCCCACGTATTAGATAGAAACCACGATGTACACGAGAGTATTACGGGGAAATGTTTTTATGAATCAATTCGAACAAATGTTCTACAATAGGTCAACGTTGACAAAAAAACAAAACATAAATAGATTTTTGGTTCTGACAAATGGCATTCTCAATGTATCGCGTCTCGGAAAATGTAAAGGTTAAATATTGATCTAATTTCGACTTACAATCTCTCTTGTAATAATTGCTTTATAAGTACAAAATAAGAAATTATTTTGATTTCGTTAGTGCTTGTTTTTATTTGATTTGATATAAACATAACACTTTAATGCTAAAAAAAACAGGTATACCGTTATCACAAATAAAGTCTTTTTAATTTTACCATTGCAATTGTCCAGTCATTTGTAGATGCAATACTTCGAAAGCCCTGGAGGGACATTTAACCCTTTACTTCATATAGACGCCTTTGGACACCTCTAATATAGACGCCTTTGGACACCTCTAATATAGACGCTTTTGGATACCTCTAATATAGACGCCTTTGGACGCCTCGAATATAGACGCCTTTGGACAACTCTAATATAGATGCCTTTGGATACCTCTAATATAGACGCCTTTGGACGCCTCTAATATAGACGCCTTTGGACACTTCACTTTGGACACCTCAAATATAGACAGCTTTAGATACCTCTAATATAGACGCCTTTGGATACCTCTAACATAGACGCCTTTGGACACCTCTAATATAGACGCTTTTGGATACCTCTAATATAGACGCCTTTGGACGCCTCGAATATAGACGCCTTTGGACAACTCTAATATAGATGCCTTTGGATACCTCTAATATAGACGCCTTTGGACGCCTCTAATATAGACACATTTGGACGCTTCTAATATAGACGCCTTTGGACACCTCTAATATAGACGCCTTTGGACACCTCTAATATAGACGCCTTTGGACACCTCACTTTGGACACCTCAAATATAGACAGCTTTAGATACCTCTAATATAGACGCCTTTGGACGCTTCTAATATAGACGCCTTTGGACGCCTCTAGTATAAATGCCTTTGGACACCTCTAATATAGACGTATTTGAACACCTTTAATATAGAAGGCTTTTGAATTATTGGGTGAATTATGTTTATATTAACTGACATAGTGGAAAACAGTGCAGGCAGTTCTTCCTGCACTGTTTTCAAAGGCCTTCTGTGATTGGTGCGAAAAAACGTGTATCTATGGAAGAAAGGGTTAAACCGATTTACAGATAATTTTGCATCATGGTTTGTCTTCACCTGATGTTCACGTTGACGTGATGTACAAGCGAGTGTAAGATATTTGTTATAAACATATCAGTACGTTATGATTTTCTGATTCTGCAATGTATTGTATGTTTGGCCATTTCGTTTTCTTCTGGTGTCTCAATATTTTCGTTTTCCTCCAAATAGAAGAAGCCGGTTGATACTTGTCCTTATCACCGTATTGTCGTACCCTCAATTGCTATTCTCTTGTTGCTTTCGCATTGCTCTAGATTCTTGATTCCGGGTCGGTTAACTCAGTCTGAGTATTGATCCGGGAGTCATGAGTTCGAATCAACGCCCGGCAACAGTCTCCGTGATGATTGATTTACGACATCTGTCTCATTAGCATTCGTTTCTCAACCCTGATTCAAGTGGGAAAGTTACTTGCGGAGATTGGGGGCGTGCTCGAATGCTGATAAACTCTCAGATATCAGGAAACAGTGGTTATGTTAACTGATCGCCTGTTAGCCCTCGATGGCATTAAATTGGCGCCTAATATTATAACAATCAGATTCTGGAAAACCATTGAGTACATCTTCGTACACCACCACTCGTTCGATTATATATATATATATATATATAATTATTTTATATATAATACTAAAATATTTACCTGATTAATTATATATTTATCTGATTAATTATATATTTATCTTATTAATTATATGTTTACCTCAGCAAGTCCTGAAAGTACAATGTGAATTTTGTCATTCGATTACTACGTGTCAGGTTTGTTAAACATTTGATTTTTTCATGTAAAACAAGGTAAGTCTAAAATAACCATTCGTTGCAGCAACAGCGTATAGCAAACTTTAAGAACCTACTCGAAATTAAATGCAGGAAAGTGTCATTTACAAATTGACATTTGAACATTTAGAATTAGGTTTGCTCTAACCTTTAGGTTTACAAAAAGTCATTCCAGCAGAGTTTCGGTAATTATATTACTTCCTCTCTCAGAGCTTAGTATTTGGGATGTACAATGCGTACAGCTCTGTCACGAAAGATTCAATTAAGTTGTAACTTAAAACAGAAACGAGTTTATCTTTGTCTCTATTGATCTATTAAAGAAAAGCCCAGAAGCCTATGTGGTGGATTTAAAACAATAGCCTAACGGATATATTTTAAAAAAAATACTTAAAATGTGCTTGTTTACATGTACATGTATATTGTTGTTTTGTTCATAAGTCACAATGACTAGTACTCATAAGTCATAATGACTGGTGCTCATAAGTCATAATGACTGGTGCTCATAAGTCATTATGACTGGTGCTCATAAGTCATAATGACTGGTGCTCATAAGTCATAATTACTGGTACTCATAAGTCATTGTGACTGGTGCACATAAGTCATTATGACTGGTGCTCATAAGGCATTATGACTGGTGCTCATAAGTCATAATGACTGGTGCACATAAGTCATAATGACTGGTGATCATAAGTCATACTGACTGGTGCACATAAGCCATAATGACTGGTGCTCATAAGTCATAATGACTGGTGCACATAAGTCATACTGACTGGTGCACATAAGTCATACTGACTGGTGCACATAAGTCATACTGACTGGTACTCATAAGTCATAACGACTGGTGCTCATAAGTCATACTGACTGGTGCTCATAAGTCATAATGACTGGTGCTCATAACCCATACTGACTGGTGGTCATAATTCATACTGACTGGTGCTCATAAGTCATACTGACTGGTGCTCATAAGTCATACTGACTGGTGCTCATAAGTCATTATGACTGGTGCTCATAAGTCATACTGACTGGTGCTCATAAGTCATAATGACTGGTGCACATAAGTCATACTGACTGGTGCTCATAAGTCATACTGACTGGTGCCCATAAGTCATACTGACTGGTGCTCATTAGTCATTGAAACTTGTAAGATAATTATCATTCTTTGTACGATTCAGTGTGGGATGCTCTCGACCCAACTAGAATTAATACGAGGAAATAAAATCTTCACCTAGATACAAAAAGGCTGTTCACAGTATTTCAAAACTAGTTTGCAATAGGGACATGTACTAACAGAATCGCATTATAAATGTCGCAGTCACAAAAATATATTGTTTTCCTGAATTATATCTTTTTAACATGTATTTCTTCAAAATTTTATTTTCGTCAGGAATAATGTCATTCGCCTCTAAAGCATATGAAAATTATAAAAAAATGATTTAAACAACATTTGATAAAGTAGTTAATATTCATACCGTTTAGTTTTAGCAATATCGCATTACATAAATCTGCGCTCTTGTTCTTTTCCCCATAACTGTTTTAGTAAAATAGTTATATAATACAGTAAAACCGTGCGATTCGATTTCAGAATGGGTTATCTACCTTGTAGATCCAATCTTAATTCAATTATATTTTGCCTTGATAATTATTTTTTTATGGAACTGAGAGACCAGTAGTAAAAACATCATCTTCTTAGTAGCTGTTTTAAAAGATGATCTACCCCAGTTAAATTAAGAGCTTGTAGCAGAAAAGTGTTCCTTTGTACGGATTAATATGTCTGCGTCGAACGATCCTGGTACTATTTGACATATTACACACAAACGATAATAGACAGTTTGTCTGTGTTCATGCTAATGAATTTCCGTGTAAAAGATACAGAGGTGTTTGTATCAAACAGTGCCATACATAGAGTTGTCCATAATTTAGGGTAAAACACAGCATATCTGTTACTATCAAACAATCCAGCTTTGTGGCTAAAACACAGCATATACTGTTACGGTTACGACAAACAGTGTCATACAAGCCAGCAATCCAGTTTTTGCAACTAAAATACAGCATATATATTATTAATATCAAACCGGGTTATACCAGCCAGCAATCCAGCTTTGCGGCTAAAACACGGCATATAGTATTAATACCAAACAGTGTTATACAAGTCAGCAGTCAACACTTGTGGCGTAAACAACAACAACAACAGCAACAACAACATTAATTCAGCAATTAAGCAAATAACATTCCTTGTAGTCTACCGAAATACATTGTGTAGTGTACTGAACATGGCAACATGAAACTAAATTGAACAAATGCAGAAATAAAAAGTAATAATTGAATACAAAGAGAAGCCTTAAATATTTCGTGGAAATAGTAAAATTTATTATTTTTCTAAATCTTATCTCAGCTTGCTAGCATAATATATATACATATATACTTTGAAATACCTAGAATTTCAATATTATTAACAGATGTCATTAGTCTGCTGAATTATCAAGTGTTGGCCATCTACAATAATATGGTTGAAGATGTAGTTTTCGAAGGTCCTTATACAATGGACAAACTAACATGAAATGATATTCGTTCTCAATGAAACCCATATTACAATATTTACATAATCTTTCAGTTCTTGCAACATTATTATAACGCACTCGTTCTATTTTCTAAGTTTTGAGAGGATAATCTAAATATACTTAATGCAATTTTAAAATTTTAAAATTGAAACCAGTCTATCAAATAACTTTCATTTGTTATATACATTTTAAACTAATAATTGTTGAATACTGATAACAGTCTAGTATGCGTTGCTCTTGAATCGTGTTCAGCTTTGCATTTCTGTTTGATGCCAGTTACCGTTTTTGAAAAAAAAAAATCTTATTTTGTATTAAAGAGTGAAATCTCGCAACTAGTCTGTCTTCTAAATATATGTGAAAAAGATTTCCACGATGGTTAAAATTAGACTAATTCTAAGACCTTCCTTCACAAAAAAAAAAAGAATACGCTATATTTAACCTGTCACGTGTAACAAATGACACTATACCCTAGAAAACATGCGCAGTAAGTCCTCCCCTCGCTGTATAAGCGGAGAGTGAGCATGAGCAATTTCAAGTTGTCTTCATATAAGTGCGGCTGGTGAAAATCGGCCACTTTCGTCATGTTGGACCTAAGTACAATATAGATTTACTACAAATATACATATTTATAAACATTTAGTTTCTATGTTTTGAATCTGGTATACATACATATGTCACTAAAAAAATGCATAACATTGAAACATTTGGAAATTCGTTCCCATTACTTCGTTTGGTGTTTAAACCAACCAAAAGAAAGAAACCTTGTTTCACCCCCAATATGAATAGTCTAACTTAGCAAACATAACAATTAATTGAATGTAAGGATCCGGATATGACCTTGGCCAATGGCTACCGTATATATGTATATTCATGTTCATCTTATTTACTGTTTACTGCTTTAAATCCATGCCAGCTTGTATGTAAATAAATACTTAAAAAAGACAGAGATTCATCTATGTTTTACTATGTGAAGTTTGACGTGGATAGCACAGGTACCGTGACCATTCCTGCTGTCTGACAAAGTCTCCTACATGTCTAATTAGTAATACGCAACCAATAAGGAGGAATTTAAAACAAGAAAACAAGAAAACGGAGAAATTTAAAACGGCCATACCGATACTCGATACGAGGCAGGTTTTGTTCAACATCGTACCATGCGTGTATATGAACATGTAAATACATCGAAAACCAGATAAATGGTTCGAGCTACATGTGGTATTCCAGCTATCCGCGTTCGGGCCAACTAAGTTTTACCGTATTAACTTACTTAATCACTTGAACATGTATAAAGTGATATTTGCTACTCATAAATGCGAAAGAAAGATAATCCGATATAAAAGCATATTCAACTTAAAAGCTGTCTGTTAACAAGCAATGTGTGAATTGTATGTACGTTATGTATTCCATTTCGACTATAGTGTAAGATAGATCGAAACATCTTGCAGACGTGTGAAATAATATCTATGCAATTCTCAGAAAGCCATGGAACAAAACACCATAAGTCATATCACAACATATTCAAGATAAGTTTGCTAAAGTAATGCGCATTTAAAACGTGCAAACATTCATTAAGATAAATGAACTAAAATACATAGTGATAATGTTTGAATTGTAATTTCACAAACAGTGAAAATATTTAAATGATCATTTCACTGTTAATAGTAGTGAAGATATTTAAGTGGTTATTTCACTGCTAGTAGTAATGAAGATATTTAAATGGTAATTTCACTGTTAGAAATAGTGAAGATATTTTAGTGGTTATTTCATTGTTAGTAACAGTGAAGATATTTAATTGATAATTCCACTGTCAGTAATTATATGAGTTTAACCAACATTCAAAGAATATATAACTGCGGAAAATAAAAAAGTAGGAAACAAAGAATGAGAGAAAATTATATACTGTGACATATTTACTTTTTGTTTCCTCTTTCGTTCTTTGTACTAGTTGCTCTTTTCTGTTATTATTTAGCTATAGGTAATACTTTTTAATCATCATAAATTATCTTGATTTGTATTTGAGAGATCCAAAGTATTATAGTATCATTATACAAACATGTAAATGTATATTTTTATTATATAACATACACATTCTTGTATAGCTAACGCGTTTGATACCATTTAAAATATTACAAATATGCCAACTGTCCCATAAATAACAATATGTCTCTATATCAAGAGTAATGCAATACTTTACACAACTGCTCCAGATAAAACAAAAAGAAAACTACATCAAACGAAATTTACACATATGGCAACTGCCCCGCTAAAACATAAGAAAAACTACATCAAACGTTATTCAATACATACACATATGCCAACTACCTCGGATAAAACAAAAGAAAATTACATCAAACGTAATTCAATAGTTTACACATATGCCAACTTCCCCAGATAAAACAATAAAAAAACTACTCGAAAGGTTTTTCAATATTTTACACTAATGCCAACTTCCCCAGATAAAACAATTAAAAACTACACGAAACTTTACGCATATTCTAACTGACCCAGATAAAACAATAGAAAACTACACGAAGCTTTTTTCAATACTTTACACGTATGCGAACTGACCCAGATAAAACAAAAGAAAACTACATCAAACGTAATGATAATTTAGAGTAATTACAAGCATATTATCTCGTTAATTAATGTTAATCATGGCATTATTCCGCTATTCGTCGAAGGATATTTTGCCTCATTTTTTTCTGCACATACTCATTTTTATACCCACCACGTGTTATACATTTACCCAGGTTATACACCTAGCGCATGTACCTTTACCTTCTATAGATTACCTTCTGCAAAAAATGTCTAAATAATCATGAACATACGTATAGTTGGCGTGGTGCTGTTGCCTCCAAACCTCTCATATTCGCTGAGCGTTTTGGTACTACTTTGTATTTAAATTACCCCAGACATCAAGATGATGTGAAAACATTGGGAAGTGTGTAATTGAAACAAATTGGTTAACTCAAAATTGCAAGTAATTGTTGTTTCAAACTTGTTTCGCAAACCTTTGGAATTTCGACACATTAAAGGAAACGAAAGTATTATAACATTTGTCGATATTTTGGGAATGTATATATATACGTTGCACGATAGGGAAAAGTTTCACACAAAAATGGAATTATTTTGATGTTTTAAAAGGAAGTTGTCATAATAAAATATGTCGGAAGAGGACGAAAACTATGAAGAGGTCAGTTAATTTTTTCTTTCGCATGCTTTTGTCTGTTTTTTTAAGAATTTTCTCATGGCGAGCATATAATTTACGCTTAATATAATCATAAGAGATTTTAGAATATTTTCTTGATGCACGATGCACAATGGTCTTTGTTTGTGAGCATAAGCATCAATAAATGCTCATATTTATCTGTATTTAGTTTTCAAGCGATTGTATCAACCTTGAACGGAAACATCAACGACTGCATATTTTGTAATTATAACGGCGGTGAAAGCGTTGTTGACGTTTTGTGGTTATGGTGGTAGATGGAGAAGAAGAGTAGATGTAATTGTAGCAGTAACAGTTTTTTGTAATATTTATTGTAGCAGGAAGTAATATGATAAGTAGGTGCTTTGAAAATGATAATGATAGTAGAAGAAGACGACGAAATATTAGTGTAGTAGTAGTAGTTCTAGTAGATGTGATAGTAGTAGTAGTAGTAGTGGTGGTGGTGGTTGTAGTAGTGGTGGTGGTAGTAGTAGTAGTTCTAGTAGATGTAATAGTAGTAGTAGTAGTGATGGTAGTAGTAGTAGTAGTAGTAGTGGTGGTAGTAGTAGTAGTGGTGGTGGTGGTGGTGGTAGTAGTAGTAGTAGTAGTAGTGGTGGTGGTGGTAGTAATAGTAGTTGTTGTAGTATTGTAGTAGAAGTGGTGGTGGTAGCAATAGTAGAAGTAGTAGTAGTATTAAAAGTAGTAGTAGTAGTAGTAGTAGTAGTAGTAGTAGTATTAAAAGTAGTAGTAGTATTGTAGTAGTAGTAGTAATGTTAGTGGTAGTGGTATTAGCGTTAGCGGTAGCGGTAGCGATAGCTCTAGCAGCAGTAGTAGTAGTAGTAGTAGTAGTAGTAGTAGTAGTAGTAGTAGATGTAGACATTTTAACAAATAGATGATTAATTATTGTCAACATTGATTTCACCATAACACTATATGAATTGTATGGAATTCCGATCTCTCATTATTGTGTGTCATATACAGGAACATCATCACAGCTTCTTTGTTTAAGTATGATTCCGCTTTCTTGGCTACCAATCTTGGCATCTTTAGCGATGTTAATTACACACAATGATCTGAGCATTGTTTCTTAACTTAGTTATCAGGTCGTACCGCAATGTTTATCTGGCTCAAATCGTACTGTAATTTTTGCCTGGCTCAAACCGTATCACAATGTTCGCCTGGCTCAAAATGTACCACAATGTTTGCTTTGCTCAAAGCGTACCGCAAAGTTTGCCTGGCTTAAATCATACTGCAATTTATGCCTGGCTCAAATCGCACCACAATGTTTGCCTGCCTCAAATCGTACCGCAATGTTTGCCAAGATAAAATCGTACCGCAATGTTTGCCTGGCTCAAGTCTACCGCAATATTTACCTTACACAAATCGTTCCACAATATTTGCCTGGCTCAACTCGCATTGCAATGTTTGCCTGGCTTAAATATTACCTGGTGCAAATCATAAAGCAATGTTAGCCAAGTTATAAAGCGGTAGTTTTGCATTTGGGACGTTTGATTCCGTATTATGTCATGCAAAAGACTTGTTTGTAATATTAGGAACTTTCTCGCAATGCTATCTGCAATACAATGTGTTTTCTAGTACGGGTTAAGTGTTTGAATAACAATGGGTATCATACGTTTTGTATGAGATCTCTTTACTGAAATGCTCAATTGATGTGCCCTTTTAATTCCCTCTTTTTGTTTTTTTTTTGCTGATACTCCTGCAAAAACAATGCACTTATAAGATCGGTCAAAAACACATAAATCATTTCTGTTTTAATGACAATGCATAGTGCAAAAAATTATAAAATATACATAATCAAAGGCTGTCAGAGAATCTTTAGGAGAAAATGTTTTTGTAGAGGTGCATACGTCATCATGTTGGATACGCGTAATAGGATGATAAGTAAATATTTGAGATAACAATTTTGCAGAAATGGTGAAATGTTTGCATTCTAATTTCGTTTAAACTGAACAGACCTTATTTCGCGGATTTCTACTGCAATTGAAGAATGACTGTAATTCATGTCTGTATATTTTAGATAACTTTCATATATGTACTGTTATAAAATAACACAATATAATAAAATGTCATACATGCAAGTTGAATGCTACAATGTGCATAGTTCTTATCAATGAATAACTAATTGAGTTCATATCTATGAATTCAACTGAACAGTGCCTAATTGGGACTGATTTCTACTTAACTTGAAGAATGACAGTAAACAATGTATCAAATGTTTTCCACATCGAGCCATACCATTGGTGTATTCCAGTTTCTCGAAACGGCAACACATACAATGTATCCGTTCATTCTCGATAACTTGAATATATTTTTTAACAACAAAACATGATATTATCAAACTTTATACGTGTAGTTTGAATGATGTAAAGCCCCAACTCCCATATAAAAGCCGCAAGATGGTTCTGTGACAGGTTTTTATAAAATTCAGTAAAAAGTGCATGATTCAGATCAGAGAATTATACAGTCACCATTGCATTGTTTAAGTTATAATGTTGCATACTACTAGATTATTGTTAATGCATTTGATTGGCAAAACAAAATAATTTCCAAACAATGTTTGTTATACGCAGTTTAAAAAGTTTAACTCTAACTGCCAAATATTTGAAATTCGAGGGAGATGCACTCGGTACACATGGAGCTGTGTTAATTCACCATCAGTGGATAGCCGAGTGTTGCGTTGTAATTTACACATATTTACTACCCTGGCAGTAATAGTTGGAGTTTAATGTGCACGGTTCGTATAAATCATAACCAACTAGTGTTGTGTGTTTACTTAGTGACGTCATGCTAATCATTATCTGATATAAGATATTAATGCATATGGTGATAACATAACGTTACGTCATTATTTTACACTCTAATGAGCAATAGTCTCCGTGATGATTGATATACGACATTGTGTCTCATTATCATTCGTTTCTCACCACTGATTCAAGTGGGAAAGTTATCAGTTTCTTGCGGAGATGGGGTGTGCTCGAGTACTGGTTAATCCCAGGAAACAGTGGTTAGGTTAATTGATCGTCTGTTAGCCCTCGATGGCATAAAAATGACGCTAAATATTCAATCAATCAATCAATCAAATGAGCAAAACTGTGTATTTAGTTAACATTTTTAGTAAGTATTTTCGTGTAGTCACCATACTATTGTTATAATAATAAATGTGTTTAAAGCATAGTAGTGTAATATGGATTGCATTGTAGAAAGCATACTGTTGTAGCGTGCTATAGTTTTAGTTGGTATACGTGGGCTTTAAGCTTAATATTGTACTACGGATATTTGCGTTATCATGTTATAAGAACGTGCAGTCATTTGACACACCACATACATTGTATCATATCACATTAAAATACCACCCTATACCATATAGCACATAGTCTGTATATGTAACACACCAAAATACCACCCTAAATCATACAACACAAAGCATGTAGATGTACCAAATTAAAATACCACATCCAAATACCGCCCTATATCATACAACGCATAGCAGTTATATTTATGTACCACATCAAAATACCGCCCTATATCATACAACGCATAGCAGTTATATTTATGTACCACATCAAAATACTTCCCTATATCATATAACGCATAGCAGTTATATTTATGTACCACATCAAAATACCACCCTAAATCATACAACACAAAGCATGTAGATGTACCAAATTAAAATACCACATCAAAATACCGCCCTATATCATACAACGCATAGCAGTTATATTTATGTACCACATCAAAATACCGCCCTATATCATACAACGCATAGCAGTTATATTTATGTACCACATCAAAATACTTCCCTATATCATATAACGCATAGCAGTTATATTTATGTACCACATCAAAATACCACCCTAAATCATACAACACAAAGCATGTAGATGTACCAAATTAAAATACCACATTAAAATACCGCCCTATATCATACAACGCATAGCAGTTATATTTATGTACCACATCAAAATACCGCCCTATATCATACAACGCATAGCAGTTATATTTATGTACCACATCAAAATACTTCCCTATATCATACAACGCATAGCAGTTATATATATGTACCACATCAAAATACTTCCCTATATCATACAACGCATGGCAGTTATATTTATGTACCACATCAAAATACCACCCTATATCATACAACGCATAGCAGTTATATTTATGTACCACATCAAAATACCACCCTATATCATACAACACAAAGGAGTTATATAGATGTACCACATAAAAATACCGCCCTATATCATACAACGCATTGCAGTTATATTTATGTACTACAATAAAATACCATCCTATATCATACAACGCATAGCAGTTATATAGATGTACCACATCAAAATACCATCCTATATCATACAACACAAAGCAGTTATATGTAGATGCACCACATTATTATATCGTCTTATATCATACAAAACATAATTTGTATATCAAACATATCAAAAATCAAATACCCCTACAGTACATTATGTATTAACCGATATTAAAATACCATCAACGTTCTATTAAACCATTTGAATATATCGCAGCTGTTTGGTACGCATTTATTCATCATGTTGCACAATAAAATGCACAGAAATAGCATCAGCCTATCAACATCATCAACAAGTATATGTTTCACCTGTATTTTTTTTTATCAGCAACACGTTTCATCGTTTAAGTGGATAATAGTGTAGACCGTCAAGTTATCCTCGGAAAACACAATGTTTGTTTTGGATGGTACTGCGTTCTAATTTAAACGTTATAGACCTGCACATCTTGTGTTTTTTTTCTTTCAGTTTTGTCCATCATTAACCAATATAAAATAGATAATAATTGATTTTTTTTAAGGTGCACCTTGGTTACAAGTTATCTGCCTTATTGTTTAATGTTGTTGTTGATGATACAAGATTTATAGTATTGTGATTATAAATAGTTCAATTTTAGATTATAATTCGGAAGTTGGTCATTGAACGTATTTTGTTGATATCAAAGTTTGATATGACTTCCCTCAACTATTTTACTGTGGTACATTATTAATTTTACAATATAAAGATTTAAATAGGTTAATTATATAGAATAACTTGTTTAAACTAATTTATTTGAGCTAAATTGCGCAGAGAGCTCAGAGGTTTTATGAAACGCTCTAGCGTCCGCTTCCGGGGAAGAACGAACCAGTACTATGATTTTTAATTTAAAGAGACATTGGTACTAGTTACATGTAGGTATCGAACTCGCCACCTCTGGCGTGAGCGATCGACACTCTATCCACTATACTGCTGAACGCGCTTTTGTAGAATAATTATTAAAACATTTACGTTCAATACTATGTTTAAATGAAATCTAAAAAAAAAATAATAATCTTAAAAATGTACCAATCACTGTCATTTATATGAATATACTCTTAAAGTTTATACCGCAGCGTGGTCAAGTGGTAGAGCGTCCGCCTCGCATGCGGAAGGTCGTGGGTTCGATCCCCGGCCGGGTCATACTTTAAAAATGGTACTAGAAGCTTCCTCGCTTGGCGCTCAGCATTTAGAGGACAGTTCTAGGTCTGGTCGGCCCGGTATCAGTATAATGTGACTGGGTGGGGTATCATACCACGTGTCTGCGGCATGATAACGTATATAATAGTATGATAACGTGCATACATTTGTTATCAAATTGTCGTTTGGTTTCATGTTAAATGTTCTAATCTTTAAATAGGTTTTCTGCATCAAATACACACAACATATTTCTGTGCTTCAGATACTATTGACATAAATCATTAAAACATGTGTTTTATGAATCTTTCTCAAATACGTTTCCTCGTTTCCTGAATCCCGCCATTGATGGGTGTTGAATCTGACAGGCAATTGTGACGAGACTTGCGTTGGCGGCCAACATTTTATTCTTTTAATAAATCGTCTGGCTGTTTAAATTTTAGAGCAACGACCGTAATCTGGCGTGAAAATAATATATTTTGAATTTGATTGTCACGAAATTTAAGATAAAACAGTTGATTTACGGCGGTAGGAGCTAATATATAGACAGTATCTATTTTACGATATATTTCGTTGTGCATTTGCATTGAACAAATCACTGAAGTTTGTTTCTTTCAGTGTCACAGAACAGTTTTCACACATATTCTGGACTTAGGAATATCATCATCATTCTTAAAAGTGCATATTAACGATTGTTACAATTACATTTCTTAACAACATATAAATGACTTTTATACGTATAGAAAATCATAGATATGAGCACATATTACAAATGATATATAATAAAAGTATACGTCGGCGACATATGTATAACGCGCCCATAAAAATAAAACAGTAGACCCACTTCCATTGATTCTTGAATACCAGATGTTAAGAATATCTGCGTTTTTTTGGAGGTCATATATTTCTATCTCACCTATGGGCCGTGATAACATTATCGTGCAGTGACATTTGAGCCATCCATGACGTGACGTATTACAAGTATGACGTAAATATTATAATGTGACGTCTTAACAACGATCATGGTGCATATATAACGATGAGTTAAATTTGAATATAGTCAGTGGCATAGCTGGCTTATGTTGGATGCGTGCGCACTGGAAGTGTAGGGGGTCTGGGACATGCATATCCCATACATTTATTAAATATGAACTTGAATTGGTGGTCTTTGGTGTACTTCAGTATATATTTACAGCTATTACTCATAGGCCATACGATGATTGAGCAAAATTTACGTTCATATGCAAAAATACACAGAAAATTTAACAAAACTTCTCAGCTCATTTTCCCCCTAGGCCTATTCCCCGGATCACTTTATTGCATTTTTTGGCGTTTTTTTGTGTGTGTTTTTCATATTTTGGAGAAGGTTGTAGGCCCTTGTCTACACGGCCTAAAGGCAGCTACGCCCCTGATAGTATTTAATGTGTTTGGTATGAAAGAAAAAAAGTCTGGTTTGGATAAAAAACATATCCGTCCCTTGGGATAACTATTTCCGCGGGAACACGACAAAACCTCCCGTCAAAACAGTTTACCTTCGGCCGGACATTTCTATCTGAACCTAAAACCCATGTACAATTCCTATTTTCTGTCACGGCATCTTATCTGGGATAGTGGAATATAGATCTACAACAACACCAACACGACCACCACCTTGCTAAACTGACAGTAAAGTTAACCACACTCGTCAGTACACTGTCGTTCATAGTATTTACTCAATCTGAAATCGCCTAAGGGAGACAACCTATTAGCTACAATGATAACGCTTTGTTGCAGTTATAACTCTTACCCAGCAGCGTTAACAAAATCCAGTCTGTCTAACATATTGAATTTCATAAATTACATACTGAGCAAAACATATTCATGGAACGTTTTATAATCTAATTAATGTATAATATATTATGCGTGTCCGTACGTTTATTCAGATTTTTATAATAGCGATGTTTTAAATATTTAATAAATGAATTTTCAGCAACCAACTGATACGTTTAATTATAATTAAATTCATGGAATACTCCTACTACCAATATGTACTTATACAGTTACGTTTAATTATAATTCGTGGAATACTCTTACTACATATTAAATTCGTGGAATACTCCTACTACTTATATGTACTTATACAGTTACGTTTCGACTACCATACTGCAAAGCATATTTATTCACTGAACTCCATAACTGCGGACTTTTCAAGGTAAACTGGAACATGTATGTAGACACATATGCACACGTTCCAACATAGGGTAAATAGTTGGACTTATACTGAGTGGTCTTTGGCATTTTGTTTATCAATATTCATAAGCGTTGTATTCACCATTGCATTATTGTCTACATCCCCGACATATCTATTTTAGAGTGTTCCAACGCTTGCGTGTTCATTTTATTGACAGTTACCGCACACGATATTTAAATTATTACTAGTCTGACGTTTATGAGACATGTTTCAATGTATATTAGCAATTTTATTGCTTTATTTTCTGCCAGAAATAAACTATGCTAAAGTTTATTGTTAGATTTTAATCAATGACAACGTAATCTCGGATATGATATGATATTATATCATATAATATCATATCATTTGATATCATATCATATTATATGGATACGTGTATATCTAATATACTATTTGGTTTTGATTGGTTTTGATGGCTCTGAAACATTCTTACTGAAACAACTGTCAATATACGCTCAAAAAAGACAACAGATCCTTGAAATTGGGTTGAATATCAATCATACAATAAACTACACAACAATATTTTATGGTCTCACTTCAAAGCAAATTGTTGTTGATTATAACGAGCCATTTTGGCAAAATAAATGTATGAGTGTACATTATTATTATATACGAAACATATATTCGTACAAAACAGATAGTGACGATTGACATTGATTGATTGTTGCTAAGAAACAAAACAGATAACAACTACCGGTTAACATTTTTACATGTTCTGTGCAATACATTATTTGTAAGCACACATTCCAGCATGTCTATCTAAAAGGATGATGTCATTTGTAAAACGTCAAAGTTTCAAATAGCTACTTAGCTGCTTAATATATAAAAACCGAAATAGATGAAATAAATCTTAAACACTGTAGGTATACCATTATTGTGATTTTATTTTTTTTCTATGCAATGATAGTTAAATTACTGCAAGGACATTTGCTTGTTAAATGGCGTTTGTTTAGACTCAAAATTCTGATATAATTGCGTGATTGCTGTGTATTCACCAAAACGCCAGCTTGCACTCGGGTTCAAAATTTCAATTTACTTAACACTAGTATTTCAGAACAGTTTCAATCTCACAATCAAGTATATACGTTTTTTTCTTGAGAACACTTGAAATGTAAAACAGTAATCATATGTTTTATAGACGTAGTGTTAACATTTCAACTTGAGTGCATACTTAATTTGGAAAGTTTTGCAAATACGATGTCTTGATATGTCCTGGACCCGATTATCACAGAAAGTATAAATAAAGTGTATACCGCAGATATCAAATATTTACAGCAATTGCAGTCGCTTTTATATACTTACACTATGTAAATGATTTATTTAACATAATTGCCACAGTCGCATGAAACAAAATTAATCTTGGACGAAAATTTACCTCCTTCGTACATAATCAGAAGTTGCATTATAGAAAATCGTACTATTACTAACAATAATTCACCTTCATAACTTTTATTCACGGTTAAAACCGTACCCAAAAAACTAGTTGACAAAGTACGTAGTTTTATTACAATTATCTACCTGTTTTGCATGTTGTTGTCACATTGATTTCTCTAATTTTCTGTGAGTTATAGTAATTTTTTGTAAAGTGAAACAGAACAGAAAATTGTACTGATGTGCTGATTATTAGACCGAATATCAGCATAAATAACTGTAATTACATTTCTAAATCACATCGTGTAATAAACTAGTTACTATGACAATTACCTGACGTTTGATAAGTGGCAGTATCGCTGGTATAGCTATGTACGTATACATTAGAAGGGTTTATGTGTATTCACTGTGATTTTTTTGTGGCAAAAGGAAATCCTCCGTGATCGAGTTTAGTTTAAACGTATTTATTTAACTTCGATTGTGCAACTAGCTCTTACAACTAATACAAGACATGCTTGAAGTCTTCCTGGGTAGAACCAACACTAACAATCTGCGGAAAATGTCTTGCTCAAGGACACTACACATAGCCGTGGCGGAGGATCGAACCTACGATCTTCCAATCATTGGTTTGGTGCTTTATCACTTGACCGTACGCTCCGTGACCAGTAAAGCGCCGTCACTTACCTCCCGCTCGCGCCACAAAATTAATATGAGAAAGTTTGTGTCAATTACTCGCGTAAGGACGGTTGTTCTACCCAGACTTATTCAGAGATCTTCCTCCACCAATATTGATTGATTGAATATTTAGCGTTATTTTTTATGCCATCGAGGGCTAACAGACGATCAGTTAACCTAACCACTGTTTCCTGCGATTCTGAAAGGTTAATATGTACTCGAGCACATCTCATCTCCGCAAGTAACTGGTAACTTCCCCACTTGAATCAGTGGTGATAGACGAATGATAATGAGACGCAATGTCGTATATCAATCATCACGGAGATTGTTACTGAACGGGTATTCGAACTCACGACCCCTGTATTGATAGTCAGACGCGTTAACGACTGAGATAATCGGGCAACAAATAAAACTAGAATGCCATATTTAACACGAAATGCTCCAGATAGAGACACCGGGTATAGGAAAGTAAAACAAATCCTAGTAATCATAAGTCATTAATTTTGTAAACTTTATAATATGCGTGATTGATATAGAAATACCGAAAATTCAATAATGGTGTGCTACAGAATAGTCCAATTTGTAACCTAGAATGTTGGCCGCACACACGCGTTTTTGCGAAGTGTTCGCACACCGATGGTCATATATCTACACATGTAAGAATCTTTAAGACATTAAAAAAAAGTAAAAACTGAATAATTAACTACATTCTTATTTCAATAATTACTTTATATAGTAGCATGGCAATCCAAATTATAATTAGTAGCACATTACATTTCTAAAATTCGGATAATGCGTCCGGTTAAATCAGTAAAAGAAGAACGAGACATATTATTTATATGACATTTAGCATCTGAAATAAACATGAGCACGTTAACGCCGTGATTAAGTGTGCACACAGTTCAAGATAGTTTGTGATACGTTTGACTTTTATGTCTTACGACAGTTTTCAGGATAATTGTCCACGGGATTAAACCATATATCACGTCTTTTTCATATTTTATGTCTGTTTTACCGCGTCTGCTCTATTAATTTATATGTTTTCCTTGCAACTTATCAGCACATTTCGCAGCTATATGGCTTTTCTCATCGTCTTGCTATATCGCATGCACATATTATGTATTCCTGATAGCTTCTAGTAGGGTATTCAAACAATTGCTATGAACTGAATTTCATCTTCAATTTTATCAAAATAATTAGAAAAAAAGGTACGCTCAATATTGAATTTCATGTGATGGATGCTTCTACTGAAACTGAAACTGCTAAGATATATTGCATATCAATGTACTGAACCAAAGGAAAGCGTGTGTCACCCACGTATCTAAACAACCATGATTGCATTATATTAAATGTCATAATATAGTTATAACCACTAGCAATATAAATAAAACATAATATAAAACCAATTTCTCAGGGCCTTAGGTTGATTTGTACGCAATACACAATAAAACATGCAAGTTCAAAGTCGTTAAATGAGAATAATAGTACTATTGTATCCCATTCATGAATATTGCAAATGCAATGAGAGCAATGGAAGTTTTAATAATTATGCATTCTGGTTGTCTTAATTACAATCGATTGTTGTCCCATTGAACAATATTACAGAGTTAGCAAACCTGACATTAATCAACCTAGGTGATAGCTAATGATGTTACAGTTATTGTTTTGCGGACTCTCATTTACAAGTTTTATGTTGAATAAGACTACACAGTGTTTCTGTATATTTATTTGTATGATAACATGTCACTTATTTTATAATCATTTAATCGTCCTGATATCCGATTATAAAAGCTTTACCAACATAGTCAGTCCTGGAATTGTGATGTAAATATATACTCTGTAAGGTATTTTGTTCACACTATGGTTTGAATTGTTGATATACCTACATGTATATTTATTCGTCATATCATCTTTAGTTTTAAAGGAACCATATCAGGAATTCTAAAAAGTTTAAAATTGGCGAAACACATTTTCCCCCAATATATCGTGCCTGTATATACTCACCGATCCCGTATTACCAAACAGATATATATATATATATATATATTTAAAAATGCAAAAATAATATATTGAAGAGGCTTTCCTAACTTGGGCTAAGCGCCTATGTTAGACAAAAATAGTTTTTTCCGCAAATATTTTTTTACGTATTGAATGAGTCACGTTAATTCAATTTGATCCGTTATGCAGTTTACACGTATATTTTTAAAGTGTTTTTCATTAAATACTGGCTTTAGCTGTGAACATTCTATATATATATGATATCAGTATAGTTTTTGAGTATTTTATTACTTTTAATTTATATGTAATGAACTGGCAAACTGGCAATATAAACATTAGTAATAAATCGATTTTCATCAAGATAGTAAATGACAAAAACGTGTCGTTAACATATGTCATTGCGGTTAACTTTTTCAACGGGTTACCTGACGTTATATAATATGATACACACATGTATATACTTCCAGGTTGACTTGTTCTAGATTAAATTTGTTATTACACAAATCTGTTATCAAACGGAGAATAATAGCTATTTGTTCTAAAGAATAAGTGAGCTATAAAGCTATAAAACATGCAATAAGTAATATATTGCATGTAATTAGATTAACTATCGATATTTTTGTAAATCTGATATGTATGTTTTGAAATATGTGTACTGTTTAAACCGAAAATAATGTTTAGACTAAAATATAATAATTTTAGCTGAAATAAATCAAACAAATATATATTTTTTTTGTATTGTAGATTTTCGTTTCCTATTCTTGTAAGTAAAAATCCGAGCTACTTTCTAACTGACCAACTATATACTTGGCGTCATCTTCTAATACATATGATGACCTTATATGGTGACCTTTATGTCTTACAATGATTGGCGGAGGCTTATTTATTGGCCGTTCCTTATAGACATGACCTGAGTAATGAATCGCATACGTACCCTTTTTCTGAGTATTGTGAAAACATAAATCTCACATGTGCACATTTATTATTAGATTTATTAAACCCGTATGGGAATACTGCCCAGTTTAATGTATGTCCACTTGTCTAAATATTTGTTCAATAATGCATAACTGTGCATTCATGTATTCAACAAGGATTTGTTTCCTAGTGGCCTTATTGGATACATAAAGTAATCAACTGACATAAAGAACAGTTTAAGTCCGTGCTTCCCAGCATCAATAAGAATTTATAAACTTTACATCACACAGTAGAAAAGATACATCCATATGTTATGAATAATTGATGGGGACCACGATTACAGCAACCGTCAATATCTGCTATCTGATGTGCGCCATTACTATCACGGCAATGCGGTTTCAAAAAAACAACATTAAACGTTGAAAGGTAAATGGCCTTAAAGGCTACAGTTGGTGCAAAAGTTAGTACTTGCAGTACAATAAATGTACATATAATACATTTGTTGTTTTGTAATAAATGTTTTCATGCACAGACTGTTGGAATTATTTCAGTTCACACCTTGACGTACGCTCTTGTATAATATTAACAAAACAAACATGATTATTGTTAGAGTTACACAAACTGAAAAACTCATATTGAGATATCGTTCCCAATGGTTGATATAACACACATCTTTACTGATTTTGAATATTAAGAATGTTCCGTAATAATTAATTTACTTTACTTCTGCCTGGTAGATATATATATATATATATATATATATATATATATATATATATATATATATAAAATATTGGAGTATAAGAGAAGAAATTTCATGATACAAAAGTTTTTAATGTGAATTTAGTTCTTGAAACTGTTTAATTACATTGATGTATCAGCTATAAAACATGCAATATATTATATATCGCATTGCATTAGATTCACTATCGATTTTTTTTTCTAAATCTAATATGTATATATGTTTTAAAATATGCAAGAAAGTAAATGCATATTGAACATAGAATAGTACGCCACCTTTCGCTAAGTATACTATTTAAGCCGATACTATTGTTTTTTTCCCATAATGATTTTGAAAACAACTATATTAATTTCAGCTAAAATTAACCTGTGTTACTATTAAATACAACTACAATAGATGTGATCTACCACAGAGAGGCTTTACATTCAATTTTGGGTCCATTTAATATTAACGCCCCAATATTTGATATACAAGCAATGCATTTAATACTGACGCCCGAGTATTTGATATACAACCAATACATTTAATATTAACGCCGCAGTATTTGATATACAAGCAAAACATTTAATAGTAACGCCCCAGTATTTGATATACAAGCAAAACATTTAATAGTAACGCCCCAGTATTTGATATACAACCAATACATTTAATAAAAATGTCTTTACTTTCAATGGAGTGTAAAGCCAATTTCAACACACGGAAGGTTCGGAATGGTATATCTATGTAGTTTTATTGGTGGATGAAGACATCAGAATTGATCTGAGTAGGTCCACCGTACTTTCCCAAGTAACTGGCAATCCTTCTCATATAAAGTTTTTGAACCTAAGTGGGTTTAAGTGTGAGGTAAGCCTTCATAAGACAACAGCGTCATAGACCACTAGGTCATGGTTGACCCTGTTTGATGGTTGGCCCTGTTTGATGGTTGGCCCTGTTTGATGGTTGATCCTGTTTGATAAAAAGAAAAATTAAAGCTGAATACATAGCACGACAAGGTTTATCGTCTTGGAATAGTAAGTGTTGCTTTACCTCAGATATGTCAAATACGATATATGTATTAATTTGATATCCATTATATAAACTCATTAATAGTTCTACTTTTTAGACTATACTTAACATTTAATATTCACATCAATCAGAAATAATGACAAAATGGTTTGAAAACCAATATAGTAGAGGACAAAGGAAGAGAATACTGATTATATTGCAATGAAACGGAATCCATGGAGAATAAACATGTAGTTTTTGTTCTATGAAAGGTCATAATACAATTTGCGGTAATGAATATAATTCGTTCATTGTGCTCTACAAAGACGCGGAAATGTCAGAGTTATCAAATGCCTTTTTATTAGGCTTATAAACGAAAAATATCCTAATAATTCCTAAACTTGCCACTATATCTACAGTGCAATAACAGTATTTTGTTTAAATGGCTGTGCTATCAACAATCAACGTGCTGATAAAGCAAATATGAAAATAATAATGACTTAGCACAAATATAGGCTACATGTTTTCATTGTCTAGATGGAATGGTGGGTTAGTTAATTGTACACTAAATCCTCAAAATATGATATTACCACTTTGATGTTTCTTAATATATAATTATATCTTTTAAAAGAGATGAGATTCTGTTTTTCGTTTTTCGGTGTTTCTATTTTAGTTAACTGCTAAAAACGTACTTATTTGATTGCAGCTTTGTAAACTAATAACACTAAACAGTAAATGTTTCCGTAATAATCTAAGTATTAGTTAAGGTGATATAAATCGAACTAGACTGTTTTACGAAGATTCAACGTAAAATACGGAATAACTGTGAAATTTATGTGATGAAGGTTAATATAATTGCTTAAACTGACTAAGACGCTGGACATACAACCTTGTATCCGTCTTATATCCGTCTTGTCGTACCCTTTACTTATTATTATCTGTCTGATCTTGTTCATGCCGCGTGATCGAGTATATTTTCGTGTATCATCACCTGTTTACTATGCATTTATAGAAGTTGTTACAGGGTATTTTAAGACATAAGGTACTGACTGTTCAGGAAACGAAATCGAGAGCGGTTTATATATGCTCTGATTTTTTTAAACAATCGAGCTGAAATAAACCAGTACAAACTGAAATAAACCTTGTTAAAAATGGTTTAAGTTAAATAAAATTATATCTTTCCAATTCACATGAGTGTGTTTTACTCAATTAATTGATTAAACACATCTATAATGCCTCTGCCTCACTTAGAATTAACTTCTTTACATAACGGTAGCAAGATTCTTGCGACCAAGAAATTAGAGCTGTGTAAATAAATTGGGATTTTTTTTTTTTTTGAAAATTCATAATATTGTCATATTTCTTTGTACATATGAGAATATTGGAACATTGTTGTTAGTTCCAATAGAAGACAAGGCACTTTTAGAATCATTGCTTATGTGTTCAGTATTCGAGAAGTGTATTTCTCTATATGTAAAACACTTCAAAATTAATTGTTGTGTGAGACGTTAATGTGCACTTTGTTGGTTTTTTTGCGACAGGTCTTTGTTCGTTATTCGTTAGAAGTCTAATCCAATCGTTACAGTTTGGTACAAAAGACAACGTGTATAAACATTGTATACATTTAAACACATATCGTGGAGCTGTGTATTGATTTGCCGAGATTTACGGCTATAAAACTGTAACTATGTTTGTAGTAATCGATGATGTAATGTTGATGCAATGGTGATTAGATTATCAAGTTTTCTATATAACAGTGTGCTGCAATAACCACGATATAACACAGACAATATGTCTGGATATATGTTAACTTGTGTAATGTTAGTGTGTATATGGTAGTTTTGTTTGTTATATGGTGAGTGTACTTGTGGTAATTTTGGTGTGTATCTGTTAGTTTTGTCTGTAATATGGTGTGTTTACTTGTGGTAATGTTGGTGTGTATCTGTTAGTTTTGTCTGTAATATGGTGTGTTTACTTGTGGTAATGTTGGTGTGTATCTGTTAGTTGTGTCTGTAATATGGTGTGTTTACTTGTGGTAATGTTGGTGTGTATCTGTTAGTTGTGTCTGTAATATGGTGTGTTTACTTGTGTAATGTAGGTGTGTATCTGTTAGTTTTGTCTGTAATATGGTGTGTTTACTTGTGTAATGTAGGTGTGTATCTGGTAGTTTTGTCTGTAATATGGTATGTTTACTTGTGTTATGTTGGTGTGTATCTGATAAATTTGTCTGTAATACGGTGTGTACACTTGTGGTAATGTTGGTGTGTTGCTGGTAGTTTTGTCTGTAATATTGTACGTTTACTTCTGGTAACTTCGGTGTGTATCTGGTAGTTTTATTTATAATATGGTGTGTTTACTTGTGTAATGTTGGTGGGTATATGGTTATTTTGTCTATGATATGGTGTGTTTACTTTTAGTATTTTGGTGTGTATCTGGTAATTTTGTCTGTAATGTGCAGCGTTTACTTGTGGTAATGTGAATATTACTCTTTTAAACTATTGCTTAAAATATATTTTAGTTAATTATCAAACATGACTACATCTTCTAAGCATTGGTGAACAAACCATTCTTGCACATTTAATAACAAATAACGATTTAAATGTATGATTCTATGATTTGCTTCATAAACTCCAAATTCCAAAATATTAAGACATTCAGAGCCGATTCCACTCTCATAAACAGATCGGCTTATTTGATTTGAGCTTTCAAATAATAACTGGTACATATTCATGACTGCCATTTTCCCGATAGAGAGCCACCAGCACCAACATGTAACCTTAATGAAGACTGAACGTCTAATGATAGTTGATATAATGAGTAATCAGGTTACAAAACTATAACCAAGTACCGTACTATGTAACGAACATTCAAATAGCAACAGTTCACATTTTAGCAGAACATTGAATAATTATGAACAGCACTCTACACAAATGCAGAAAAAGTGATAATATGAGCACTGCTGATGAGCTATAGCATAATACCATACCGCTAATTACATTATCAATAGATGGATGATGGCAATACCGGTCTCACCTTGAATTGTTGTTTGGGGATTTTGTGGCGTGTGTGAGTTTTGGCAAACCAATATAAAATATGCATATGTTTGATAAACAAAAATGAGTTTACGGACCCAGTAATATTTAAACCGAAATATAGTTTGGGGCAACGTGATTGAATACGTGTTTTCAGCACAGATTTACTTACCTACCTGCATATTCTGGGATAATACTATACAAAACGTTACGACACCCAATGCACTGACAAAAACGTCAAGTAATTGCGACATATGTTATATTATATTCACAGTATGTATATTTCAATTCAACATATGTTACACATGCATAAAACAGAAAACGATTCAATGATAAATGCTTTCCGTAGTCGTGCAAGAATGCGTTTACAACACCATTTTGTTTCTTTAACAAAGACGTACTGTATTGATTAAAACATTGCTCCCACAAGATGGTATCGCTTAACTAGAAAGTTCATTGAAAACTGTCACAAACCCAACTGCAATACACATACAAGCCATTATGTCACTTATGTCGCGAACATTCGGTGTTAGGAAACTACATTGTGGAACCCTTTGGTTTGGAATGTTTGTTTGGCAGAATATTGATTTTTGAATGCACTGTCATAAAATGTTGGAATAGAAGACAATTAACTGTCATACGAGGTTGAAATAGAAGACAATACCATGCTTGGAGATCAAGTGAGTATTCTGTTTCTCAGTATCGCAGACAGATGTTATTATACTGCTAATGATGGGGTTAATATTGATATAATAAAATACTTCTATCGCAACACGTATTATTTTATCGAGGTTTTGTTGGAAATATTGGAATAAATACTACCTTTAAACTAGCATTTAGCTGTCCCAAATGGAATTGCAATGTAGTTTATTTAATTTAAAAATATCTATAATTTATAGTAATTTTATATTCATGCGTTCAGAAAGCTATTTTGATTTAATGCGATTTGATGGCATTACAGTTGTGTAGAGTACAGTACATTATAAAAGCGAACACAATAAGTAAACCCGAATCAAGTTATAGTAAATCCTAATCAGAGAGGGCAACGTTTTTTAAAAATTTGATTTGTTTCCGAATATACATAACGCTTTTGACCATTAATTAGGTCAAAGCAGTTAAACCACAAAAGAGATTCCATTGATCCTAGTTTCCATTCATATATAATTATTGGCAATGGTGTGATGATATGGTTGAAATATGGCTATTTCTATGAACATTCTCAGTTTTAATAACGAAACAAAACTGGATGCTTTTTCAGAAATAAAGGTACACGAAACAACAATGTTGTAATTTAACGGATTTAAAAGATAATTATCATTTTGTGATAATTCATCCACATTCCACTGATGCTTTGAAATATTATATTGATAAATATTTAATAAAAAATTTCGTATGTTTAAGTATTTTTGAATTGGTCATTGGCTTTTATATATTTATTTCTGTTTTTATATGTAAAGTTAATGAACAAACCATATATATATATATATATAGTTCATGGGGTGAAACCGATGCCCTTTCCCGTTCCCTGGCACCATTTTGTTATTGTAAATATAATTGTTGTGGAAAATATTGGTTTAGTTAATAAAGACAGAGTATATAAACATGAAATAGGAAAAGACAGACATTAAAAGTGGCGACACGATTCATATAAATATATATTAAATTATACAATAATTACAGAATTATTTACCAACCGCATTTTGATAATAACGAGATACAGCTGCTATTAAATTAAAATTTTCAACTTGGAAAGCATACATTGATGGGGTCTTTAAGCTATAATTTTGAAAAAAAAGACAGTTCACAATCCTTTGTGATTCTAAAATTGGGACGCATTGCCATTTAACATACTGTCGATTTAAAAGTGTGATCGTAGTGCAATGGATATATTGTTTGCTAGCAACACTAGAGGTTGCAGGTTCGATCCCTAACTCGATCGGATTTCATCATGGAAAACATTCAGTACTGATCACCTCACACCAAAAAGTGAACTCGAGAGCGGTTCATAATCATTGAGCCTATATATCAAACGAGCTCAAATAAAACTAATGATTTTGTTGTTCCCACAATTCCCGGAAAATGTCATAAGAATGTACGGGTATGCATATCATTGAAATTGGGCGGTAATTAGTAGAATAATGTACGTATTGTTGAAAAGTTATTGTATATATGCAAATTGCTATGTAGAAAAAACGACATTTTTATTCTTCTTCTTTTTGTCAGTCATAACATAATTTTATTCGAAACAAATATTATATTTGAACAAGATTATAAGAATATTCCGTTCTTTTCCATAGTTATAACTGATTTGTATGATATATATATATATAATTGAATAAATACATATGTTTAAGCCAAATATTATAAAGATACATAGTTATTTCCTGGTGTGTCCTAGTCATCAATTGCTGTGTTTTGAGATGTCATTTTATCTAGATAGGACCAGGATGAATGTGGAATTAAACGCAACTTCTTACCATTCCCTTTGGCCACTCAACTTGTCAACTACTATTAGTCTGAGTTGTGATTATGTTTCAAGAATGTCTTACATAATTCAATATATTAACTCTCCAGAGAGGGATAGAGTCTACAAGAATAATAAGAACAACTTTCAAAAGACACCAACACCACACAGCACAAATACAAAATAGGATAGAAAAAAAATATAAGAAAAACAAAAGGAAGGCCAGAGGCAAAATTAATATTAGTTTACGGACGCACTCATTCTGCCTCTTTCCTCCATGATAACATCATATCATAAAACGAGTCATTGTTTGTTAAGAAGAGTATACCCGTCAAAATAAAGCTTTTACAAGTGCATAATGTTAACAACAAATATGTTCAAAAATATATGCAAACAGTAGGTGAATAAGAGTTAAGTGAACGACAAAAGAGAGATAATACAGTTAAAACAAAACGCCTTTACCAGTTTATGGCTTAAGTTGGACAAACTCATTCCTTTCCGATTTTGACAGGGCTTTGTGTTTCCATCATGTTCATTATTATTATTTTTATTATTATTATTATTATTATTATTATTATTATTATTATTATTATCATAAGTAGTAGTAATAGTAGTAGTAGTAGTAGTAGTAGTATTTTGCCATGCAAATACATTTTTAACCACATGTTCCCGGTCTGCTTAAATGAGAGATATCTGCGTTTATGCTTTGTCATTAATCCAGGGACCTATGAATATCAATTTTAAACTATAAACTTTAATTTTAACACTCATAAATTTGAATTTTAAACCGACATATTCGTTTCTCTTCCCCACTGACATTGTTTATATACACCAAAGAGAGAAGTATTCTGCAGAAAACTCAATTATATTTGTATAAAAATGATTAAAAAGGCTGGCATATAACTCACTGACGACAGCTTGTGCACGCGTGTATTGCTTAATGGTTTGGTTGTATTTTTTGTTAAGAATCGCGCCACAATTAAACTACAGCCAGCGAAATGCATCTTGTTTAACATAAGCAACTGAAATGCACACTCTGATTAATATGGAACAACCAAAGCCCGGCTGTCTTGTGTAAGGCTAACTCGAATTCCAATGGCTATTAATGCACTAACGGACACATTGTTTTATTGTAATATCTAACAATGACGACACTATATTGAATAACCTTCACGGGCACATGTTCATGGAAAGCTGACTGCATCATTCTAAAGTTCAATATATGGTTTAGTAAATATTTAGATGTAAGACACTATGCTATTTAGTTTATTTATAATATACGGAATGTATGTACCAAGTGTAAATTAAGAATAAAATATAAACAAATAACAACAAACACCAATTTGAATAAGTTAAAACATAACATCTTATACACAAATACGTGATTGAATGAAACATGTGACACTTTTTTCAGAGCGTTATTTGACATATATAACGATATGACTGAGACGTTAAGGTACCACTATTCCATAAGTAGTTGAAAACTATGGGTGCGTTTCACAAAAAAACTTACAACAGTCGTCGTAAACGTAAACCAACACTTATTCATAGTATTTTTAATATTCATCGAAATGAATCCAAAATTGCTAAAACCATGCAGAAAACTATATATTTTCTGAAAATATAATAATTTTAAATGTCGATCAAAATGTGAACAAACAACATGAATTTGTCAAATTGACTTACGGTGAATTTTATCGCAAGTTATTTTATGAAACGCAACCCAGATCTTCATCAACAGTATGGCAAACCCTGTTGACAGAAATGAAAACTTTACAACAATATACGGTATGTGTACCACGTCACAGACATTTGAATATTGATAAAAAAACTAAATATAACTATTTCTCAAACTGACGGTATAAAACACAATTTATACAAACAATGGATACAGATGGGTTATTTCAGTTACTTCCAGCAACCAATTACTGATTATACTTGTTTCCGAGGGAGGTGACGGGCATCTGCATCACTTACTGACATAGAGGTCAGTGAGATATTTTACGTACACTGGTTACGACTTTCCCAGCAGGAGTGCATGATTTCGCAGAACCTCGAATAAGACACTGTGGGATACCCGGACGAAACCCTTCAATACAAATTGCATTGAAATAAAACAAAACATACATACATAAAGTCCAAATAATAAATCTGCATTTATACATCAAACAGTAATAAAATCTGGGTGTGGAATTGATTTTATAACTGCTGTATTTAACTCAATTACATAATTGCGAAAATGCTCCATATTACTGCCAGCAGAATCAATACTAACGAGGAAGTTGAAAGAAACTTAATTGCAGATAATCTTTTAACCAAAGATAACAGTATTGTGTAATTAAAGGCATGGTTAACCGGTAGCATTTAAAGTATAAAGTCAACATTACATTGGCAGCCTATTTATTATGTGACATTCAATAGCACCAAAACATGTATCTTGAAATTGTTGACAATGAGTAATTATCAAACTATTTAACAGATGACCTTTGTGTTAATATTTTTAAATATTTACACATGTTTTTACAAAATAATCGTTTTCTTCAAAAGTTTATTCTATTCTTCAACGTACATTTAGTTTATACATTATTTTATTTTGTCGTACAGTCAATATATACATCAATTAACAAATGAAATTGATTCAGGTGAAAGCTACACTACCATATATCGGAGCGTAGATTTGCACATATAATTAGTGCAGTAGTAGTAGTAGTAGTAGTAGTAGTAGTAGAAGTAGTAGTAGTAGTAGTAGTAGAAGTAGTGCTAGTGGTAATACTGGAAGTAGTGGTGGTAGTAGTGGTAGTAGTATGAGAAATGGTGGTGGTAGTAGTAGAAATGGTGATGGTAGTAGTGGTAATGGTAGAAGAAATGATAGTGGTAGTAGTAGAAGTGGTGGTAGTAGTAGAAGTAGTAGTAGTAGTAGTAGTAGTAGCAGTAGTAGCAGTAATGGTGATGGTAGTACCAGAAGTGGTGGTGGTGGTGGTGGTAGTAGTTGTAGTAATAGTAGTAGTAGTAGTAGAAGTAGTGCTAGTGGTAATACTGGAAGTAGTGGTGGTAGTAGTGGTAGTAGTATGAGAAATGGTGGTGGTAGTAGTAGAAATGGTGGTGGTAGTAGTGGTAATGGTAGTAGAAATGATAGTGGTAGTAGTAGAAGTGGTGGTAGTATAAGTAGTAGTAGTAGTAGTAGTAGTAGTAGTAGTAGTAGTAGTAGTAGTAGTTGCAGTAATGGTGATAGTAGTACCAGAAGTGGTGATGGTGGTGGTGGTAGTAGTAGCAGTAATAGCAGTAGCAGTGGTAGCAGTTGTAGTAGTGGTTAGTGCTAAAGGTTACAAAATGCCTTATTTTGTCGTATACGATTGGAACGTGTTTGCATTCATAAAGATATGACAAGATAATATGTATTCTCATTCAATTAACTAATAATGTACTGCAATGACTCACTTTCTGTACAATATATCAAGTGGTACATTTATCCTGATATTGTATAGTTAATATTGTTTTACCCAAGGCTGATTACAATTGATTATTCATATCAGGTCCTGCGTTGACATTGCTTTTTGTTGGGAGCCTCTTATGATTGATCCAGCATCATTCAGAGCGCTCCAAGTGAGTGATGCTGCATTACATAAAACACCTGCCCTTATGTTGTACTCGGAACCGATTTGTTATAGAGAGTCGTTGTCATTGACTGTATGTCGAGGTAAAATTTCGTTTCTTTGACACTACTTGTTGATATAAATGTTACTTATATTGATCTATAGTATTTTAGTCTATCACAGATTCTGATATCTCAAGAACCTCAAATGAAAAAGCAGAGAATGTTATGCCTGTCCCACAATTAGTGGCAATTGAATGCTTACAAAACTTTCAGTTTGAGCAACTAATCAACTGATTAACGTGCTCAAATGTGGCTTTCCCAACATTGCTATTTAACGGACCACTCGGCGGAGCTAGGTCCGGTAAGTAATTGAATAAAGTATGTAGAAAAAGATATCTCACTTCAAGATGTGAAAATAGAAGGTTGTGCAATCGTAGACTACCGACCGTTTCAAGGCGGTTACCGTTGTAGTCGTGTTTTCTATATGTATCTACTGCAGATATAATTGTTATTATGTGTTTTAAGCGTTTTTGTGCTCTGTTTAGGAGGTGGTTTTACTATTTCTAAAATTGTTATTGTTTTTTGTTGTTTGTTTTTGTTGTTCTTGTTATTGTTGTTAATATATAAATATTTGAATATATATATACTATTAACTAAATATTTACGTGTGACGGTTACAAGGTGTGGAAATATTATTAATTTCAAGAGTTATAATTCGTGTTAATGAAACAACAGATATCATCAATAAACATATATCATCAATAAACATATATCATCAATAATCAGATATCATCAATATACATGTTCATGTATGATATGTGAAACTGTATTTTCAATGTCTAACAATTCTTCTCAGTAAAATATATTATCCTACACGATGAAGTCAATTTCTAGGTTAATAGTCGAACATTAGATAGCGCTTATTTAGATATAACATCAATAAAAAGATTTAAATTTAACCTTTATAACTGTTTCCAATCAAAAACATTATGTAATTCAAACTTTTCATACATGAGTAACAGCGTTCATTTAAGCCACAGTGTATGACTTTAATATCATGTTCTGTTTTTCTTCTAAAAATGAGTCGTATTGCCTCAAAACTGTTCAAGTCGTTTTGCGGTTTGTCCATTGAATACAATTGCGTTATTTAAAAGTACATGGATTTGCATTGGATCTGCTAAATTACTTTTAAATTATTAATATTCTACTCCTTAAACACTATAGAAAATAGTGTCTGTTGTTAGATTTTTGTTCCATTTCCCAATCCCATGCGTGTAATTTTCTACAAATTCTAGGCTATAACGGCTCCATGCACTTCTGTGTAGTTTTATCTTTAGAGAAACAGAATCTGCACCATGTCATTTAAAATCCGTATTTATGTTGCAATCCAGGATGCGAAGTCTGTTAAATCTAATTCAGAGAAGATATTCAGCTGAAATGAAAACTAATTTGATAAACTAACTCAATTTAAGCATTGTAAATTTCATTACGGATGTTAAAATATCAATTGGAAAGCATTTAATTCACTGGCACGTTGGTATTCATATCCTTGATAAAATAAGTCGGGATGAAAACATTCACAATAGTGTTTACTTGTTTGCGCTTCTGGTGCATGCAAACGGTATAGCCTCCGTAAACTTGTCATATTCTGTATTGTTTAACCATTTATCAATGTCAGAAAAGAGACGAATCTCTAATTGAACTTTCATCTATCAAGAGAGAATAGATCTGTAGTCTAAGAGATGTAGTGCGCATTTATTTTTATGGCGTTACAGATTAATGTGTCATGTGTATGTATAATGTTTCTCGGGTGACTGTAAGGCAGAATGCAAATATTGCTAACCATGGTATGAATATATCATATTTTCATAAATAAATGTTAACGAATACGTCATATTGGTTAAGGGTACATACACATAGATATTGCAAAGCACATAAATGTTTGATATAATATGTGTATTTAACACCATATACGAGTGCATTTTATTGGGTGGGGTTTAGAGATCGAGGTTGAATGTATTTACAAACCTAGTGTACGCTCCCAAGTTACCGTTCTGCTACACATAATTCCAAGGCGATGGTCCATGTGGCATTTCTTCTGTATGTACGCAATGCACTGGTTATGATTATTCTATGTATTTATAATGGTTTTACTTTTATGCTGAATTGGTACCTTGAATGTTTCCTGTCCTATTTGGCATATAGATCCTATTTCAATGTTTTAAACATATATTTTTTAACATCGATTGTGGAACAAATTCTTACAATTGAGACAAATCACGCTCCTTGGTAGAACAGTACTAAGCATGTGCAGATATAATGTCTTGTTTAAGGACACATCACAGAGAGGGCGTGGAGAAACCCCACTCCAACCCAGGATCTTGAACCTGAAACTCTACTACTGGGCTACGCGCTTTTCATTTTTATAATTCATCAATAATACATTTTTTTTGCAAAATAAAATAATAAAAATCAACTTCTGATCAATAAAAATGAATGACCTATAACTTTCTGTTTAGTAAATTATGGAAAATTGAAGATGAATGTCCCATTCGAAAATAATGATTGATTCCGTCCATATAGTTTATATTATTTATGATTGATTGATTGAATATTTAGCGTCATTTTTATGCCATCGAGGGCTAACAGACGATCAGTTAACCTAACCACTGTTTCCGAGGATTAACCAGTACTCGAGCACAGCCCATCACCGCATGTTAAAGTACATGTCGTCATATTCGTTTTATTCGTAAATGTTCTAACATAACCAGATACTGACCAATGAGTGGCTTTATCACGGGCCGCGATTTAGTATTTTAGAAAGACTTTTACACTACAGAGACAAAATACAATAAAAGTTATTAAACAGAATATCCATACTAGACGATGTTTGATACAAATCTGCAGTCTTACTGCTAAGGTCGAAAACATATGGACGATATAGGCGAAGCCTCTTCAAAATTATTTAACATTTTACGAACAAACTGTAACTGATTTATCGTATACGTATTGAAACTGTTGCATTAAAGTATGTAATTGTAGTTTTAATATGTTTAAAACTAAGTAAACAGTCATTTAAATATTGAATTTCTAGGACTTGGTTACGTGGTCCGTTATACGTGTCATTCCATTGACGTGCGCATTTAGTTTCCGTCTAAAGCTCGCATTTCATGTCAAGAATCGTCTATATTCAGCTTTTAGAACTGGATTCATTCGGTTTTCGGGGTTTTATTTCTGCAATTACGTTTTATTGCATTAAGCCATTGCATTTAGAATTAGTTCTTCGTTAATGTCATCAGTAACCTCGTAAATAACAAGCAAACTATGTTATCTTTAGAACAAGAAATGGATTTAAGACTTCTGAGAACAGATTCGATATTTTCAGGACTTTAGGGCCTTCCAGATTCATCTATTTTTTTATTATTTTTTTTGTGGGGGAACAAAAACTAAAACTTTGGTTGAAAATGTCTAATATAGATATACTGGTAGGAAGAGTGCATTTTTTTTTTAAATGTGACTTCCAGAAATGTTTAATTACAGCATCATTGAAGTAAATACTTCAGAAAGGTTATTTGCAGGTTCAAACTCAGATCAAAGGTTAATTTTAGTTCTGATTTTTTATTTTGAAATATTTTGTCTGGTTTTGAATTTATATTTTATTTATTTTACCACGTCACGTGATAATATGTTAGACATTATTAACAGAAAAAGAAAATGGAGATACTTGCATATTACGCGTCTTCAGTTTAAACATATTATATTACGTATGCTACTTAAATGGTCATATACAAATACATATCACATTCTAACCAATATATAGCATATGCAAATGGATTAAACTACACGTTTTAACACTTACTAGTCACTGTCCTCTCCAGTGCAGTTGTGAAAATGTACATGCTTACCGGTTCGAAAAAAAATAAACTAGATATTAAAACAAATAAGAAAAACACTCACGAAAGAAAAATCAAGAAAAGTGAAAAATACCAAGACAGTGCCGCCCAATACCAACATAACCCCATTATATAACCACACACTCTGTTCAGAATACAAAATACAACAGTCTCAGCATTTAACTAAATACAAATTCGACAATCGAGTTGAGAACGTTTTGTTCTGTTTAATGTATTTCTGAAAATGTCGAAAAAAAAATAAGTTACGCTTCTTAGTATCACACGAGAACAATATATATATGTATTATTCCGGCTAAATTTTAATTTGTTCCTATTACATGTTTATTTCGAACATTTCTGTTTCCCCCTGAAAACCCAACGGGCCGTGTTATAACACCCGTGTATAGATATTATATTTCCTACATTAGGTTCACAAATAATTCATGGGATTCCACAGCTACGGACGTGGAATATTTGGCGGCGTGCAATTTTGATGAGGAAGATTTTCACAATTTGTAGACACAAATTTGATTTTATCATCAAATTAGCGATGCCAGTAAAAAGGAAAATGTCGGGAAGCTTTTAAAGCGGTGTCAAGAAATAGTATTGTACATTACGATAACGAAATAGGATAATAAATCTAATGGTTCCAGTACCGGGATCACAGAATGTAATAATGGTGTCGTGATTACAATGTCGCAATTTTTATTTTTCTTAAAAGGGTCACTTTGATCCCAGGCCGGGTCATACCAATTAATTGAAAATTGATAATAGAAGCTTCCTTGGAACGCTTGGTGCTCAGCATTTAGACGATAGTTCAGGGTCTGATCGAATAGAATACTGTTTCAAGTAGACACCGTCGTGAGATGTCTGAAAGATTTTTGAAAGCGCCGATAAACACCATACAATACAATGGTTCTAACCAACATAAAGGGAACAACTTGAAATAAACGTTCTCTGTTCAATTTTTCTGATGTATGGAATTCAAATATTCCTTTATGTATGTATATTCTAAACTTTGCATTTATTTAGGAAAAGTATTTGATTTTGAACAGCTATTATAAACTTTTATTCATGAGACATATTGAAAAAGCACACACTTAACACCCAAAAGCACCAAAATAAAATGTTTACTTTGTTCAAATAACGCTGAACAAGCTCCATTATTCCATGATTCCAAGAAACCAAAAATAATACCACTGAATCGAAGCATGAGGCGACATTTTACATCCGCCATGCAACATGTAAACACTGATGTTGTTATAGTATATAATAAATGTAAACTAACCAATGGAAAAAGCACAGAACTAACACAAGCTAACCTCTTGCGTGGACGGTATTTCCAAAGAACTGATATGTGCGGACCCCGCCACGCCTCTTGCTTGGACGGTATTACCAAAGAACTGATATGTACAAACCCCGCCACGCCTCTTGCGTGGACTGTATTACCAAAGAACTGATATGTGCGAACCCCGCCACGCCTCTTGCGTGGACAGTATTACCAAAGAACTGATATGTGCGAACCCCGCCACGCCTCTTGCGTGGACAGTATTACCAAAGAACTGATATGTGCGAACCCCGCCACGCCTCTTGCTTGGACGGTATTACCAAAGAACTGATATGTGCGAACCCCACCACGCCTCTTGCGTGGACAGTATTACCAAAGAACTGATATGTGCGAACCCCGCCACGCCTCTTGCTTGGACGGTATTACCAAAGAACTGATATGTGCGAACCCCGCCACGCCTATCGCTTGGACTGTATTGTAGTTTCGAGCTATAATAAATGAGATCCAGAAATAATAACAATTATGACCCGTTGTATTCATTACTGGCCGTGGTATCCATTTTATTATGAAAATGGTATCAATAACTTTTTTACTTAGTGTCAAGCATTCAAAAGATATTCTTAAAGTTGCCAGACAAGTGTCAGTACTGTAGGAAATGACTAGGTGGGTTGTCAAAGCAAGTGACTATGGTGTAGTTCAGAGTGACAATGCTATTCATCGTCCGAAATTGAAATCGACATAAAATCACTGTATCATTGAAGGTGAGGATAAACCTCAATTAACATAATTATCAACATACGTAATAATGACTGACATAAAGGCATATACAGGTATACATATTCTAATGGTTTCTGTTGTGAGATCAGTACAAACATTTGAAAGCTGGCTAAAACATTAAGTAGATTCGAAAGATAATAATATTTCATAAATTGCATATCTGCACTAGTCAACCTGCAATGTAAAATCTTCAGGACATGCAATTCCTTCAACTGCAATTTAACATATAAGACTAGTGATTTGTGACAGAAATGTGTTGTAGCCCTGACAACAACTTAGAATTAATGTTGAGTTGTAAATATCGGCATCAGCAATTAGTTTTTTCCTTAGCAGCACTTTTACCAACCACATGTACTATGTTATATATGATAAATATAAGGGGTTTCATGTTATTGACGAAACGTTCATCTAAAAAAATAACATTTTTATTGTATTGCTTAATACATGCATCTCATCTAGATATATTGTAAATAACTTTAAAAGCTTTCCTTGAACGTCGTATACAAAATAAAATCGATGTTTGGAACGCCACAACGTCCAATGCGTAAACGGTATAACTTGTGTGCGTGTCAGGTAGGAAACATGTTATAATGAAATTGTTCCGTCCAATCTCTTGGCACAAATAGTGGTAGTTTTCCATTATACTACATCTAAAGTATTTAACTATTATATATTTAAGGCCGAATTTAATTATGATCAGAATGTAATTTTTTATAAGAGTTGTATATTTATTGATTGATATCATATGATATAGTTTGCACATGCCCTAAACAGAAACAACAGTTGATTTGCGAGATTCCGTTGAGATAAAGTTTATTCAATTTGAGTGTTTGCTAATTATGCTGGAACGCGAACAATAATCGTGTTACGACCAAGAGTAGAAACAGTACATGCAAAGATTGTTAGAATTTCTATATTCAAATTAAGTTGCGGAACCCATCAATCAATTCTTTCCTTTTTTACGCTAAAATGATATATTGTCTATTGTGTTCCCTTTTATCTCTCACATGATGAAAGGAAGAGATGGCATTTAAAATGTGTTCTGTCAATACTGTTAAAATTGTTAGTATCAATTAATCAGATAATTTAAACTAGAATCTGCTGCATTGTCTTACTTTATTGAGAGTATAATTATATATCATCCTGGAAATCTAAATAATGTTCTAATTAGTACTCAATTTGTTTATGTGCCACACAGCTATGTAACACGTCGGATAATCAGCTGAAGTATTTAACATGCATTACGTATCTACATGACGTCATTATATTACTGAAGAACCAAACGTTAATTGCGAAGCGATGACGTATTTTATACTGTCATAATAATGTTACGCCATTTATATGTCATATTAACGTAACGTTACAATAATTTGACGTCACGTCATATCTTTTGAACAGATACATACATGTTGTATGTTAATAATGAACCTATGGTGATTAGTCTGTAATACACAGATTGTGCTGCTTTTGGTGTTGATTCTGTATCCTTAGAATGATGTCTGTTATTTGGATATATGTTTTCTTATCCTGTTGGTTTAACTGACCAATCATCGGAAATGATTGAAGATTTAGTACGTTACATTGTAAATGTATAATGCATAATTATCACAGCATTATCTACAGAATCCCTAATATTCTTGTTCATACATAACTTTGTTTACATCAGTGATGGATTAATTATGAAATTGCTTTGCAGTTTCAGGAAACTCTTTGCCATTATACAGTATTAAATTGAAATAGGACATGTGATATATCTCAGAAAAGAAAGCTGCTGTTTTTTAACATAAAATTTACTGAAACTCAATCGACGTGTGAATCCGAAATTAACAGTTTAACTCTAGATGGGTTAAATATCAATAGAACGTATGACAGTGCAACTGATACTGGTATGATGTATGTTGTAAACCAAAGGGGATATATATTGACTGCGTCAAGGCAATCAGTATTATGTATTTATATTACAGTATCCTTTTAATCCTGGTTTTTATGATATAGTATTACCCCGGTAATTGACAATAACACCCAGTGTAATGTGATAAATCTTTATAACCTTTATAAAACAGTAAACAAGTAACCTCCTTCCTGGTATTCTACAGTAAACACCGATAATTGTACACTCATATACTACAGAAAAACTTTGGTAATTACACAATCTTATACTACAGTAATTACTGGTAATTATACAATCTTATTACACATTCGTATACTACAGTAAATAATGGTAATTATACAATCTTATTACACATTCGTATACTACAGTAAATAATGGTAATTACACAATCGTACACTACAGTAAATACTGGTAATTACACCATTTTATACTGCAGTAAATACTCGTTTTTACACAATCTTATACTACAGTAAATACTGGTAATTGTACAATCTTATACTACAGTAAATATTGGTAATTACATAATCTTATACTACAGTAAATATTGGTAATTACACAATATTATACTACAGTAAATACTGGTAATTATACAATCTTATTACACATTCGTATACTACAGTAAATAATGGTAATTACACAATCGTATACTACAGTAATTACTGGTAATTACACCATTTTATACTGCAGTAAATACTCGTATTTACACAATCTTATTCTACAGTAAATACTGGTAATTGTACAATCTTATACTACAGTAAATATTGGTAATTACATAATCTTATACTACAGTAAATATTGGTAATTACACAATCTTATACAACAGTAGATACTGGTAATTACACAATGTTATACTACAGTAAATACCTGTAATTACACAATCTTATATTACAGTAAATACTGGTAATTACATAATCTTATTCTACAGAAAACACTAGTAATTATACAAATGTATAGTACAGAAAACACCGGTAACTCTAAAATCTTATACTGCAGAAAACACAGGTAATTATACAATCTTATACTACCGAACATTCCTGTAATTTTCATTCCCCAATACATGTACATGTACTTCAATATATACATCAACATGTTTTTTAAAATATATGTTATATCGTAAAACGATAAGCGAGATCGGTACAACCTAACACTTTCTTGTTTAAAAAAAGACAAAAGAAAAATGTTGACCAATATTCAGACACGACCACCACAGAAGCATGAACACAATTAATTTTAATAGTAAATATGAATGTAATAAGCAAAACACAAACATAGGAAAAACGTTACGACATGAGTCATTGCCTTAAAGCAGTCAGTAGCAAAATATACCACCATGGAGCTTCAGTCTGGGTAACGTTCGCACCCAACGTCGCTCTCCCAAACTCTACACGTCACAAGACGAGTGTAAATAAATTTATCTCCCTCAGATTTATTTTAACAAATACGACCGCCTATACATATGTATGAAGTAAAACACAGAAATTTTCAGGTAAATATATATGTATATATATATATATGTATATATAATTGACATTTTTGTAAAGGGCTGATCATATTTTTTGCATATGACTCTCACAAGAATTAATATATCTCTACAATCAACATCCGTGCTCTATTTGTGTGCTGGTATTTCACGCTATTTATCCTACACGGGCTTTAAATAAGATATTCAATAAAACTGATGCAATTAATTTTTATGATTAATATGTTTCAATGGCATGCAATTTCTATGTTTTGTGTAATTTGACGTCAAGCATTAATTGAGCATATTATATATCAAAAGAAATAATTCTCTTACAAAACAGATACATCGTTATATCCTTGCCAATATTTATTCAACATATTGCATATCGTGAACAGCACAAGACAAATAAAAAATTAATACGCTCAGAACTAGCACATAACCTCACAGATAGCATATCTACAGCAAGCGATTTTGTTTCATATGCTATTACTTTTCTGTGCTAAAATCTTGTAAAATGGCATATTGTTATATACATTTACCGATAAACAGACACTATCTTTTTAAACTAGCACACCACTTTACAACGGGGTCTAAAGTGCATAACGGCAACAGTGACAATTTAGACGGAGATGTATGCGTATTTTAATGAAGCTTTGACATTATCCGGTGACAAATCTTGAATAAGTCAACCTGCATAAATATGCAACAACGTATCGGAGATGTGACTCTGTGAAGCCAAACTGTATAATAGAATGACAAATTGAGGACTGGGATGGAATTAAACTCTATTGTTCTTCTATACGAGCTGCGTGTGACGCAGTGAAGTTCCCATTCGTTGCTGATTTAATTTCAACCGTGTATAAATACGCGAGCACAAAACAATACGCTGTAATATTTTCAATAAACATTAAAACCGAACGACCATATCTATGCAAATGGCAAGGTTCGAGTTTTTATTATATGTTTATATACTGTATATGAAACATCTATACGGGAATATAAAGATGATGCATATTGTAATGGATTAAACAGAAAAAGAATATCAAACGATATTCGTAAGGGATACTTGAATATATTCCAGTAGTCTGTGATGGAGTTGGCAAATATTGCAATGTTAGATTAGTTATGAATGCATGATGGATATTTATGTATCAACAATTTAAAGATATTAAACATCATGCATGCTAGTTCTGTGTTAATGAAATAGACTCAAAGATGGGAGACTCACCTCATATACGACGAAATAGGTTGCATGTTCAATAGGTTGCTAATTCGTGATACGGCGTCCATACATAATACTATCCGTATAAAACGTTCATTTTTTTTTACATGGCAGCGATCGAAAACATAAATAAAGCACTGGATTAATGTTATTAAAATTTTATGCAGTTTGTTTGCAATAGATAAACTAATGTCAAAGGCAAAGAAAGTAAAAGGTAAAATACAGATATTTCGACAACCAGGTGTTATATATATGCAAATATGTGTGCAGTTAAGTGATATGCTTTACACGTAAACAAAGGATGACAAAGGCAACGTCAAGAGTAAGTACTTTGCCACTTCTATGTTGTTTACTTATATTGGTGTTGTTATTATGTCCTGGTGCTTTGGGTTCATGACGATTTCTCAAGTGTGCCTAGTAAATAGACTGTTGCTTAAGATGTGAATGCTGATGCATTTAATCAATCTGTTGTTTTCATCATATGGGCTGTTTTCTGTGGTTTTACATCACATCATTTGTCCTTGTGAATCGAACGGAAGAATCAGAATGCTCGTATAGTGGTCAGTTACCGTTTTATTGCACTCAGTAGAAATTACTTAATACTTATTTCCTACTCTGTTTAAGTAAATAGTTTCAGTATTTATGATTTCAGGAAATACATTGTTTCTATCACAAAGCACTCATCATGGCATATTAGCAATGTATCTTAATGGTTTCTAACCATGATACTGTTTTGTCGAACTTTGTGTAATAAAACGTTTAGCGATATGAAATCACTGCAGTCATAAAGTTACATTGTGGTTGAGTTTCATAATTATACCCAACGTTTTAAAGATGGATAATGATATGTGTATTGTATTTTTTTCATGACAAATAAGCTCAACTCATCTGATGCATCTATTAAATAGCTAACACAATATAAAATGGCAACATTTATGTTGGCTATGTCACTGTCACACATATAATTTGCAAACGGTAAGGGTTCTAAGATGTTATGATGTGGTCAAAATGTTTTGTTTTAGGCGTGGTTAAAGTTTTCCCATTTCAAGTTAAAATCAGTTTTTATGATACTGACGTGTAATAATCACAGCCGTCATATTATCACTATCTGTGTGGTATCAATTGTGTTTGATCTCCTTTGTTTTGTATCACTTAGCAATCAGTCCTAGCAACTGTTAAAAACTATGCTGTGCTTTTCTGAAGCTCCTTTCGTTTTAAAGTGGTATGAGATATGTTCATGATTTAAATGGGACTTACTTGAAAACACAGTGACATTAATGTATGAGGTATCATTTTTTCAGTAAGATCTCAAGTAAACATCCAATAACATTAACCGACATAATTACTATAGGAAAGAATATATACGCTCTTGCTAAATATGTTGTGTTTTCATATCTCTTCATTATGTTGTGATTTCATATCTCTTCATTATGCTGTGATTTCATATCTCTTGAGTGTATATCACGGTTCCATTTCACATTAACGTTCAACATAAACCTTATTTTACCGATGATTTGGATCGGATTTATATTTAGAAATTGGAGACAAAATATACCCAACAGTAGACGCAGAATCAAAGGACACAACAGGACACAACTTTACTACAACAATTCAATTGCACGCCATTCTTAAACTAATTGTAAATAAGAACAAATACAAACAAACAGGCAAAGCAACAAATGTATTATAACGGTGTTGAAAAACCACCATTGGGTTTTACACGTGTACCATTTCACGTTCTGTTTCTTTAGTAAGACAATATAAATCAAAACGTTGTAATAAAGAAAATAAACCCATTCTCTTGTAAATGCTGCAGTATCGGGAAATGATTAGCATAAACACAAATATACATAACTTGCAGACATTGTAACGCATGTTGCGTTATGTTTTTAATTACTCGCATCACGGAAGCACATGCTTCTAATGCAGGATTAGTGACACAATGCTTTGTTGTGATCTTATATCTAAGATGACGTTTGTATAAACAAATATGTTTAAACCTGCTTATCTACAGGTATGATAAGAGTGGCAAACTGTTAAGTTGGAATGTTAGCATAAGTCCTTATTATAATCTGTCGATTCATTTATGCATGGATGTCCAATATTTACATATGTATATATATATTATAGTATTACTTATACATATATGATGTCTGTGGTATAGACTTTTTGGATAGGAAGTTAATTCATAACTATTGCTTCAGTTCAGGCTGTAAAATGAGCCAAGCTCTACCGCTTTGGTCGTTACCAAGCAATTTTGAGCACGTCGGTTGGTCGGTTACTTCGGAGAAAGGAAAAAGACGACCGCAATTTAGTAAGCTTTAAATAGTTAAGGACTGAGGAACATGCATAAAATTCCCTGCTTTTTCAATGGCGCTGAATAGACCTTATTCTGGAGTGGGGAAATAACAGGGGCTTGGATAGACTAACTTTGGCTGTTCAATAATATATCGTCAATTTTTGCAAAAGTTTTCTTTCGATTTTATCTATAATATGGTTACGTTTATTCACCCTGATTATAATTACTGCTATCTATACACCCTGCATCGCACTCGTTAGAGGAGTATGAGCAGCTGCCCTTGAAGCACTACAACACAGTTATTTCACAGATTGATTTTTCAATATTCGTCTTTTCATTTATTTTTTTTTTTTTTTGTAACTTTTATTTCGTTCCTTCTTTTTGTTTTATGTATTTGTCTTGCCATATATGCATTTGTCTCTCAGATAGACATATAGGCGTACTGCTTACACATTTGTACTGAATATTTAAAATTGCTGTACCTTGAGAAAGGCGCAAAAATTCATACAAGTGCTCGCCCACGTGTTCATACACTCTAAAATATCACTTTTTAATGCTTGTGACATGTATTCCAAGGTTTGGAATTACGTATGTTTTGAGACTCATATTTAGGTACTTTAACTCCAGAACATGCATTAGATTAGAAAACATATCGGCAGTTCGTGTTGTTCTCGTGTTCCTTTGGGAACAACTGAAGCGAGTAATTGTAAATTACGGTAGTTGACGACATTTCAAATAAGCATCGTTTGAAAATTATGTTCCTGTATAGCATTACCGTTGATAAACGTAGGCGATACAGCTTCAAAAACAATTGCCCTGTTTGAAAACACTCAGAAAATTGCAGTTTATTCTCGGCAAGATTATTGAATCTATAAATTCTTCCTGCGGACAATACATGTCACTGTTGTGATGTTGCCTGACGATTTATGGTTTTATAGACACAATTCATTAAATGTTATTCTGGTATGAATATTATCACTGTAATAATTCATATCAATAAACTTATAACAGTGCAATCAATTATTGTGACCTAAAATTGATGATAATTGATAAATAATACATGGCGTACTGCAGAGGTTTCAAATACAAGTTTATGGACCTGGCAGTAAGACTTAATGCTTATTGGACCGTAGCGAAGCGTTAAAGTTGGCGTCATATTTAAATTGTCCAACCAACGCTTTATAACGTTGGTCCTAGGGAACAGTGTGCATCATGAAGTTCATTATTTTTTATATAGTGGAAAACAACAAAGGTAATTTTTTAGCGTTTCGGCTCAGTCGAAAGGAACGATAAAATGAAATCAAAACTTAGAAATAGGTAGACATTTCAGAAACAAAACTTGACCAAAGAGAAATGACCAAATGAATTTTACTTAATAATTAACAAACGTACATTGAATCTACAGTTAAATATTTCTGGGCTATAGGGTTAAGCATTATATCCGTATTCGGAATGCCATTGTTTAATGATACAACTATTCATTGTGACTTTGAAAAAGGCGCTGTAACCATGGCTACCTAGAACAAGTTTTTCTGAAGAAGACGCCGAGTGTAATCTATATTTATAAGTCTTGAGAATTGAGAACTTGTTTTCATTCGATAATGAACAAATGTAATGTAATACATACACGCAACAACAAGAATATGGCGAGTTTCTGGAGCGAACTATTTACATACACAAACTGATGTATTTTGAAAAGGTAGTATAAAATTTTCCATCGTACACTGTCTAGAAAATCTACAAACAGCATTCAAGAGACATCATTTTGATGTCTTGACTTTGAAAACTTGAATTCTGCGAAATAATGTATACCATGAGAGAAATAACTGTCAATATAAACATATGTGTACGTATATGTCGATAAACAGCGCGTGCGTGACTGATTGAGTGAGTGGTTCCTTGGTTAACTGAGTTAGTGAGCGAGTGCGTGTTTTGAGTGAGTGAGTGAGTGAGTGAGTGAGTGAGTGAGTGAGTGAGTGAGTGAGTGAGTGAGTGAGTGAGTGAGTGAGTGAGTGAGTGAGTGAGTGAGTGAGTGAGTGAGTGAGTGAGGGGTTAGTCAGTCAGTCAGTGAGGGAAGGATACCAGGTTTCCTACGGATGTGTCTAAATTTATATCATATGTACATGTACATGCGTCACTCGAGATTGAAGTTATGGTCTGTGCTTAGCTGTGACCAACAGGCAGCTACATATACATATTTCACCAGCCAAGCACAAAACATAAATCTGAAATTTGGAACAGTCTCTATATTTTCCATTAAACAAAGGCAAAAAGAATCACAAAGTTGTGTTGTAACAAGTACACGCACCTACGCACGCATGGACAGACGGACACAGGCACGCACACACACATACACTCGCCCACTCATATAACACACACATATATACAAACAAACACACAAAATAAATTTAGCTAAGTCAAAAAGAGTAATTGTTATGTCGGACTTCTATTAAAACATACTAGGTATCTGATTTATATGTTAATGCATTCCTTTCTTTTATTCAAATAGCATGGGCATATCGAAATTCATCTTCTAACTATTTTGAATTACACTATAGACAATATAGATAACTCGTATGCTAGTGCTAATATGATGTAACAGAAAAATATGCAGCCAGTTCAGGACTCGAACCCGGGACATTTCGCTTACAGGGCGAATGCTCTACCGTATGAGCTAACCGAACCGCTTACTTAAATTTCTCTCCTAGTAGGTTACGTACACACTGTGACATAAAATCACGATTTTCTTAGTAGACAATAAATCAACGTGGTGGTCAAGAAATAACAACTATGAGCAGACAATTTAGACCGTCAACATTACTGTTATGATAGGAAACTCGAAAGAGCATCGATTTCTATAACATATTTAAAAAGTGGTTGTGAATATCCTTTACTCTATCTCACATTCATGGACAAGCTTTACATCTATAATGACACCTTCGATATTCCATGTTTCTCAGCACATGCCAATTTCAATCGACATTTACCTAACACAGTATTTTATTTACCCATTGACAGCAATAGCGTGATATAAAACAATGTATTGTTTCTTGAAGAGGCCTTTTTAATCAGGAAGTTTGACAGCTGGACGGACATATAGATTTGATATCACGTATATACGTATATTAAAGTTAATGATTAATAAATAAAACGATAAATGGTTCCATAACATATAACATTGTAACCAAACGCTATAAAGTATTGGGAAATCTCACTAATGTAGAGTAACGAAGTTTCGTAGACTGATAAGAGATTAAATTTGCATCAAAATGAATAATTTCTATAAATTTAGGTAAATTAGTTTTGCAGAGACCATTAAGTTGCGAACTGTGATTTTCTAAGGGTTTGAAAATGCTGTTACATGTAACATGCATATTATAAAATAAGCATGAAAATAAAATAATTTTGCATTCGGTCATTTATCAAACTAACTGCCATTGCGTATCGCAGCTATAAATATAATAATTATACAGTTTTGCTATCATACACCACTGAAACAGTTTAATGTGTATTTTATACTCTTTTATCTTATTTAGCTCGATTGCTCGAAGAAAGCTCAAATCTTATAGAAACCACTCTCTTGTCTGCTTTTTGGAAATAGCCTGTACTGGGCGTGTTTTTCTTTTAGAGGCATCAGGTGGGGATCTAATCCACAACCTTTGTCTATAGCGACCTACATTATATCCGCGTGTGTACATCTCATTTGTTATTGGTAATATATTGTTTTAATTACAACACGTTTACAAGGCACATAAATGTATATAATTATATATCGTATATGTGTGTGGTATGTATATTCAACTCACATTGCGATATTTAAATGTATATATATTCGATGTGTGTGTTATATTAAAATCTAAGGGACACCTAGCACCTACTTCCCCAAAAATTCTAGGAACACTAACATATCCGTTCCCTTACAATCTAAGGAAGCCTTCTGGTTAACTCTAACCCTTGCGTTCCCCTACAATCTTAGGAACACCTAACACCTACTTACCCAAAAATTCTAGGAACACTAACATATCCGTTCCCTTACAATCGAAGGAAGCCATCTGGTTAACACTAACACATGCGTTCCCCTACAATCTTAGGAACACCTAACACCTACTTCCCAAAAGTTCTAGGAACACTAACATATCCGTTACCTTACAATCCAAAGGAAGCCTTCTGGTTAATACTTTCACATGCGATCCCCTGCAATCTTAGGAACAATGAACACCTACTTCCCATAAAATTCTAGGAACACTAACATATCTGTTCCCTTACAACCTAAGGAAGCCTTCTGGTTAACACTTACACATGCGTTCCCCTATAATCTTAGGAATACTAACACATACTTTCAATTGCAATCTAAGGATATTTTCGGTTTGACACTAACACCTACGAGCACTTACGCAACGTTCGTTTCAAATCTTGAAACGTGTTCTGTATAACACTTACGTTTCTCTACAATCTATTTTGAATTTGATTGAAACTGAAGAAAAATCAAATAACCAAAATGACGCAGTTTAATATATTAATACATCAAAATAAAATAAAACATTCATATAGTCCAGTCCAGATGTGTTGCATGTGAATCCATAGTATATAAGTCATGGTTGTTCCAAATTTATTGGTATGGCAGAGGCCTTGCTATTGTATCTTTGGGTTTCATTGTAGCTAGGCGCGTTCGCCTAGTCTGGTTTGTTCATTTATGTCTGGTTGTTCAAATAATTATCTCCATATCTATATATAAATATATATATATATATATATATATATATATATATATATATATATATACTAATATTACCACCAAATAGGGACGCGCATAAACAACTACAAGAAAACACATAAGAGCATTATTCGACTGCCTTACTTACACAAGTCATCAGAGGACAAGGACAAAAAACAGGTGCCAAACTCAGAAATAAAATTAATGTATTATTTCTGTGTTCCGATTCCGTATTGAATACTTCTTGTTAACCAGCGATTATGTATGTGTTATATATTCTGCCTGTCATCCGTCAGGGAGGCGACGGCGTTTATACAATTGTGAAATAAGACACTGTAATGGCAGAAAATCAATACGATTGCCATGCCGTGTGTTTGACCGCGTACTTTGTCTGTCATTACAGTGGTGAACAGCGATTTTAGTGGTAGTTATTCCTTTCACATTACAGTGGTGAACAGCGTTTTTAGTGGTAGTTATCCCCTTCAATGCGTGTACAGATCTGCTGCCGGTGAAGAACCGGTTAAATAACGGCGCTATAATAACAATTTATGTTTAAATTTAGACTTATTTAGTTGCGACATTAAATGTTTTCAGTTCATTTGTTTAAACGTATTTATTTTACATCGATTGTGAAATAAATTCTTATACAAATTACGTTCGAAGTCTTCTGGGTAGAACCAGTACTAAGCATATGCGGAAAATGCCTTGCTCGAGGACACCACATATAACCGTGGTGGGGGGTTGGGGGAAGCTACTGGTTTTACTGTGTCTATGTGATTCAAGTTGATTTTTCTGATTATCGAAATGTGCTTAAACGAACAACAACATTTTAACAAAAAGTGATAGATGAAGTTAAAACGAACAAAGCAGCTTAACCAAAAATATAGATGAACCAAAAAAAACGTGGATATTGTTATCTGTAATACACGGAAAAGAAACTACTAGTTTTCACATATATACAATTTGAATAATCAAATTACAGTATCATATAAACAGCCTTGGAACAATAGGTTAGAATTATCAGTATGTTTGGATAAACATAAATATTCGATCAGTTCAGATTTAAGACAAATAAAGAAAATATATCTACCAGCAGTCTTATAGTTTAAAGCGCAATGAATAAAGGGGTCACCTTCTTGGAACGGTCAGCCTCATCAATGGGGAGTTTATAACCTGGTTTATCGGTTCACCCATCCACGCTCTTACCCAGGTTGTCACATCATAAAATGAGATATTTTAAACCAGCTTTAGTTTTAAAGTTAAAGTCAAACACTAAATGAACATATACAACACAATCTAAAAGTATGTTTGAAAATTCAAAAATAACAAACATTTACCACAGAGCAGTTGTTGGTGTAGTCCTTTTAAGTGACAAACGATATTTCAATTACCCAATGAATAATACCTTTCTGATTGTCTTTATGGCAGTGTAGTTGAAATAGTGTTGGCCGCTCACGCCAGATGTTGCGGGTTCGATTCTCAGCTCGACCCGATGCCTCTAAAATAACATTTAGTACTGGTTCTAACCGTAGTCTAGTAGTAGAGCGTCTGCCTAGCATGGGGAAGGTCTTGGGTTCGATCCCCGGCCAGGTCATACCTTATACTTTAAAACGGCACTAGAAGCTTCATCGCTAGTTCCAGGTCTGGTTCGCCCGGTGTCAGTATAATGTGACTGGGCGGGGTATCATACCATGTGTCTGCGGCATGATACTTCAGTGTGGCAGCGCACAGAATACTGTTTCAAGTAGACACCATTGCAGTATGACTGAAAATTTGTTGAAACCGACGCTAAACACAATACAATACAATACAATACAATACAATACAATACAATACAATACAATACAATACAATACAATACAATACAATACAATACAATACAATACAATACAATACAATACAATACAATACAATACAATACAATACAATACAATACAATACAATACAATACAATACAATACAATACAATGGTTCTAACCAAGAAGCGGTTCATATAAGCTTTTAAGTTTCTACGCAATCGAGTCATAATCTAATTGTTTTACTTTTATAACACTAAACTATTACAGTATTGGTAAACGTATTATTCCGTCTGCTTCTGTCACCAATTCCCTTTAACTGACAAATTGGCATTGACATACGCCACTAACATAAAATGTAATTTTGTAAATCTATAAATAAATGCGCACTCAGACCGTAGCTTTACTCAACAACATAATAGAACGTATTTCCCGTAGGATTTGTATTGAATATCCAATGTATACCAGTCTAAGGGCTAGAATATATTTGACACCCGTTTTGGCCTGGTTAAGACAGCCGGTAGCATGTTTGACTATCAATCCATTGATCCTGCCTGGTCACAGTCTTCACGATTATTGATATACGACATTTTGTCGCATTATCAATCGTCCTCGATGGCACAAAACTGACGCTAAACATTCAATGTATTAATTAAAAACCAACCATTTAGTCTAAAACAGAATATAAGTATCTGTGCTTGATAAATACATAGTTAATTCGTCACTTTGGAGGAAAATGCATGTCTAATATACCAGCTTTTGCCCCATGGATAATTTTCTCCAAATATGAAATTTGTTATCAAAAGTTTAACGTTGAGTATCCAAAATCCTTCATGAAAGTATTCGTTGCACCGTTCCCTCATTATGGTTATACACAAGTGTGCAATCTAAAGTCAAACGTTTCAGTTTAACATAAAAACGAATTGCGTATTTCACAATATTTAGATTGAAATTCCAAACACAACATATTGTTATGTCAAACTACGAGATATGTATGGTATCTTCATTTGTTTTACAGTGGCAATCACACTGTTTGTCCCAAACTACTGGTCCGCTGGGCTTAAACATAACGAAGGTCAATTGTAGTATTAATTGAAGTGACATTTAATGTAAGTGAATACCTTAGCTGAGATATAATGTCAATATAGAGTCGGGTCTGGATATTGTTTTATGTGTGATAACATTGACTTAATTAGTTATGTACTCGTATATTATGAAAAAAGATATTTGTCCATTAAGGATCCTTCTGGAATTTAAAATTACACTTTGTTTAACATGTTTATAGTTTAATTTATCAACTGAGCTGCTGTTTGCATATTAAACAACGTATGAAATACTAAAGTTTGTAATAACAGTTTCCATAAACACACACACAAGGCCATTTTACATTACAGGTTCTTCTCAAAATTTTAATTACGTTCTAGTTGTTTATGTATTTACAAATTTTAAATGTCATCATCTAAATTCTTATCATACTAGACTGAGACTAAAACCATCCCATTTAATGTCTTCCAAACGCTTGACGGTATTCGTCATGATCGCGCCTCCTATTTCTAAGTTTCAAATAATTAAGTCTTGAATTGCGCTGATTGTGATAGTACAAGGTCGTCTGCAAATTAACATGTTTTTTTGTGCCACGTGATCGATCGAATTTCTGTTACTGGCAACTGATTCAGATACAAACCCTGCACGCTGTTGTTGCTGTATGGTGTTAAGCGTCGCTTTCAATAAGTTTTCAGTTAAACCCCGACGGTGTCTACATGAGTGACTAAGCACTGCCACACTTGAGTATCATGCTGCAGACACACCTGGTATGATACCCCGCCCAGTCACATTATTCTGACACCGGGCCGACGTGACCTAGAACTTTTTTCCCAATGCGGAGCGTCAAGTGAGGAAGCTTTTTGGTCATTTTTTAAATCTTTGGTATGGTATGACCCAGTCGGGGATCGAACTCACGACATTCCGCATGCGAGGCGGACAAACTCTGCCCCTAGACCACCGCTGCGTCGAATCCTGCACGTACTGATGGAATATAAAAGTTTAAAAGATTTCAAGTTTCTAAGATGCTTATTAATATATCGAATCTGTGGGAAAAAAAACATACGCCATGCTATCGATTATTCAACTATCTTGAACCGACTTCTAAATTAGATATAATAATACATTTTCCCCGTTTTACCACAAATGTATTTTAAGAACGTCAGACGAAATTGTATTTTAATAGATATAACTATTACTGTCACGTGCGTATGTTAACTGACGTGCTGCAGCGTATGCCGCCGTCACTTACTCCCTGTAACAGACACATGGCTACACACTCTGACAGAAAGTTAATAAGAGTCAACAGTGAATACCATTTTTGTTTATGCAAACGGTATTAGATTGAACATGACATAAACAGAACACATCAATCTCCCTGTAACAACGTCCATATCTATATTTATGTGTCGGGTATTTTAATATTGTTTGTTTGTTTTGGACGTTTTTTTTATTGTTTTTTGTTGTTTTGTTCGTTGTTTTTTGTGGGTTTTTTTTGTTTTTTTTTTTGGGGGGGGGGGGGTTGTTTTAATGGGAGTTTCGGGTATGAGGTTATTTGTTTCTGTATTTCTTGGTGTCTTTGTGGCATGCCGTTTTGTCATATTTTGGACTAATATCAATAATACCTATTTCGTTTCTTCAAGCGCCATTTAGGGTGGGGGTGGGGTAGGGGCATTTTTGTTTCTTTGTTCCTTGGTGTATTTGTAACATCACATTTATTCATGTTTTGGACTAATACCGATATGGCAATGACTGTCTGCTATTCCAGATTCCTTAACAAATCGATTCTTATTTTCTCATATTTTCCGATATTGTATTGATTGATCGATTGAATATTTAGCGTTATGTGTATGACATCGAGTGCTAGCAAACGATCACTCTAAGATCTATTTATCATAACTCAATCAGATAATAGAAGTTGCTGTAATGTTAATACATATTGATTATAGGGCATTTAATATAATATACGACTTGGAAAGTGGTGTATTCGGATTGACAAGAGTAAGTGACATCAATCACTTATAAAGATAAGGAAAAACCACTGATTGAGATGATATGAACGCTTGCATATTCACGAAAAATCTCACGAAATCTCGTTTTAGATATCCTAACTTCCATTCATATCAGAAATACATATCAAAATTATTGTTTTTAAACGTGCTTAAGATTGTTGAGTACTTATAATTACAAAATGTGCATACTGCAACTAAAATTCAAGGAAAGTAAACTTAACTTCAAACTGCAATATTTTAAATTCAAAATCAGTTTGCGTGTAGGCTATGGTGTTTGATATGGTATATGATGTTGTACTCTTGTATAAAGGTTATACTGGATGTTGTACTCTTGTATAAAGGTTATACTGGATGTTGTACTCTTGTATAAAGATTATACTGGATGTTATACTCTTGTATAAAAGTTATACTGGATATTGTACTCTTGTATAAAGGTTATACTGGATGTTGTACTCTTGTATAAAGGTTATACTGGATATTGTACTCTTGTATAAAGGTTATACTGGATGTTGTACTCTTGTATAAAGATTATACTGGATGTTGTACTCTTGTATAAAAGTTATACTGGATATTGTACTCTTGTATAAAGGTTATACTGGATGTTGTACTCTTGTATAAAGATTATACTGTATATTGTACTCTTGTATAAAGTTATACTGGATATTGTACTCTTGTATAAAGATTATACTGGATGTTGTACTCTTGTATAAAGGTTATACTGGATGTTGTACTCTTGTATAAAGGTTATACTGGATGTTGTACTCTTGTATAAAGATTATACTGGATGTTGTACTCTTGTATAAAGGTTATACTGGATGTTGTACTCTTGTATAAAGATTATACTGTATATTGTACTCTTGTATAAGGTTATACTGGATATTGTACTCTTGTATAAAGATTATACTGGATGTTGTACTCTTGTATAAAGGTTATACTGGATATTGTACACCTGTATAAAGATTATACTGGATGTTTTACTCTTGTATAAAGATTATACTGGATATTGTACTCTTGTATTAAGGTTATACTGGATGTTTTACTCTTGTATAAAGATTATACTGGATATTGTACTCTTGTATAAAGATTATACTGGATACTGTACTCTTGTATAAAGGTTATACTGGATATTGTACTCTTGTATAAAGGTTATACTGGATATTGTACTCTTGTATAAAGATTATACTGGATATTGTACTCTTGTATAAAGGTTATACTGTATGTTTTACTCTTGTATAAGGATTATACTGGATATTGTACTCTTGTATAAAGGTTATACTGGATGTTGTACTCTTGTATAAAGGTTATACTGGATGTTTTACTCTTGTATAAAGGTTATACTGGATAGTGTACTCTTGTATAAAGGTTGTACTGGATATTGTACTCTTGTATAAAGGTTGTACTGGATATTGTACTCTTGTATAAAGGTTAAACTGGATATTGTACTCTTGTATAAAGGTTATACTGGAAACTGTACTCTTCTATAAAGGTTATACTGGCCGCAATGCCATTTGACTGCTACGTCACACGTCTTACTTATATTCCCGTAGCTTGTACACTTTATTAAACTGTCAAGCTTAAAGTATACAGCTGCAAAGGTAACACTGCGATAACCTTGTAATGTATCATATACTCAATAACTAGATATTATATACTGCATTACTGTGTCGGTAGTATTATCTATAAAATACAAACAGTGGCGTTAACGTGATAAAGTATCATATCTAGTGTGTAACCTTTAACTTCTCTGCACATGGATGTTATGGTTTACTGTGTTACAATGTGGCAACATTTGATCTTAATGATTGAAAGCTGTTTACGAACGTGTATCTGTGGTTTCAAGAATACGTGGCTTTTTTAAATCTAGACATTGTAGCTGCTACTTAAATTGCTCCCACTTTGTGTCAATAAATCAATGAAACTTCTTAGAGAAATACACTTGACAAAATAGATTCTTGGGTGGTTTGATTTTTACATTTATTTATCGTTGCGTATATCGAAAACAATTAAAATAATATACTATCCGAGAGAATATAATTTATATATTTAATGTATAAAACTTTATACTGCACGTATATGAAATATGATAAAAGATCACATTGTAAACATAAACTGCACAAAAGTGCATGTAGTCGATATTTTATTAAGTCTGTTCGTAAGGAATAAAGTTTCGTCTCATAATTGTAAACATGTGTCAATAAATGTACACATTTCTTTGTTAGGATACACAACTCTGTATAACTTATATCGATATTGTATGTAGCAGTTGCTGCCCCTGATTTCTTGTTATGTGAGTAAGCGGTGTGTTTGTTATTGGAGTGAATGATACAAATACTTTTGCTTGCGATATGTTCGGTGATATTTTGCTTTATCTCGTTTGAACGAAATATACTTTGTTAATAATACTTTGTTGATAATAGCGAGAATAATACTAAATAAGCAAATTATCAAGAAATGTTCAATAAATTGAAATGGCTTCCATTTCCCAAACGATGTTTTTATCACACTGCTGTTTTAGTACCTAAAGCTATTAAAAATATAGCACCAGTCTATATATCAAACCTTTTGACATTTTCAAATAATACATCATATAACTTACGATCTATTGATAGAAAAGATCTCGTTACTCAAAAGGCTTGCACCAATTATTTAAAAATAGCTTTAGTTATACTAGTACACTAATATGGAATGCTATACCAGTATCTATAAGACATCTTTCAAATATTCACTAATTTAAATGTCAGTATAGAAATTACCTCCTCCAATCACCTAATAAATGATTTTTGTTATTGTTTGAATAAAATAGTAGAAATGTTCAAATATATAAAGGCTAATATTTGCATGCTTTGCTAAATTGAGTGTTTGTCACAAGTATTTATACATTATAATTTGTAATATTATATTGTAATGTTTAAATGTTGTTGCAGAAGGCCATATTGAAAATATGATGTGTACCTTGAATTCAATTGTATTATGTCATAATGTATTACCTTCTATCAATAAAGGTTTTATTATTATTATTATTATAAGTAGTAGTAGTAGTAGTAGTAGTAGTAGTAGTAGTAGTAGTAGTAGTAGTAGTAGTAGTAGTAGTAGTAGTATTATTATTATTATTATTATTATTATTATTATTATTATTATTATTATTATTATTATTATTATTATTATTATTTATGGCAGATGTAATCCAAGCAAATCTTGTATAATTAGGTCTAATATTTACAGGCTCTTGTGTTTGTGTGTTTTATTTTATAAGAATTGCATGGCGTCGCTCACCCCTGAGTGTAAGGTGTGTAAGCCACTACTATTTAAGATAAAACCCTTCTCATGCAACAAGGAGGAAGACATATGTTGTTATAAACTTATTAATTATTGGTATTTATACATAGTTATGGAATTAGAGGCATACGTATGTGTGTAAACATGTAGCAGCTATGATATTAGAATATGTTTAATGTACATGTATGTGGATATAAGAATATTTAGTGACCAAACAATAGTTGGTTGTTGCATTTAAGAGAGTAGACTTAATGAGCTACTTTTGATGTGATGTAAAGAGCGAGGTTGTTTGCATCCTTAATCTAGGTTTAAGCTCGCTGTGTACGTTTTATTACTGACCGTCTCAAGGTTATAACCTTTATTTCTGTTAACTGTACGTGTTATACTTAATATAAATGTCCTTTATTTTTATTGTGTCCCTTCTTCTTGTGCTGGTTGTCTCAATTGAATGCTGTGTGTACTATTGGACATGTTTGCTTTTTTTTTTAGGAAATATTCATTCCATTTTAAAGCAGATTTTCAAAATATGTTTTGATTCCATGACCTTAGTGTTTCGGAAAAAAATGTTGAAAATACTAACAGATTGTTAAGTAAGCTTGTGTCAAATGCTTAAAATATATTTGTCAATCGCAATGGAAGTGAAAGGACATCAGTTATACTGGTGTATTTTATGTTTGCATCATACATTGTATAATAGTCAAAACCAGTGAAAAATGAATGAACGTTTGCTTTTGTAGCTTTAAGATATCTCACAAATTGTATTCCTACGCGGGATCAGTAATATGTTTATGTTATCCATCTCATATTCTTCCACCATTATATAATATTCAAAACCAGAGAAAAAGTATCAAAATTGGCTTTTGTAGCTTAAAGATATCTACCAAGCTGTATTCCTATGCGGGATGAGTTATATGTTCAAGTTATCCGTCTCATATTCCCCCGCCATGGTGATTATACACTACATCAGTATTTATTATATCCGATAAACTTGTAAATATTGGGTAAGTGTCGCCTGCTATCGTTGTATTATCGATGTATTGATGTCACGTACCATCCTCTTGTCTAGACACTCTCTGAAATGTGCCTGAAAGTATTGATATCTAATGTTACAGTATTCTGTATTGCTATAATTTTGATAAACATCTTATTGATTGATTTTGTCAATATATTTGTATTGCTTATATGCAATCAATTTAACTTTGGTTTCAGATTGCAGTGCGATGCAAGTGTACGTTTATATAGTATATAGTATATATACTTGTTTTCATTATTAATACACACTTACCAATTACTAGATTCACATAGATTGCATTGCTAGCTTTGTATTGCAAAACCCTTACCTTGAATATTTAGGATTTTTCAATTAAACAATGATAAATAAATATATATATATTTGTAAAGATATCCTATTTACAGGGTGAGGGGAATCAGCAACAGTTGAATAAATGATAAATAAGACATCCGTATTCTTGTCACGCAAGATTCAATTCAATTTTGCATACAATATATTCTAAAACTTTATTTTCATTGATATGTGTGATGGGTTGTTTCCGATCGTCGATAAAATCTTCACCTTCTTTAATTTTGACAAAAGTTTCATAAAAACAATTATAAACATGTTGATATTCAGAAATGTATCAGTTTAAACTTGTTAAATCCTAATTTGTTAATTGTTAAACATGTGTCTGAATTATGTGTGTATGTACTCCGTGATTTCTCATATTTCACAATTATTTAGAAAGAGCCCAAATACATGTATTTGTGAATGTATATGTGAACATAGTAAATATATAAGGAAAAGACAAATAATCAAATAATTGCAAATAATTGCAGTTATCAGATTGCTGAAATAATGGAAAGTATCACTGACTTATTGACAATTTACCAGTATATATACAAAACAAATCTTAATCACAAAAGCGTAAAAAAACAATTTTTTCGTAATAAAAAAGTCAAAAAATCATTCCTTGTAAGATTGTTTATATTTTGCAGCATGCATTTCATTTTTATCACAGAAAAGTGTTATTTCGGAATAACGTATATGGCCGAGAATTGTTCCGACTGAAGAAATAGTCCCCTCAGAGCTATTTCTAACCTAGCCAGTCTTTTGAAAAAAGCAAGTAATTGCAGATGCTTGAATTACTTAATTCGATATATAAAAAAAAACACACTTTTGCATGTATAACCCTACAGCATCAGGGATCACATGATTACACTTTCCTTAATCATAAGCGGCAGACTGGAGTTAACTGGACATTCTTATTTCGTCTTCCGGTATTCAACTCCAAATTAGCTCTAAACGTAAATATTTTAGCTGAAATATTGACGGGTTTAATACTTGAATAAGGAAATATGACAGGCATATATCAAACTCCTGACTGCTTAGGTCTCACTACACAGGTGTACCTTTTTTTGTCATGGTTGCAAGATTCTTACGGTTAAAAAAGTTCTATGTTATTTTGTTTGAAATATTTTCAAATTGTTCATAGGGTTTGTGATTGATTGCTGCATATGAGTAAAGCAAAAGCTGGCATAGCATTATACCGCAATAAGACGTCACTGGTGTTAAAGATACTTTTGTAGGATTTTAACTGATGCATGTATTTACGTGCATTTGAGGACTTCTTTTTTAAGAAAATCTAAAGAGTGTCACTGCCTTTGAAAAACAAGCTGGTTAACCTACCGGGTCAACGTACCGGGTCAACCTACCAGGTCAATCTACCGGGTCAATCTACCGGGTCAACCTACCGGGTCAACCTACCGAATCAACCTACCGGGTCAATCTACCGGGTCAACCTACTGGGTCAATCTATCGGGTCAACCTACCGGGTCAACCTACCGGGTCAATCTACCGGGTCAACCTACCGGGTCAATCTACCAGGTCAACCTACTGGGTCAATCTACCGGGTCAACCTACCGCGTCAACCTACCGGGTCAATCTACCGGGTCAACCTACCGGGTCAATCTACCAGGTCAACATACCGGGTCAATCTACTGGGTCAATCTACCGGGTCAATCTACTGGGTCAACCTACCGGGTCAATCTACCGGGTCATCCTACCGGGTCAACCTACCGGGTAATGTGCATTTTATGTGTGGATACATTCTTGCTTTGACAAAAGTTACTTTAATAAGATTCTATTTTACTTTACCGTGGAAAGCTTAAACCTTTTTTTATGAAGAAAAAAAATCAAGGTTCAACTATGTAGTGAAACCCGAATATGAGCTAATATTGATATATTAAATGATATATTACAACTTACAGTTACTATTAAAATAGGTTCAGTTCTTAGATCATAATCATTGAAATAGTTCAGTTTTTGGGTGATATTTCTGGGTACAAATCTGAACAATATCGACATTAGCCGACATGTGATGTAAAGGCTAACACTTATCAGTAATAATAACACAATATACAGCATATTTGGTAATATAAATGACATAGGCAACAATGCGTTGACAAAATAAATACAAACATTAAAAATATATTTGAATTCTATTTTTTGCATTGTCCCTACTTTATATGACTCAAACGTACATGTCTCATTCACCTGACAACGGACAATTTCGAAAAGAGTTTTGCCATTTCCGGGATTCGACCCAAGGCCCCTTCAGCGTCAGCACCGTAACAACGCCAAAATATAAATATCTGTGAGCCAGATTGTTCGCCTAATATGCAAGATTGTGAAGTGTGGCTTTTAAAGTCGATGTCAGTAGCGTGTGGACAGGGGATTTATCGAGCAATACCAACGGTCTTAGACATATCAGAAGTTATAACACCACTTAATCAAAGCAGGTGGCGATAGTGCAGTGGGTAGAGTATATGATTATCCCTCACTCTTCAGGTCAGGAGTTCGATCCTAGATTCGGCAAGATGATCCCTCAGTGCTGGTTCTACCAAATAAAGGGACTCGATAGCGATTTAATAAGGTTTTATCTCAGATTGGACCTGATGACCTCACTAGAACAATATTCGGTATAGTTCTATCCAGAAAACAGGATCCAGAGATAGTTTATATAACTTCTGAGTTAGTTTCCATCGTAACCAATGTATAAAGAGCATTTTACAGTCGCTACACCGCAGTAAATCCTTTATTTTAAAGACACACACTTTACTTCACCGCGTGACTAAAGTATTGATTTGAAAACTATGTAGGACCCGACGATACGCTCATGGTTATTTGTTATTCCGTGACATCTCCATATCACGTGCTCTGCATCTGGCATGGGGCTTTTTGTCTAAATTGTTTGATTCTGTAACTTCAGACGCTGTCGTTATGGCAAATGTCTGAATTTATCCGTTATTCAAACAAATATTTTTTTCTCCTGTCGGGTATTGTGATTAATAAAACACCAGCACGCGATTATGTTCCAGTGAATGCAAAGTTTCACCAGTAGTACAACAAATCAACATTTCGTTCTATTAATTAAATATTGTTGCAAAAATATAAAGGTGCTCAGTCTAAACTGATATTGTTCACTTCCGAAGATTTAAAGTAAAATAATGATTGCTACCATATATGATACGACCCTATCTCTAGATTGATAAGTGCAATACTTAGACAATATATATCAACAGGCGACATAATATTCTAAGGACATTTGAAATCAGCAAAAACACAATCACTATTATTGCATTAATTCAATTCAATTCAATCATCGTGCATAGAAAGAGCTTAAAAGATCTAAGTATCGTGAAACATGCAAAATAAATATCAACACGGATCAGTAGTTAACCCGCACTGGGGAGCTTAAACCTATATGAATAGTATAAACGACATTGCTCTTTCCATAAAACGAGACTTTACGTGTCGAATATGTATATACTGATCATTGTCCAACACATTGTGAGGGTTGGGTTTTATCTCTATCTTACTTGATTAAAATACAAGGTTACACAAATCAATATTGATGACATTGTTGAACTCGAAGAACGCAGTGCAAATTGGACTGAATTATCGGTCCGCACTTAAATCTTTTTACTTAGAATAGATGTCGGTATGGAACATATAAATAAACAGAGAATACCTCACATGTTACAGTACGGTTACATTTCATCAGTGCAGTGCTGTTAGAGAGTGTCTACGATATACTAGATAATTAAACTAGCGAAGAAAAACTCTATAAAATTGTATTCTTTCGTTCTAATCCTTTTTTCATTTTTGTAAATTGTACTTGCTTATCTGAAAAAAAACTGAAAATAAAATATGTCTTAACCAAACTAGAATGTCCCTGAAATTATCTTTCAGCATAACATTCCCTTGCAACTGCCTATGAAGTAATTGACCAATCAGCGTACCTATATGTAATTGCTACATAACGATCCTTAGTAGGGAGAGCAATGGCTGCCATTTTTCTACGCCCAAGCTTATTTTTTTCATCATATTAATAACAACTTTTATCTCAACTTGATTGCTTTGATTATATGTGCCTATAAACTCTTCAACATGTGAAGCAATAATCCTCATTTGGAGACCTACTTCGTTACAACTCTGATTTCTCGCTAGTCTGTCATCCCAATTTCATCAATTTATCCCTAGTCTATATTTATTTTCCCGCTTAGAGAGAAAATTGGAATTTCCGACTTGATCGAATCATGCACATCAGAAAATATCCAAGCACTTCTGTTTAATTTTCTAGATTACTCCGCGAATATCTATCTAGTGCGTCTTATGATACCGATGGGGGTTTCACCCTATATAATAAAGAAGAACTACATCATTTGACAACATCATTATCGTCTTTGGTTACACAGATGTATGGATGGTACAGGAAAAAAACTGTTGAATATTACCTTGCATATATTGAACACAGATGTATGGATAAAACCGGAAAACAATTGTTGAATATCACTTTGTATATATTGTACACACATGCTGTTTGAATAGCTTACATATGACGGTATATGGTGAAAACGGATTTACGTTAAGGCCGTTGTGATTAACCAATTCACTCATTTTGGATGATTGTTTCCAATTTATACCGTACAGCGCTTGTAATTCTCTTCGATAGTGAGTTATTCTAATCTTTGTTAGAGCAAAATAAACATGTTTTATTAAAAACAATCTATATATAAATATCAACTATATCACGACAACAAAAATACATTTATAAATATCATAATATCAAACTTTAATGTAGTAATCTCGATGAACATAGAGACTAAAAATTCTATAAGACATTAACATATTTCTGCTTTGTATGGAACTTTAAGTGTATAAAAAAATCTGCGAATGAACATTGTTGTAAAGCATTGAAGGATATTGAATTAATGTTTAATTGTCTTCCATATTTCCTGAATGACACCACTCTTTCGTGCATGTTGGAGACGAGAATACTGTATCTGCGTCGGTTGCTGCCTTCCTAATTACTATCTTGCGTTTATGATATCCATTCCGACAACAGCAGTAGAGTTGCATTCAAACTTAACATTTTGATCAATCGATATACAGAAAAAAGAGGAAACGTAATGGTACCGCTAAATCAATGACAGCCGTTTAGATTGAAATAGAGAGAAAAAAAACCTTTTAATGGTTTAAATAAAACAGATCAAAACAATTTATATATTCAATAAAAAAACGGACCAGATATAATAACGGAATATGGATAAAAAACACGCATCACCGGCACATGAAGGCAGTGTTGATAATGACCAGGTTAGTTGTATATTATCCTCTTGTTGATTATAATTGAATTTTTGCGGTTCGTTTATTTGAATATCGAGACTACTATTAATAATATTGTACATTTAACATAAATCAACTTGTAAACTTTTCACCTGATATGTACGTTTATTGTTTGGATAAATAACACAACATAGTCAAGTCACATAAGGTAAAGGAAATTAATGGCCAGTTTATTTCTAAAACCGAATTCCAGTTGTTTATGCTCGAACAGATTAATATATCAGATGTCCATGTAATTTTTTTTCTAAAAACGTCACAACTACTTGTGTCCAAGACATAACTAAATGTTGCAATAATATCAACTATACACTAACGATTACTTAGTCTATCAGATAAACTGTAATAGCAGTTTTAGTAATAGGTTATTTTTTAAGTTTTTGTCATTAGTATAAGCTTTAATATATTGCACGTTAATTGCTAACCAAACGATTATTTTGTAAGAGGCGTATGCTTTCAATATATATATTTTATATGCCATTTATCTTATTTATTATATCATCAAACACTTGAATGAAAACATAAACTGTTTAATTGTATTCTAGTGTATGGTATTTAGAATGACGGCCAACAGTTATTTAGTTACATCAGGTCGATATGTAATTGCTGTGACAAAACCATAAAGGGTGCAACAACTAATCAGACACATGGTATTAAGTTCTTCCTCAAGCCTTACACTGACGGATACAATGACGGCCAACCGTTATTTAGTTATATCATGTCGATATGTAATTGCTGTGACAAAACCATAAAGGGTGCAACAACTAATTATCAGACACATGATATTAAGTTCTTCCCCAAGCCTTACAAGCATATGTACTCGATGTCTTTGCAATAAGATAATAACAACTAGACGGGTATAAAGACACATTTCTGCTACGTATCCATCAGTGTAAGGTTTGAGGAAGAGTCTGAAAGGTGTTTTGTTAGACGTATGATTATCCCTATCCAGTTGTTATGCCTTCTGGGTTTATGATGAGGCGATTGGGGGGAAGAATGATGTCAGGTGCAAATTTAAATCAAGTTTTAACTTCCCGGTGACGCTTTTTAATTTTTATAAATATAACACCTAACTCCATTATAATATAATTTTGTTCTTAACGAATCCACGCTAAAATGCTTTAAGTATCATCATTTACATTGAAATTGGCTGAGATGGACCCGTACACCACCAACCATCAGACCAACCCCCTATGTAATACATGACAGGGCCAAACATCGAAATTATGTTCAAATTGCAAACAATTTATTATCGAAGCAGCTGTAATTTCGGTGTTATTTGTTACTGCCTGTCTGCTAATATCACAAATGTCTATAGATTAATTGACGAATGAATCATTTATTTCCACATTTTCTTTTACAAGCACTTAGTGATTTAATACATGTCAGCATGCAAAGTAAACGTTAAGGGAGTTTTAATACCCTAGCGTCTCAAAAGACCAGAATATTAAATACCATTTAATACGCCAACGGCTAAACAACGTACTTTATATCTGGGTAAAATTGATCAAACGCACAAATCAAAAACTCTGACTAAGATTCAATTTATTTTTTGCAGACTCTATAGGGCTCACTTAAGAATTACCTCCCTTACATGACGGTAACAAGATTCTTGCACCCAAGAAATTAGAGCTGTGTAAAGCGGTTGGGCAATTTTTTTGTTGAAAATGTATAAAATGTCACATTTCTTTGTGCACATTGGAACTTTGGAAAATTTAATGATTTCTGCCAAGTTTGGATGACATTGGGAACTGTTTGATGAAGCTATAACAGTTTATAGATGTGTAGTGATACACTGAAACAAAAAAGCAGAAATGTCAAAAATGAAAGGGTGCCATCAAATCATCGAAATTGTGAAAAAGCAACCTGGTCAACCCCATGTTTTGTTCTGCTTAATTGGACAAACAGAAGACTATTTATAGAAACAAGGCACTTTTAGAACCATTGTCAATGTCCTCAGTGTTCCAGAAGTGCATTTCTCTATATGTAGAACAGAACAAAATTGATTGGTGTGTGAGACCTATAGTTGTATTCATTTCATTCCTGAAGATAGTATTTATCGGCATTCGTACTTAAGTTCCATGTTAAATGCTATGTTTGTGAGGATGATTGCTGAAGCTGCTTTGCTATACTGTTTATAGTAAAATTAAGCAGATAAATATCTTAATCTTGTATTTAAGATGAATTTAAGCACTGAATGTAAATATTTACCAGTTATATTATGGGAAGAATCAATAAATTGATATGTTTGATTTGAGGATAAAGTACTCTCGTATCTTTAACAAGTATTCTCTTGCTGCTCCGGCCTTTGCTCATCTGCTAATAGTATCACTTGTTTCATGATCATAAATTATTTACCTTAGGATCTCTGTGGTTTACACCATACGAATATATATGTTGCAGTATTTGTAAAGGAAGAGGATAGATATTTTATTTACACTGTCTTTGCTTATGGTGCGACGACGAGGGGAGAGTAAGGTCGGGTGCACTCATTAACAGCTTTCCGGTTCCAGCTTCACAGTTGCGAATATCGCTACTGACCGTTTCAAAGCGATCATCCCTATTATCCATTCTGTATAAATTTTGCATTTGATATAAGAATTATATATACATATTTGAGAAAGGTGATAAATTAATACACCCATACAATACTGAATTCTTTAAAATATATTTTTTAAAGATAACGAGCGCATTCCTTCTTCAGGGAATGAAAATGACAAATATCAATAATGACAATGTTTAATATGTCAAATAACAATTACGATGCTAAAACATGGATGTATAATAAGATCACAAAAAAAATCAAATGAATTGTGAAAACGTTCCCAAATTATTATCTGCGCCTTTATCTATATGTTGATTTTACCTCAACATATTTTAACTGTAACAGTTAGTTTTTGAGAAACTCAGTAAATAAAATAAAGAGCACTTTTCACTGTAGGCTAAGACAGTGTAAATAAAATATCTACACGCTTCTCTTACAAATATTGCAACATACATATTCGCATGGTGTAAATATATGTAATTGTAAATATATATAAATATATAATAATTGTTTTCAACTGCTTGGTACAGTTATACTTTAGATATTCAGTAAATAAAATAAAAGTAATTTTTCAATGGAGGCTAAATATTCGAAATATGAAAGTATAGTTATAATCGTATTGTCTGAAGCAAAATTTGGAACATTAATAATTTATCAAAATGTTTTCCGGTTAAAAAGATATTTCCCGCGTTGGTTTGCACTCCAGACATATTATAGATAATCGAATTTTCTACGCGGAAGCGTGCGGATATTATTCTATTAATACTCTTTTTCAAAAGATAATTGAACAGTTTCAGTGCCTTCGAAAACTTGCTCAATAATTTGATTGATTGAATTTTCACACGTGTGGTGGAGAGTTTATGGTTATTGAACCTTTAATATATGGTTTATTTAAAGCACCACAGTTCTCTACCCTGGTAGGGAGAATTCGTGGGATGGATGAGTTATCGTATTACAACTTTATATACTACATATACAGTGTGCTAAAACACAAAACGAATTTCATGAATATATATATAGACGATGTGATATTTTAAGAGTATGGCCTCAAAGGCTTCTCTCCTAGAATATTAAATGTTTCGCAGTTACAGTTTACACATTTCATCTAACTTCACATATTAAAACCTTGCGTATACAAGTCATACTATTTTACCAATGTAATTTATTAAAAGGAAATGGATTCCCAACAGAAAACCTACCATTAACAGGACAAAGCCACTTCAAAAGCATGACTATATTAATATAATCAATTATAATAAAAACTACAATGTATTACATTCAGGCAAAGTTACAAATGGATAGTAGCAAAATGCCATTGTGGCCATATTGAAGTGAATTAATGGTCCCTGATTAACCTCACGTATGGAACAAAATGTGGCACAACATGCCAGTTTGAGCTTAAGCTACATATTAAGAGTGGGCGCTCATGACGGAGGTCGCGGATCCGAGGTTATGAGAAGTTTATAGTTCATTGTAATATGATAGAGTATCAATAGTTATTGCCCTTGTTTATCTGTTCGCCATTTGTATTGCATATTTTGTGTTGTTTTGTAACAACTAAAGGCCGAGGCTCACTATAACCGACCGGTAAGCAATTAAGCATATATAGAAGTGAAGGCGTGGCTACACTACTGGCCTGTTCGCTCTTATCTTAGCATTTGTAAATATAAACATGTTATTTGGATTGAAACTATTACGTGTGAACTATTAATTTACAACAGATAAGGTGAATGGTCAGTGTATGTAATAATAATGTTATTAATGCATACTGATTGCATTTCGATTAAATCAAGTTTGAATCAGTTTTAATAATAAACATTGTTAATCTTTATTTTTCAAACAATGTACAATTATTTAATATTGCTTCTTCTTTTAATAATAATAAACAAAAGTGCATAAAACTTATATTGAAGCATGTTTAAATTCTAATGCTGTCCATTGTATAACTCCCACAAAAAAAGTAAATTGATCAGTACGATTTTTTTTTTTTGCAACAACAATAATACGGCCTTAATGTTAGCTATAGGTCAGTTATGCTCATGTTTGGGCCTTGTTGTGTCGCAGAAGGGACGTTATGAAAAGTGTGTTTTAGAAATGTTTACACAAATATATTTCAAATCATCACAAATAGTCCTTGCTTGGAATAATGACAAAGTCTTTTTTTTAATATATACTTGCTACCATGCATTCAGTCTTATGACAATTTTCAATAAAACATCCATATAGCATAACTAAACTCCATGTATGTTACATTTAATATAGTATCCATTTCCCCGCCATATGCCACTGTGGCTTATCTCCCTAGAAGCTGGACTGTAGTTGGCTGGAGAGATGGGTCATGAACTCAGATCAGCTGTCAATCACAACCTGGAGGAAAATTTGAATTTTACAACAGTTTGTAAAAAAATGATTATTGTTAATGTGTCACTTATAAAGAACATCTTATTTCCAAATTCACATGCCATAAAGATCATACATTCAAGAACAGATCTACCAAGTTTAAACCAAACTGTTATGTTTGATTCTGAAATGTTAGAAATCCCTCCACTGGTGCTATGCTTTCAGTGAGTACAGAGAACTAAGTGTAAGTGGCCAGTTTTGCTGGCTTTTATAATTCGACTCTGGCCTTTAAGTTGTACTTTAAAGTGTTCCTGGTCATATCGGCTGTGTTAAATTATCGAAGGCATTCTGTAACATTTCACTGGTGTGGTAACAACACTCAGTCAGAAATCGTTAGATATATAGAAAACATACTCGAGAGTGATTTATGAGCGTTCTTGGCAGTCGGGCTAATATTAGCATTAACTAATTACTTATCTTTATACTATTCAGATTAATTTAATTCAATCACTTGATAACAAGTGTGGCCATTTAAGAAATAAAATAAAGCTATGGAGCAGTTTTAACTGATATGAACATGATCTAATGAACTTCAGAAATGTCTCGTGTTCCGAAAAATAAGAAGAATTAATCTAGGCAATAAATCATTACGTATTCCCAATCTTCCATCGTATGATAAATTGCTCGCATCATTTTCTGATTTCTCACCGGGGATTTGATTTGCCAGCGTGGTGATTTCTTATTACAAACTAGGACGAATTTATTTGCAACAGGATATAAGAGGTTTTATTGAAGAGGGGAAAAGCTAATGCTCTATATAAAGTATATACGATTGATGTATGAAAAATGGTATATGTGATATCGAATGAACGTCGATATTATATCATAATGTATAACTGAATGTTTTTATTGCCTTCAAACTTTAAACATCATGTTATTTTTGTTTTCTTCATAGGAATATTATATATATAGCACTGGTCTGAATGAACACGTCGAGAAAACTTGAATGATAGCTTGGATGTGATTATTGACAAAAGGATTTCTTTGGGGTGGTATTGTTTGATCGTACTGGTTATTTTCGGATCACAATAAAGTAGGAGAAGTTGGTGGGAGAGGACGCTCATCCCCTAGTTACCTAACTCAATAACTAAATAATGTGGTATTTGTGGCATTACAGTTGCACAGCTGATATTTCATAATAACTTGAACTATATTGTACGCATACAGCTGTTGAAACACTGGCATTCCAACAGAGCAACTGTATTAAATTTTGCAGACCCTCAATGACGTGTTTCACTTACATCTCCCACAGAGCAGCTGTATTAGGACTTATAAACCCTCAATGATGTGTTTCACTGATATTCCCCACAGAACACCTGTATTTAGTCTTGCAGACCCTCAATGACGTGTGTCACTGATATCTTCCACACAATGTGTTCAAATACGTTGCTATGTAACGGACCCTATCGGGGAGAGCTGGATTAGTTCCAAAAACGAAGTTTTCAGTTACAAGGCAAAACAGAACGAATAACAAGGGAAACAACTATTGTAATTTCAAGCAGTCCAACATAACAACAATACTGTTTTAAAGTACGGGCGACATAATACGGTCCCACACAGACTCTGCTATTTTCTTTTCCTGGATGTATTCTGTGTATCCAAAAATTTCTTTGCTCAGACATTAATTCCCAGGTTTCAGAGATAACGATGTATCGGCATTAGCTTTGTCGGGATTCAGTTTAAACATGGCTTCTTAGTTAGATATGGGCGTGTTTGGGAGATGGCCAAAATCTAAATAGCAGCATATCGGTGACGGTTGCTTAAATGTTTTCCAACTTTTCACATTATCTCTATTTTATAAGTTCTTAATGAACGCTTCTTTTTTTTCGAATTGATTATAAGTAGTTTAACGTATTTGAATTATACCTTATCACAAATTGTATACAAAAACATTGACAAATAACACATAAATGAACGCATGCTTATACAATTATGAAATGGATTCAGAAGAAAGTTTACATATAGTTAATGTGTACTGTATTTAAGGTAGTTAATGTGTACTGTATTTAAGATAGTTAATGTGTACTGTACTCAAGATAGTAAATGTGTACTGTATTTAAGGTAGTTAATGTGTACTGTATTTAAGGTAGTTAATGTGTACTGTATTTAAGATAGTTAATGTGTACAGTATGTAAGATAGTTAATGTGTACAGTATGTAAGATAGTAAACGTGTACTGTATTTAAGATAGTTAATGTGTACTGTATTTAAGGTAGTTAATGTGTACTGTTTTTAAGATAGTTAATGTGTACTGTATTTAAGGTAGTTATTGTGTACTGTATCTAAGATAGTAAATGTGTACTGTATTAAAGGTAGTTAATGTGTACTGTATCTAAGATAGTAAATGTGTACTGTATTTAAGGTAGTAAATGTGTACTGTATTTAAGGTAGTTAATGTGTCTAGTATGTAAGATAGTAAATGTGTACTGTACTTAAGATAGTTAATTGAAATTGCCATTGGTATGAACATAAATGATTACATTTTTATCGGAGACAAGAGACTTATTGATTAAATATATACATCTAATACTATCACGTATGCATGTAATTATTTCTAAACTAAAACTTGGTGAGTTTAAACCTTCATGTGATACCTTGTATTGAAGTCATTGAACTGATAACTCATGGTGTGAAAAGAAAACTGTTGTCCCACCTAAAACGAAAAAAAACAGACCGTGATCCAAAACCTTGTATTCACTAATCCACGGGGACTGTAAGAGAGAAAGTTTAATAGGAAACCAGACGATAAACTATTTCCAGGCCATATTGCTCAGGTTTTATTTATTGAATTACCAGACATTGGCTACAAGTAATTTAATTTGATTCTTGATCCCGAGTCAGATATCTATTGTTTGCTTGGTACCAAGTTGTATTGTTGTTGTTGTTGTTGTTGTAGCTGCTGCTGCTGTTGTTGTTGTTGCTGCTGCTGTTGTTGCTGTTGTTGTTATTGTTGTTGTTTTACTCATTTATCACTTTACATCGATTATGAAACAAGTTTTTATAATTTAGACAAATCACGTTTGAAGTTTTCCTGGGTAGAGCCAGTACTAAGTTTATACAGATGAAATATCTTGCTCAATGATACCACAAATAGCCTTTGCGGGGAGAGGGGGTGGGGGAGGGAGCAAACTGACATTCCTGGTTACTTACTCTACCCCTGTTTTAAGCGCTTCGCAGTCCACAATCCACTCAAGTCATTTGTCATGCAAAGTACACGGGATAAACTATATGATTTCTATATTCACTAGTTACGAATTAAGACAAATAATCAAGTGAACCATTTCCAGAGCATAGCTAACATAAGAACGGTGAATTAAAGGTTTAACAATGAGAAAGAAGATGTGTTTATTGATTTAATTGATACTAATACTAATTAGCCCGATTGCAAAATAAGCTCATTGCTTTTCTAAATTTCTCTTGTGTCCGTTTTCAAAATAGAAGCAGTACTGGGACTTATTAATTAAAGGTCATCCGATCGATTCTGGAATAGAATTCACGACTGTGAATGGTCTAAAACACTTAATAGTTAGACTTATAAAACATTTTATATTGTATATGACTGTTTTAAAGTTTTTAAAGTGTAGTTATTTCAATATCGATTCTTGCTAAAATAATTTGTAAATGTTTGTTTCGCATTGAAGCTCGTGCATTTGGTCTAGAAAATCGATGTATGCTATAATCTGCACGGGACACGATTGGATCCGTTCAATAGCAATTGTTCCGTGCACGCTGATTGGTCAGTTTCTTCTGGGAAAGTTTGAATGACGTCATAATTTAGTAAAGATTCAACTGCTATGAATTGTGGGACAGTCATAGAATTCCCTGCTTTTTCCATTGGTGGTTAATAGACCTGATTCGGGAGACATCAGGTTCTTGGAAAGACTAGGTTTTAAATATGACCAATGCAATGTTAATCTGTGTATTGTTTGATATGTATGCTGTTTTGTTGCTGTTTTAAACTTTCCTATTGGAAGCGTACTCTTTTTTTTTATTTCCCTCCTGTTTTAGAACATGTCATTTTGGCAAGCAAAAATTTGATCAGCCATGTCAGTTGTTTTTAATATCAAACTATTCCACTTATTAATGGTCATAATAGCTGTGGCAATATTCATATTGTTTGTGTCTCTGGAGATAGCGTTTATTTTGATATTTCCGAAAACATTTCCGTCTTGTTTACTAAACAAATTTCTGAAATTCCCATGGTTCCTGACAGTTATCTTAGATGTCTGTTCAATCAGAGACCATGATGTGTAGAAATCGGGAAAAAGTTATGTCTTTTTGTATTGGATTTGCCGTAACACTCGAGTAACAGTATGTCTAGATTGTAAGAGGTCGATAACGGTTGATTTATAAACAGATATTCTTAAATTTATATAGATGTGTTCTGCGGCGTATACTGTTGAACGTTTAACCCCGCCAGCAGCATATTGCTCTCGAGTAATTGTAGTTTATGTTTTTTTTCATTTGAATACATCGTTGGTAGCAGACTTAAGTTTTATCAGAATGTTAAGAACCGTATGGTAAGTGAAATAGCCATCTGGAGCAAAAAACGACTCTTACTTGTAAAACTGGTTGTCATCTAGTGGCGTAACTGCTTCTTCACGTTTCCAAGACCGTGTTCACTTATGTCACGTGATGTGTCACGTGATGCAATTATTACGAATATTATATATGTAAATATAAGTATTTGCTTAACTTTCATTCAATATATATACTATATTAAGTGTGTTTTTGCTGCTTTTGTGAATCGCCCCTAGAAGTATATCTTGTCTGTGAAGGTGCTTGTTCTTTCTAGCTCGCCGTGACGAATGTCCAATGAGAGCTTTTGCCATGACACCGGCGTCGTCGTCGGCATCGTCGGCGTCGTCTGTAAACACTTAGGTTAAACTTTTGCGTTTAAGTTTTTGGTTTTTGTCTCCAAGTCTTAAACTATCTTTTTGATTCTGTTCACATTCGCTTTCACATTGCTTTTTATGCTTTTGGTATACATACTGACCTAAGTAAGGCAATCTACCCTTGAACATAGCAATAAACGTTTGTGTTTAGTTTGCGTTTAAGTTTTGGTTTTTGCCTCTAAGTTCAAAACTATCTTTTTGATTCTGTTTACACTTGCTTTCCTGCTCTATTACACATTGTTTTTATGCATTTGATATATATATTGACCCAGGTAAGGCAATCTACTATTAGACTTAGCCATACAAGCAGGTTAAACTTTTGCGTTTAGTTGTGTTTATGTCTTGTTTTTTTGTTTCCAGGTACCAACCTACCTTTTTGACTGTTTACATTTGCTTTCCTGCTTCATTACACATTGCTTTTTATGCATTTGATATATATATATATATTGACCAAGGTAAGGCATCTACTATTGGACTTGGACATACAAGCAGGTTAAACTTTTGCGTTTAGTTCAAAACTATCTTTCTGATTCTGTTGACATTTGCTGTTCTGCTTCATTACACATTGCTTTTATGCTTTTGATATGTATACGACCCAGGTAAGGCATCTACTATTGGACTTAGCCATACAAGCAGGTTAAACTTTTGTGAGTTTTATCCCATCGGCAAGCTTTGTTGTCTTCTGACAACTCTTTTTATAATAAATCAGTTAACCAAGATTTATACGTTCTGAGTGACTTTATCAACTAGAAATGGTTTCACTTGATTTTAAAATAATTCTGCAGGAATGTTTTTATAATAACACGTAAAAATCCAGACATGGTTCCTATATTGCAGTGTTCAGAAATCATAAAAATAACAGCACGATAGTTTATAAACATTGCTGTATAAGATAGTACCGACATAGACACATTAAATAGGATATGTGTTAAGTTAACTACGCAAGTCTATGACGATGATCTAATCTTAGAAACAACTGTTTTATTTAAATAGATCAATCAATTATAAGCAGACAGTTTTAGTGTACGCTGCAATTTATTTCTGAACGGACACTTTATATCTAATACATTTTTACTGTTTTTGTTTTAAATTTCATAATCAAATTCTATATAAAATCTATGAAATGTTAGCTGCAGTATTTGCATTGATGCCTTATTACAAAGTCCACTAACACTGTTAAATATTGTTACCTTCCACAACACAGATGTGTTGACCTTATTGTTGAATTTAGATACAGTAATCATAGCCATGATTGACTGGTGCCACTTAAAAGCAAACTTACATAACTACGTATGGATAAAAAGTACTTATAGGCAGTCTATTTTAAAACATCCAACATAACATTACGTCGCCTTTGTATGGTTGCTACGCGTAACGTAGATAAGCAGTAAATACTCATAATTTACCAGTAATTTGCACATTTATTAAAGTAACTGACAATGTTGCATGTTTGATACCATCGTATTGCCGAATAACAATAAATAGATATCTATTTGATGAGTTAATAGCCTTCTCTCGATGAATATTGGAAAACAAATTATCGTTCCCGACCAAAGTCCGATAACTGTAAATGACATACCACAATTTGTTAAGCAGATTTGCCGATAGCTTATCCACCCTGCAGATCCTGACTTTGATCAATATGTTCAGCAAACCGTTCTAATGGGGATAATTAGGCTCAATTTTTTATTTAATATGAACACAAGATACAACATACAAGATACAAGAATCTTTACTTTGTGTCGGATATACAAATATAAAACACAATATTTGCCGAACACTCAACAAACGGTGATTCAAACGTATTATTATTATTGAAAAATATTTAAACGTTATATCCACAGGTACTTTCTTTACTAGAATTGTAAAAAATGTTCAGTTCTTTTTTGTATTCATAAGTATTGGACATAAAAACTTCTGCCTTATGTTGAATATTTTCCTGATTGGAAGTCGTATTAATTATATTTACTTATACCGGACAGCTGGTGTTTTGTTATTGGGGAGGGTTTAGTGTGTATAAACATTATTAATACACATTCTTAAATAATTATATAAAGCTAAACAAATATCATTCAATGGTGTTGATTGATTTGATCACGGGCTGTCTATTAAACATGTGGCAATGTTACGGCGGAGTTGTCTATTGCACATGTGACAATGTTACGGCGGTGTTGTCTATTGCACATGTGACAATGTTACGGCGGTGTTGTCTATTGCACATGTGACAATGTTACGGCGGTGTTGTCTATTGCACATGTGACAATGTTACGGCGGAGTTGTCTATTGAACATGTGGCAATGTTACGGCGGTGTTGTCTATTGCACATGTGACAATGTTACGGCGGTGTTGTCTATTGCACATGTGACAATGTTACGGCGGAGTTGTCTATTAAACATGTGACAATGTTACGGTAGAGTTTATTAAACATGTGCCAATGTTACGGTAGAGTTTATTTAACATGTGCCAATGTTACGATAGAGTTTATTAAACATGTGCCAATGTTACAGCGGAGTTTATTAAACATGTGCCAATATTACGGCGGAGTTTATTAAACATGCGCCAATGTTACGGTAGAGTTTATTAAACATGTGCCAATGTTACGGCGGAGTTTATTAAACATGTGTCAATATTACGGCGGAGTTTATTAAACATGTGCCAATGTTACGGTAAAGTTTATTAAACATGTGCCAATATTACGGCGGAGTTTATTAAACATGCGCCAATGTTACCGTAGAGTTTATTAAACATGTGCCAATATTACGGCGGAGTTTATTAAACATGTGCCAATGTTACGGTAGAGTTTATTAAACATGTGCCAATGTTACGGCGGAGTTTATTAAACATGTGCCAATGTTACGGCGGAGTTTATTAAACATGTGCCAATGTTACAGTAGAGTTTATTAAACATGTGCCATGTTACGGCGGAGTTTATTAAACGTGCGCCAATGTTACGGCTGAGTTTATTAAGCATGTGCCAATATTACGGCGGTGTTAATTAAACATGTGCCATGTTACGGCGGAGTTTGTTAAAAATGTGCCATGTTACGGCGGAGTTTGTTAAACATGCGCCAATGTTACGGCGGAGTTTGTTAAACATGCGCCAATGTTACGGCGGAGTTTATTAAAAATGTGCCATGTTACAGCGGAGTTTATTAAACATGTGCCAATGTTACGGCGGAGTTTGTTAAACATGCGCCAATATTACGGCAGAGTTTATTAAAAATGTGCCATGTAACGGCGGAGTTTATTAAACGTGCGCCTATGTTACGGCGGAGTTTATTAAGCATGTGCCAATGTTACGGCGGAGTTTATTAATTACGGCGGTGTTAATTAAACATGTGCCATGTTACGGCGGAGTTTATTAAACAATAGCCAATGTTACGGCGGAGTTTGTTAAACATGCGCCAATATTACGGCGGTGTTAATTAAACATGTGCCAATGTTACGGCGGAGTTTATTAAACATGTGCCAATATTACGGCGGTGTTAATTAAACATGCGCCAATGTTACGGCGGTGTTAATTAAACATGCGCCAGTGTTACGGCAGAGTTGTCTGTCTTTGTTTTTTACTTTACCAAGAGCCTTTATATATTCGCCATTGTATCAACCATCTGTTACACAGGAAACTGATGTCGTGTAGCATGTAATAAATATGTCACGTGCTAAAGGAGTGTCCATTGTATGTATAATGGTAAAGAAACTGTAAAGTATAAGTCAATAAAATATGTCTATTTCTATGTAATAAAAAACGAGGCATATGCTTGCGTCTGACAGCACTCTTTTCCTGTGTATGCACGTAGAGACAATAAATGTTATATGGCAGACTGATGTTATTTTTATATCAAAAACGAAACTAACCTTAACTCGTATCTTCTTAGCCTCCAATGTTGAAGAGTTTATCACTCCAATATGAAAAGATGGAAACAAAAACGATTATCAAACTAACTTCTAACGGCTAGTAAAATGTTTTGATCCTTTATAGCGTCAGGTAACCGGGGCAAATGAAATAGTTTTAAATAGTTAATTTACCAATATACGACATTATTAAATAATCGTTATTATGAAATAATTTGTAGATAAGGTAAACCACTAAAATTGTGAATATAAATAAGATAAAAGAAGTGTACTTATTTAATTTTTCATCTTATTGTTGCAGCACGTATTAGCATATTAACACCGATTAAAACTTTATAATTAACATACGTGTCGTTATTGCGACTGATTGTGTATTACAAGAAATCCAATATAAGTGGAAGAGGTTCGTTATATCAACATGAATAAAAACAAAAATGCAAATTATAAAAAAAATACATAAACATTGGCGGTACAGTTATATATATAAAAGACACTGTAAAAATGGTATTTCTATTGCTAAAAATAGTTTTGATACAATGTTATGGTTGAACTTAGATAAATATGTCTTTAATAATGATGAGGACATATTCTTGTGCGGTGTGTATTTATGGAGTGAAGATTTGTCTGCAGCAAATGTTATTAATTCTGACTTATTTAATGTTTTACAACAATAGTCGTTGTTGCCAGAGATTGTAACGCGAGGGTATCAGGTAAAAGGGAACATATTCTGTGTGACATAGTTATAGATGAGATTGACGCAACCGATTATTTACCTGGTAACCCACTTGAGCGAAACTCACAGGATAGTATTTCTAACGCGCAAGGGATTAAGTTATTAGATCTATGTAAAGCTACGTCATTTCGAATTGCCAACGGTCGGCTCGGGCTGGACAACGATGTAGGTGCTTACACTTAAGTAAATAGTAGCGTGATTGATTACCTTCTGTTGGAAGAAACTGATTTCGCATTAGTCGAAAACTTTAAAATAGGCATTTTTATTGAATATAGTGACCATGCACCGTTGTTATTTACTGTACGCAGTAGAAAAGCAATTACCGATAACGAATATTGTTTTGAACGCGAAGGTGTTAAATGGAGTGAATCGATGAAAACTCTATTTCGTAATAGGATTATTGGTAAATTGCCGGAATTCAGTGAAATAGTCGAGAATGTTAACTCGCCTGATCAAACTAAAATAAATGATCTCGTTTTACAATTTACTACTATAATAAGCGAGGTTGGCGATTCACTTTATAAGAAAAAGTTGTTAAGAATAAGGGCTTTCGATCTTTAATCTCTGACACAAATAAATGGTTTGACCAGGATAAATTGTTTTACAAACAATCCTTACACATATTCAATAAGGAAAAATCAAGAGAAAATAGACACTCACCAGTCAATGCTTAAGTACAATATACATCACTGATAAAGAAAAAAGGCATATTTATAAAAACAAGCAAATGAAAGAACTGGAAAACTTAAGACACTCGAAACCGGGCGAATTTTGGAAAATATTCACAAAGAAAAAGCAAAGTAATTCTGATATACCATTAAAAGACTTTCATGCATATTTTTTAAACTTGTTTAAATACCTTAACGCTACAAATGTATTGTATATATGTTTTATATGATGAGAAACTGTAATAGTTTTAATCAATAAAAAATTATTATTATTATTCATAACATACACTAGAGTTTTCAACTTAATATTAGCAGTTTATTTCATTTATTCTTATAACATTTTAGGGATTCAGGGTCAAAGGTTGCATTTGAAGTGTTGAACCATTCCACACTAATGAGTGAAATTATTCCGGAATATGTATACAAAAACAACCATATAATTAATAAAATGTACCTGTGATTGATTTTACTGGGATACTTAATTTATAGGCATGATTAGCAGTTTGTGTTCGTTTGAATTGTGGGTTTATGTATGCTATAAGCGTCTGTACTGTTTGCTGAGTAAACTATTTGTTCCTTTTGTTAAATAATACTTTTCAGAACAGGAGAGCCATATTTATTACAAGCTACTCAATGGATAGGACAAATCTGTTATAATAAGTCAAAGTATAACCAGATTTGAACCTGATGTGACCCTCTTAGTGTTGATACTTCGCTGATAATATTGCTATTATCCGTATATTAATTTACTTGAATGTTGACATGCTATTGATGTCTAAATGCGTTTCTGTTGACAAAATCGATTCCCTTAGTCAAAGAGCCAGCATCACAACAATTAACATCTTTCTGGGTCAATAATGTTAAAGAGTAGATTACCTGAGTGGTATGTGTACCACACCCAGTGTCATAATATTGGTATTCGAATAGATTTTTGACGACCCTGCGTTCCTATCATAAAGGCAGATGTGCTCAATTTGTCGTCTGCAGCATCTAACTATATATTAATTAATGATCCCATTATTAATAATACGTCATGCAGGGTTTGTGCACAATGTGACAACGTGTTTATTACAAGTTGTGTCGCAAAAAACAACGTGTGGATGTTACATTCCTGATTATTTATGAAGAATTGAAACTTCGGCTTCTTTAGTTAGATTGAATGAGGGTTCTCTTTTGTTCGTTTGGATTAATGAAGTTGTTATACTTTTGATGTGTATTGTGTGTATGTGTATTAAACATGGAGATAACACGTTTTTAGAAATAACTGATCTTCAAACAACATCGCAACCAGGTGTATTTTAGATATGAAAGACAGAACATAGAAATGGGTGTGAAATTCTTAGTTTTAATTTTATGCTATAGAATATATTGAATGACAAATATGCAGGCGGTTGTACGTTCGACAAGTTCCAGACAAAGTCGACGGTATACACACATCCCTTTGAGTAAGAAGGTAATGTAGGCAGAGGATGCTGTCTATTGATTTTACCTTTGTGTTTTATGACATTTATACTATATAAAATAGATGTAATTGGCATGGTAAACGTATAAACTATCGTACATGTATGTCATAGCGCAGAGATTACTGACCTAAAATATTTTTGTTTGTTTCAAGAGATGAAAACTGGTATTGATTTTCTCTTAAAAAAACAGAAATATTAGATATTACAAGTATAAACACGAAACAAAGAAAATAAACAGTATACCATTATTCTAAACTTCTTAACATGTTTAAAACAGCAATTTTAATTTGTTTGTTTGTTTGTTTGTTTGTTTGTTTGTTTGTTTGGGGTCTGGTGCTTTATTATAACAGTATTTCAGTTATTCTGTAGAATGGACACAGCTCTCGTGATGTGGTCCGTAAAATAGCAGAACATTTGAGCACGTTGATTGGTCAGTTCTTTCAGGAAAAGTTGAATGACGTCATAGTTTAGTAAGCGTTCAGTCGCTATGAATTGTGGGACAGGCATGGAATGTCTTGTATTTGTTATCGAGGTAAATAGACCTGACTCGGGAGATTTCAGGGTCTATATATAGACTAGTATTTTAGTTATTTATCGGCGGTAAGAGTGACATCTAGTCATGGTTTCTGTAGGTTGTTAACCAGTACTAGACACACATTGTATTTTGTAAGTCACTGGCTACTTCCCAAAATAGATAGAGATGGCAGTTTTATGTCCATAGATCACAGTTCTAGCCAACCATCGCACAAATTGCGGCCGGGCGGAGATTAGAACTCGCGATCCATTTATTGACTGTGAGACGCGTTACTGACTAGGCTATCTGGGCCCAGCAAGGAGCTTAACAAAAGACAGTATTCATTTCTTACAGTATTTATATGCATGTCTACTGGATAATTGAGATCATGCAGTACAGATTTCAAAATGCAACCCATTATATATGTATTCCATCAAATTGCCTTATTATTCTGAAGAATTAATGTTTGGTGTAATAAAAACCCTACCTTATTTACATACTTTTATATTAATATTCATGAACCGACTCTATTGTCTTTTCTACTTGAAGTACTGTTCTTCGAAGTCATCATGTTATCAAATAGGCTATACTTTCACAACTGCCGTCTTGGTAGTGTGATATTTCGGTCCTTTGTACCGTGGAACGCATTATGTGTCGCTTGAAAATAGAATATCGCTTCAGCTAGTGCTTGTGGAGGTGGGGGTGGGTGGGGTGTTGAAGAAGATGTTGAATATGTCGTAAACATACTGAACAGACTCAGTAAAATCAAGTCTGCTATTTTCCTTTCTTTGTTGCGTTCTGTGCCTCCGAGAGATCTTGTTATCAGATATTATAAAATGTTTCGTGATTTTGGGTTTGGTATTTTTTGTTTGAAGAGTTAGTAGGTCAGTAGGAATCCGACAAACAAATGTTCCAATTTCAGTCTAAGGATAACAGCATTAGTTACCATATAAATGCGCCCATATTATTCAATGCAAAACTAAACTGCCAACGGTTACGTGCATACCTAGCATAGTATTGATTGTGTTCTGGTGCACTGACTGTAAATGCAAACCATATTTTAATAGTACTTTTAACATCCATAATCTTTTTTGGTGTTGTTAATCAAATCATTGTCATTATATCATTGTCATTATCTTCCTTTTGATCTGCGGATAGTGAATATATAAGTTCATTTCATGATAAAACATCTAAAAAGTGGAATTGTAAAAAAGACAATTTTGTATTTTAGATGACGAGTCCATTTTATAGCATTTACTAACAATCTAGCTATAAATAGAAATTTGTCAAATGGTTAATATCAATTATCAGAAAAGTTTGGTGCACAAAACCGCCTGGCAATTTGTCAAATGGTTAATATCAATTAACAAGAATTATACATATAAACTTTGTAACTGACACAGTCAATACTATCCATTTTATGTATGATAATGTCATGATATCATTTTCCTTACTGTTCCCTCTTAGATGGAACTTAACTTCCATACAATAAGCAATAACTGATACGTTTGGGGATATTACGTTACATTGCTTAGAGTAATATTAATGATATTTTCGCATGAAAACAAACGTTGGCTGCGCAGAACGTTCGTGCGCAGAAAATCAAGGTCAAGTTATTGACAGAACTGACAATGATGATATATGAGCGGTCATAAAGTCTTTGAAGTGGAAGGTGACGGAAAGCGGTTAATTTGCCCAAGGGATATGATTATATTTGAAACGGCACGGTATAAGTTTTTTTATATACAATATATATTCATTAATTTGTTAAATTATTCATTACTGCTGTTAACGTTCACGGGAATCCGTGTTTCAGTATTGTTTTCCAAGGATTGAATCTTTTAACTACGTGATTTGTAATTGAAACATGAGTCCTTCGTGGTCGAGCTGTCTCTAAATCACCTACTTCTCACTGTTAAAGGTCGTTGGTTCGAGTCCCGCACGGTCCAAAAACTTCATGTAAGAACGTGTGCCATTTAGTTGCGTTAAATTTCATTCAAAAACAAACAATTTAAAACGTGAAAATGACTCTTCTTCTAGTACAGGGAATCGCCATATATACGCATATATAACAAATCGTATATATTCATAAAGAAAGGAGGTTTTCGTCAACTTTTCACACTATTGTGTCCCAATGTCAGTGACTGTTGTAATACATTTGAACGGTGGTTCTTCTCAGTCTGATTCAGTCTGAAGTTTTCCTCCACCAGTAAAACTGGATATGTCATATATAACCTGACTCAGTCTGAGGTCTTCCTCCACCAGTAAAACTGGATATGCCAAATATAACCTGACTCAGTCTGAGTTCTTCCTCCACCAGTAAAACTGGATATGCCATATGTAAAATAACCTGACTCAGTCTGAGGTTTTCTTCCATCAGTAAAACTGGATAGGCCATATATAAAATAACCTGACTCAGTCATGGGTCTTCCTCCACCAGTAAAACTGGATATGCCATATATAAAATAACCTGACTCAGTCTGGGGTCTTCCTCCACCAGTAAAACTGGATATGCCATATATAAAATAACCTGACTCAGTCTGGGGTCTTCCTCCACAAGTAAAACTGGATATGCCATATATAAAATAACTTGACTCAGTCTGAGGTCTTCCTCCACCAGTAAAACTGGATATGCCATATATAAAATAACCTGAAATGTGTTGAAAATGGCGTTTAACCCCATTCAATTAAAAAAAATAAAAAAAGAAACATCTCGAATGTCACCTTACAGGAAATGGGAACGAACGAGGAGATTGTGTTCTTGATGCAAACACGCTATCACGTGGACCAAAGCAACTGTTTGTTATGTTAACAATAATGCCAGTGGGCAATATAATATATCCGAACGATATTGAAGGTAATAAAGTAGCTTATACGTTAAATACAAGTACATTGGGTTAAGGGGTTTGTGGGGTGGGGGACATAAATTCATATAGATTTAATAATAATCACACTGGAACGATAAAGATGATAAGATAGGATAAACATGAGTGAAGGCATTTGAATTAAAATCATTCCTTGATTAAAAGAGATATCCTCGTGGCTTTGTGCATTAATAGAAGCAATCCTAATAACATTAGTAAAAATGATATTTATAACGATTAACGAGACTACTATAACACTTTCCATAGACTCCACTTTAGCAATATTGTCCAAAATTCAGTGATAAAAATCTACACCATATGTTTTGGCTTTGCAACTACAAAGAAGATAAGTTATAACTTAACATGGTATTTTTTATCAATTCAATTTCAAGTGTAATACTATGTCAACAATCCGCCCACGACGCGAGCGGACCCTTTAAGTCCGAAATGACACAGAACTGGCTAGAAATTTGGTATCAGCATCAAAATTTTAGTGGTGATTTCCTATCAATAACCATTTTAGACATGGTAGGAATAAATAAATTACTGGAATATATATTCCTCAAAAAAAAGAAAAGAAAAGGGGGAACTATATTTTTACGTTTAACACATTCGTTTGATCCGGAGTATTCAAGGGAGATAAAAGTGGCTTGACTCCTAAATGATGTGCAGAAATAGATACAATGTTATGTAAATACAATATCAATATATAACAATGGCTTTTTGTAGAGAATGTATGTAATGAAACGCAAAACTACACAAACAAACAATTCATTGAAATATAAGATATTAAAGACCCTTCGTGGTAACATAACTTAAATTAGATAACCCCTTCATATTGAAATAGGCATAACCTAATTCTAAAGGAAATCTAATATCGAATATTGGAATATTAAATTTTATTGCTTCGAGGAAAATTAATGGCCGTCTTACATGAAAATGACGGTAGACAAGTAGTCTGTCTGGATAACGCTAGTAAAAGTCAATCTATTGACAGAGCTGACGAATGTGATGTGCATTCATTTATTAAGCTTTTAAAGACTTTTGTTACAAGCACAATTAATTTCCCCGCAGAAATTGGTTTAAATATGGAATCGGAAAAATGGAGCAATTCAATTCAGATAGGTTAAGTTAAGTTTCTTCTAATACATGTTGTATGGATTGCTTTGAATTTCCTCTCATGCGTGTACATGGATCAATTTGATATAAATTAATAAGATTTTCTATTATCGAGCACCGCAAAACCAAGAATCTTTTTTTTTCTCAATATTACTCGAATTATTGGGATAAGATTTGTTGCATATCTGTATTACCCTATTCGTGTGGTTTCGGGTTAGAATAGAATCACTGTCGATCCCTGCAGAGGGGTAGGAATCCTTCAAATTGAGTGTTATGCTCAATTTATCATTTTTGTCACGTTCATTATTGTGGTAAAATTACCAACCCATATGTGATTCCAAGGAGCCATACGAGTGTTGGCAAGAAAAGGATCACAGTGGCTCATGTATATCGTAAGAATGTTGAGTTTAAATAATATGATAGAATTTGCTAAAACTCAGCAGTTCTGCAGGAATCAAGTTTCTAAGTTCATTCTGCATTTTCATTTGTTGATTTTTTAATCTGTATGTTAATTTGTTGTTTTTGTAAATGTGGAGTGAACCTGGAATCTTCCTTCCTGCTGACGTTGAATAACCTTAAATGTGTTGGAACACCATAAAACCTCATCCGTTCATTTATTCTGTATTACTCCCTTGTGAACATACTAATTATAATTAAGCCCTGTATATTTTCTTTTGTTTGCTTTGTTTGCTTCTTAGAGATTCTTTTATCAGATAATTTGAATATTCATACCAGTATCCGGCTCTTGTCATAATATTGATTTAATTCTTAAATCACATTTATTAGATGTGAACGCGACTGGTTTTATGTTTGCACATCGTACAAACAAATACATGAATACTGTGCATATTCTGCGGCAATGTCAATATTCGCTTAAACAATCGCTGATACAGCATTAATAATAAAACAATAGCTGAAATAGGAAAGTTTTCGTTATAAAGTTACTGATCGTTCAAAAACGGTATACAAATCTATAAAAAGAACGGCAACACAAACGAAATATGTGCATACAATACTTATAATTATAATCGAAACGAAACGGACATCTCAAATATACAGAGAACGCGACGAGAGGGACAATGCGACTAAAATACACGAGCTTCTATAGCAGAGCGTTCTTGAGGAGGTGATTTTAATGAGAATGCGAGAGGGTTTGGTCAGTTACGCAATTGAAATCGTCTCGGGGAATTTAAACTTAAATTTAGGAGGTTTTTTCCTCTTCGTAATGTTTCAATTTCCTTCACTATGATTTTAATTCAGCATTATCATCACCTAGTGGTGTCACCAGTTTACAGTTTAACATGTCTCTCAAAACAAAAATGTAGTTTTGATGTCATCCTCTATTTGACCTTGATAAATGTATTGTCATCACCTAGTGGTGTCACCAGTTTACAGTTTAACATGTCTCTCAAAACAAAAATGTAGTTTTGATGCATCCTCTATTTGACCTTGATAAATGTATTGTCATCACCTAGTGGTGTAAACAGTTTACAGTTTAACATGTCTCACCAAACAAAAATGTAGTTTTGACGCATCCTCTATTTGACCTTCATAAATGTATTGTCATCACCTAGTGGTGTAAACAGTTTACAGTTCAACATGTTTCACCAAACAAAAATGTTGTTTTGACGTCATCCTCTATTTGACCTTGATAAATGTATTGTCATCACCTAGTGGTGTAAACAGTTTACAGTTTAACATGTCTCACCAAACAAAAATGTAGTTTTGACGTCATCCTCTATTTGACCTTGATAAATGTATTGTCATCACCTAGTGGTGTAAACAGTTTACAGTTCAACATGTCTCACCAAACAAAAATGTAGTTTTGACGTCATCCTCTGTTTGACCTTGATAAATGCATTGTCATCACCTAGTGGTGTCACCAGTTTACAGTTCAACATGTCTCACCAAACAAAGAAAGGTGTAGTTTTGACGACACCTTCTCTTTGACCTTGATAAATACATTGTCATGTCTACAAGCGTCGTCTGTAACAATGACATGCAGTGCAAATTCTGGCTAATCTTTACCGTATTTAACTTTCTGTAGAATACTTAGAGTTACATCCATCTCATTTGCATAATTTACCAACGCGTTCCAGACTATTCCACGACTAGGTCTGTCTATATTTTGTCGTTTTTGTAGTCCTGGAATAATTGTAGAGATATAGAATAACTAAATTCCCAGGAGCTCGTCATCAACTTAGTTATAACTTAGTAATGTTTAATTTTACTAATATCCGATAACCTGTAGGAGTGTTTGTCGTTTGTCTGTCAGTTTTTTATAGCATTGAAGTTGCTTCATTTTTACACTAATTGTTTTCTTTTGATAATTGTTTACTATTTAATGTACCATTCTATACGGCGCAGACGTGGGATAATTGAATCTGGGTCAAAATCACTGCATATTGATATTATATATCTATTTAGATGCTTTAAAGTAATTTGTATACTTATGCGTTAACGCGTCTGACTATGGATTTTTGGATTTTGCGTTTGAATCCCTGCTCAGATAGTCTCTGTGATGATTGATATACAACATTGTGTCTTTTTATTATTCGTCTGTAATCGCTTATTCAAGTGGAGAAGTTATCAGTTACTTGCGGAGATGGGTGTTCTCGAGTACTGGTTAACTTTCAAGGATCCAAGTAAAGATTGACTAGGTGAACTGATCGTCTGTTAGCACTCGATGACAAAAATAACGCTAAACATTCAATCAACAATTGTATGCTTTTACTAAATTGTCAATACGGAAGTTAATCATTTACCATCTTTATCAAGTTAACAATATCCCCGATAAAAGGTTTGTAAATATTAATAACGACGTAGAACACTTAACATGTCAAATAATAAACCTTTCATCATCCTGACCTCTAGTGTAGAAGGAACAACGGCGACATTGATTTTGTTCTATTCAAATTGCCCTTATCACATCGGTATTAACCATATATACCGCAGTTTATCAGTCTGCCAATCTTGTTTTCGCCCAGATGAGAAACGTAAAGGCAAGCCGAGAAACAACATCAGCTGATAAACATGAGACACAGCAAATAAATAAAACATCGTAGAGATTCACTCGTGTCAATATTGTGCTTCTTAACTTGGGTATACTTTATGAGCACTTGTGGGATGATTTCATTACGTTTTACATTGGAAGCTTATTGAATTATTGTTTATTTTTGTAGGCTTATAAAGAAAATAATCAATGGGACAAAGTAATCTGTGTTTGCATTCGTGATATCTAACATTGGAGTGTGACACGTGTTGTGTTGTTGAAATTGTATTGCGAAAAGGATTGTAGCTCTTCTTGTACGTGTGTAATTGTTGCTCAAAAAAATAAACTCAGTGTGCATGGTTTGCGTGCAAGTGATTTAACTGTATCCCGCGAAGGCTATCTCAGATGTGTGACAGTTCTGTATTTTTTATTATAAGGATTTAAGTATTTGTATTACTTATCGAAGCAAAGTAAACGAGAGTGATGAACATGTTATTATTACCTTCCTTTGCTTTAAAACAAGAATGTCATTGTTTTTTGTGAGAACTATATATGTAATTTTGCCGAATTTGACCTAGAATATCGGTTCATTTTGGACATATAGGTGTGTACCAACCCGACAAGGATTTACGTAGTTGCAAAATAAATGATGTTTTATAATTGATTCATTAAATTGATGCTATAGGAAATGGGTAACTTATACATTACCATGCATCTGCTATTTAATGCAATACGCATGCCAAAATTATGTATTCATTTCATTTGCTTGTTTTAATAATGTTATAAATATTTCCATTATAATGTATTAAATATTTCCATTATAATGTTATACATATTTCCACTATAATGCCATAAATATTTCCAATATAATATTATACATATTTCCATTATATTGTTTTTAATATTCCCATTATAATGTCATAATTATTTCCATTATAATGTTATAAATACTTCCATTATAATGTTTTGAATATACCCAATATAATGTTATACTTTTTCCAATATAATATTATACATATTTCCATTATATTGTTTTTAATATTCCCATTATGATGTCATAATTATTTTCATTATAATATTATAAATACTTCCATTATAATGTTTTTAATATACCCAATATAATGTTATACATATTTCCATTATAATGTTATAAATATGTCCATTATAATGTTATATATATTTCAATTATAACGTTATAAATATATCCATGATAATGGTATAAATATTTCGATTAAAATGTTATACATAGTTCCATTATAATGTTATATATATTTCCATTATTATGTTATTAAATATTTCCATTATAATGCTATATATATTTTAATATAATGTTATACATATTTCCATAATAATCTTATAAATATTTCAATTATAATCTTATAATTTATTCCATTATAATGTTATACATAGTTTCATTATAATGTTATAAATATTTTCATTAAAATGTTCTACATAATTCCACGATAATGTTATATATATTTCCATTATAATGTTATAAAATATTTCCATTATAATGTTATAAATAATTCCATGATAATGTTATAAATATTTCCATTCTTATGTTACATATAACTCCGTTATAATGTTATACAATATTTCCATTATAATGTTATAAATATTTCCATTAAAATATAATCTTATAATATTTCCAATATAATGTTATACATGTTTCGATTATATTATACAAATTTCCATTATAATGTTATATAAATTTCAAATATAATGTTATAAAATATTTCCCTTATAATGTTATACATATTTCCATAATAACATTTTAAATATTGTAGCATTATTGTTATGTAACAAAATAATTATGATCATGACTTTCATTGATAAAATATCGTAATAGTATTTGACTGTTTACAATCTTAGTCATAATGGTCCTCGACCAATTAATTATTTTGGTATTGGATTTACATTATAGTAATTACTGTATTAACATGTAGCTGACATTACGGTATCTAAAATCATATTTAACTGACACAGTGTTCACATGACGATTTTTTATTTAAACATATGGTTATTACTGTATTTACCTAACATTACGATCATTATAATGATACTCAACCAATACAGTATTCTACATCACAGTATTCTATTTACATTAGTACAGTCATTACTGTAACTAACTAACAAAATGGTCATTATAATGATACTTAACTAATACAGAAACGTACGTAACGATAGTTTTCTTACACATGAATAATCATTGATGTAACTAACTAATATTATGGTCATTATAATGATATCTAACTAAATTACAGTATTTCATATAACGGTATTAGACTTACATAAGTATAATATTATTGTTGTAAGCTAACATTAAGGTCATTATAATGATACTTATACACATATAAGCTGTAATTAACTTGCGTTGTGGGCATTATAATGATACTTAACTAAAACCATATTTAATATAACGGTATTTGACTAACACAAGTATGATTGATACTGTCATTAACTATTTTCATCATATGATACCAACAGTAACATAGAAAAATATTTACACACGTATACTCATTATCATAATTAACTAATGGTATGGGCATTAAAATTATAGTTCTAATTCAGTATGTAATATAACGTTATTTGACTTACACAAGATTAATTATTGCTGTAATTAGCTAACAGTGTGGGCATTATAATGATATTATCTAATTCAATATTTGATGTAACGTTATTTGACTTACACAATTTTAACTATTGCTGTAATTAGCTGACAGTGTGGGCATTATAATGATATTATCTAATTCAATATTTGATGTAACGTTATTTGACTTACACAATATTAACTATTGCTGTAATTAGCTAACAATGTGGGCATTATAATAATGTCATTTAATATAACGTTATTTGACTTACACAAGATTAATTATTGCAGTAATGAGCTAACAGTATGGGCATTTTAATGATACTATCTAAGTCAGTATTTAATATAACGTTATTTGACTTACACCAGATTAACTGTTGCTGTAAATAGCTAACAATGTTGGCTTTACAATGATATGTAAGCCAATATTTTATATAAGGTTATTTGAGTTACAGAGGATAAGATATTGAGTTATTGCTGTAATTAGCTAACAATGTGGGTAATGATATCATCTAAGCCAATATTTAACGTAATGGTATTTGACTTACGTAAGTATACGTATTACTGTAACATAAGTATACTAAACTAATATAGTAACTTACATAACGATATTTTATTAACACATATAAGCATCACTGTAACGAACTTAAGTTACGGGCATTATACTGATACTTTTTTTACTATTTGATATAACGGTATTTTATTTACAAAATTACATTAATTGTTGTAATTAACTAACATAATAGTTGTATCAATGAGACGAATTCGCCTTATGCATGATAATAATTGATCATAACGGTATTTTTTCTCAAGCATGAATGAAAAGTACGGTATTCAAATATTTCTGCAATAATCATAATGACATACCACTAGTAAAATATCTATTATAACAGTATTTTACTTAAGCAATAATATAATAAATGTTTTGATGCTCAACACAAACAATAAGTATCGCAACAATTAACACATTATTAGTCGTAATAGACACTAACTTCTACCTACGCAATTAATTACACTCATATTATATTATACATCAAACAGTATTATGCTATAAAATGAAGAAATTGCACTCTTTAGTTAATACTCAATACTCTTATATTTCTAATGTTATACTGAAATGATGACTTATGAAACAGAGCTATATCTAATAAGTATCAGTTTCGAATTTTATTTTACAAACGTTATGACGAGCATAATCATATATTTTATCATAATATCAATTTAATAATTGTGGAAGCTCGCACAACAAGCAAGCGTTTATATCATATTGATCTTGATATTACACGGTGTTAACGTCAAAAATTGATCGTGGTGTACCAGGTGGTTGAGGTATTTTATTGATAATAAATCATATAGCATCCGTACCAGATTATATGTCCACCGCCAGTGACATTGACATAAAATAATTCTAATTGACGTCGTGAATGTGAACGAAAATGGGGTTTGCTCAAACACGTATTTATTTTTAAGCACAGTCATTCGTCATATATAACTTATTTCTGTAGTTTAGGATGATGAAACGAACGTTCAAATGCAATCGTTTTGCTTGAAGTAAATAAGAAGACAGATAAAAAACAATAGTCGTGTTAGCTTCTGTCTGCACAAAAACACTATATCACAGAGAGACAAAACGAGACAAAACTCTGCAATACATCGCCTTCCATCTTTGTAAAGTCTGCATCCTAATTAATCCGACAGCTAGATATCTAAATAAAGCTATTAAAAAAGCCAACTAAAACATAATAATAAGTCAAGTTTGGAATTGCAAGTTCGATCTGCTTTAAGGACGTAGTTGTGTGTTTTTAAACAAAGCATTTTATCTCCATAATTTATAACTGCTTCTGCACAGGAGAATTCAGAGTTGTAGAAGTTTCACTACCAACATTAGAATAAAACATTTTAAGATAGTAACAATACATGTTAATCATGATATGCTCCGACGTGGTTTTAATGTAATGACATTGATTTTATTCAGCTTATTCCGCCTGTAGTTTGAAACTTGTCTTATCTTAAACGCTAATGGTGGTTGTTTAAGATACTTTGTTAGTCATTCTAACCAATTTAGCATCGTCAAGTTCAACTAAGAACAACTACATACCAAGACCAATACACAGTGAAATATAAAATTTTAAGTTCGACCAATGGGATTATAGGAACACTCACAAAATATGACCGTAACAAGAAGGGCTGAATGACAGTGCAATTTGAAGTCACAGCGGCCATGTAACAAGATGAAACGTATATATACACGTATGATGACGTCATAAAGTTATAGTAATCAATATCAATTGTCTTTGAAATTAGTACATACAAGAAACAAAATACAAATGTAAAAACGAAAGAATAAATGTGCGATATTAATCAGTTCTGGTCACTTTCGGAGGACAAAAAAAATAAGAAGAGGCTTACAAACACAATATGTTGGTACAAATGAAATAATCCGTAATAACGTATCATAAAAGATACAGATGAATAATAAGAAAGTGTCGATGTTTGTTAATGATATATTAAATAAATAAAAAAAAACTGGGATTTATAAAATGATGGAATTTGTGTCGAGCGGTGCCGGGGCGGCCGCGGCTGAGTTCGATAATGGGAAAGGAAGAAACTATAATAAGAAAGGAAAGACCAAGCCGCAGCCTGCGGCACAGGTTTGTATCTTCTGGTGTATTAGAAAGGTGTCGGTGTGGCTTTTAAATTACATGACTTTTAGTCGCTTTTGTTTCGAATTGCGATCTCTTATATTTAGTGCTTTAGTTTATGTTTGTTGCTTTGACATATGGCGGCTAAATATGTATTCTAAATTTGGAAGTGTATATTGTGTCGTAATAAAACAATGTCTATATGATGTTGATTTAGTGGCAACTGATTTCTTGGAATGCTACGTCTCTAGTTGGATATATATTTTTAATTTTTGTGAATGTCTTTTTATTTGAAATCTGATGAACTCCTGTAGTCTGGTTATATGCTTTAGCAGCCTATGTCAAATTAGTTCAGCATGTATAATTAACGGATAGCCATGTGACTGCAATGTATGTGGAAACAAAGTGAAAAAGGAAACAAATCATATGAGAAATAATTTCTTTCGTTCAATCCTTTTTATTTTGTATATTGTGGAATATTGTGACTTTAAATTATAAGGAGGAAGTTTATAAAAACCTCGTCGCTTTATTTCAATGTCTTGTATATTGTTGCTTAAAATGTAATACGTCTATTGATTTGTTATGCAAGTAAACATCTTGGACAATTAAGCCTGAAAGGACTTTCGATGACTAGCAAATACATATAACAAAAATCACAAGTACATAAATTATATCGACCGACGATGCATTCGTTTAGTAAATATTTTTATTTCAATCGGTCTAAACAAACTATACAGACCACATGCATCTCATTTCCAAATGAAAAACGGTTGTAACTGGTTGAAACTAAAATGTATCAGCGCGGCGATTTTGTTCTGCTTGGGTGAAGCTTGACGTGTCTCGTAATTTGCACGCGCAGATTTATCATGTTGCTTACGTCACTGTTCTAACAATGACTTAACTTATCAGTTAGATACAATTAAGCTATTCCCTAATAATAAAATCGGGTGATGATAAATGTGAATCTAGTTTAGTGTTACCGAGAAGCCATTCGGGCTACACACACACATCTAACCCTCACTTTTTACTGCCGGGGTAGTAAATATTTGTAAGAGGAGACTATCAAATTACAACGGTACACATGGATATCTGCTGATGGTGAATTAACACATATCCATATGTCTGGAGTGCATCTCCCTCGAATTGTAGTGTTTTGGCAATTTGCATAAAATAAACACTGTTTGGAAATTATGTTTTTGCCAATGAAATGAATTAACAATAAGCATGTAGTATGCAGCATAATAACAAAATCAATGTATTGCTTTTATATGGCAGTTGCGGCTTTAAACTAGGCTCCTGTTTTTCATCGCCTGATGAAAATTTAAAGTGTGCTTTCAATCCTGAAATAAAACAATCTGTAATTATATCTATGTTTTCTATTTTCTACATTCAGTTGTTTTTGTACAATGAACGAAGATCCATTAAATGTTTGATATTACAATCTTACTAAACATTAAACAAAATGGCGTTTGGATAACATTGCAATTTGCAATACAACAACTTTTAAAATCTCCTTTTGATAATTCTGATGTGTATTTATAAGGTACTGCTAAGACGTTGTGAAAATAAAACAATCCGAATGTGCCACAGATTTATTCTCCGAGCAGTAGATCTGTAATGAAGTTATAAAATGACAGATATGAATATAAGAACAACTGTCATATCAACTTTTTTGCATCAAAAATATAATGTGAATGTCATTCAAAATATTGAAGGTCATAAAAACCAATTCTTGCCATAGATATTTATTGAGACCCTATTGAAGTACAGAACTACTGAAATGAGATTGTTGCAAAATAAGTCTGATATTGTTTGTAGGATTTAAACGTAATCTCGTGTAGACATAGTGTTGGTACATATATTCATTTCTTGAACAGATATAGTGTTAGTTTGCATTTATGCCTGTTAAATATTTTACGGTTTCTTATCGTTATTATGTATACTATAATACCTAAACAATTCAAAATAAAATGTATTGATTTTTTTATGTTAATGTTATGTCTGTGTCATATGATTTAAAATATTGTAAATGGCCAAATGCATTTAATATCTATTTCTTTCGTAGACGAAATGTTAGTGCATATTATCATCTTTTTTCGTAGACGAAGTGTTAGTACATGATATCAATTTCTTTCGTAGACGAAGTGTTAGTACATGATATCAATTTCTTTCGTAGACGAAGTATTTGTACGTGATATCAATTTCTTTCGTAGACGAAGTGTTTGTACATGATATCAATTTCTTTCTTAGACGAAGTGTTAGTACATGATATCAATTTCTTTCGTAGACGAAGTGTTAGTACATGAAATCAATTTCTTTCGTAGACAAAGTGTTTGTTCATGATATCCATTTATTTCGTAGACCAAATGTTAGTACATGATATCAATTTATGATATCCATTTATTTCGTAGACCAAATGTTAGTACATGATATCAAATTCTTTCTTAGACAAAGTTGTATTACAGTGGATGTATCTATTTTTTTGCGTAGACATTTTGTCCATAATCTTATTGGCAAACGCAATGTCATTTTATTTAATAAAAGTAAATAAATGCAAACAATCACAAAACCTATTATATGCATTTATATTCCAGTAGTGCAATGCCTGTAAATTGCAGATTCTCTGTTAAACACGTTTTATTATTCATTCTTATACCCCGATCCTCAAAGGCAATTCTGATCCTCAATAATAGAGGTCATTGGTTGTTTTGTACGACCGTATCAATGAGTCATGAAAGCAAACATATCGTAATCGGAAAGTTCTCCTTTATCGATATCTTTGATGTGAAATTGCATTTTAAAAAAATTAATTACTTGACTGTAGTCTTCTTTCTCTGAAATTGGATTCTTGAGGAACTACCAAGATATTTCGGGGAAACGGAACTAAAGTATTAGAAATTAAAACAACAAAAAATAGGAATGGATATTAGAATCGGTATTAATGTGTGAAAATCTATGTTTAAGAAATATGCAACTGACAGTACAGTTCATTGTCTTTTGTACATGACACTGTTCACCTGGATTGAAATTCGAAACTATGGTAATTTGTTATAGTGTATATTTGACTATATATATATATATATACATATATATATATATATATACATTCAAGGATTTCCCAAGATGATCATGGATAACTATGTTGATAAGACAAATGTTTAGTTTCCATCGCAAATTTCCGGTTATTACCCAATGACTTCAGATTATGTAAAATATTATTCCCAATTTTCACATTAATGAAATTGAAAATTAGCGTTTGACAGTTCCATTTTGTTTTCTATCGATGTAGACAATTTACTACTGCACTGTTCCACATTTCGTTCAGCTTATCGTCTTTTGTCGGCTTTACGTTGACATGCAGATTATTTATACTGGTTTGCGAACAAGAGTTCTATCTTAACAACCCCCATGTCCACAGGGATTAGAATGGTTCGAATGTATCTTCCGTATAGAAATGAACCCTTACTAGTCGAACGGTGATGTGCAATGTTTTATCAGATAAAAAAAAATTAATTCCTAACTGACAGCACAGTCATCTGGTCAGGGTGGAGAGAAACACGATAATTATATATATCGTCCACGGAAACACGTCTTCTTGTATTTACCTTTTTGATTGAACTAATTTCTTAATTTTCGTTTTTTCGTCAGTACCAAAGTGTCTATGATCGGTGTTCAATGCCAAGAGAGTATGCCGAATGAAATAATCATATGAAGTCAACTACCCTGAAATAACACAGAAACCTGTGCTAAATATTTTATGTTATCATATTTTCAGCATCAGCAATGTTTGATAATAGTTGCTAAATTGATCCGATACCAGGATAGATGTGCATGGTAATCATATAAAATATACCATGATAGTTCCCCTTTAAAAACTGGAGTCCTCTCTTGGTTTCTCTCTCATTTTAACTGAAATTGGTTTGACACGGTCCTGCTTCTTGCTTATATGCCCGTGTGCTACCATAACAAAATTGATTGTCTTTCAAAAGAAACATTTCAAAATAATTATATTTCACAGGTTCACCATGATGTATTATAGCAAAGAAGATAAATCTTATCAGTATTATTTAAATTTTCAAATTCACAATCCAATTTCGATGAAATGTTGCATTGTCACACTTTTTGGGCTTAATTGATTTATTGACTACGATTTGAAACATGCCACTGTCGAATGTATAGTGTAATGCGTAACGATAGTGACTATCAAATCTTAAATAAGGAACGAGAGCAAACACTTTCCATCACTGGTTTATTCTCTTTTTCTTTACAGTGTTCATAAAACTTAATTATTATTTACACAACTGCTGATATTGCTTAGGGCGATTGCTATAGTTTTTCATGCGCACCAACTCCGCGCACAAAGGGAAGTAATTTTGTCTCTACATACCGGTATACTACAACTGAACCTATTTCGGATGGCACAATAATTATCAGATAACGCATATAATTGGTCTCTTATACTGTGTTTCATATATAAATATGCATACTGGTGTAAAGAAATTGTTATAGCAATTTAACCTGAATATGAAATATAATAGATTTTATACAGATATGCTCATTTTGTATAAAAACATTTATTTTGCAACTGCAGTTTATTTGACGATGGCATACTTTCAGACCTGTCATTTTTATTAAATTACGCGGTAGAGTGTATTTTTGATTTTGATTGCCATTAGAATAGGTATCAGGTTTCAGAGAGTAGTTTTTGAGGTTTTGAGTTAAATTTATCCATACATATATCAAAATACTTTAAAAAAGCTATATATTTATTACAAAATTGAAAAACAATTGACACAACCGAAATCATTTTGTTTTTAAAAAAAAAAAACAGTTAAATTCAAGCTTATAATTACCATTTCAATTACAATTATTATTTTGTGCATGTAAACAATTTTAAAATTTTTCGCATTGCTTGTAAAATCTACATTATTTCGCCAACTTTCATGAACGGGTATGTTTATGAGGAGGTAATACAAAATATTCTGTACGGTAACATGTGTTCTTATATTTCTGATATTGCACGAACATACATTAAACTTAAAATACTGGGAGTTTCATAAAATGTTATCCATAGGAAAAAGAAGTGACAAAAACTATAGCAATCGTCATTAGTTTTCTTATTTGCATTGGCTGGTGCTCAGACGATTCAACGGATACTTCCACTAAAATCTGTGTGAATACATTGATATACATAATGATTCTAATTAAAACGATACATATACAGAACAGACGTGTAAACAGGTGTCGACGTCATTGAACGGACATTACAAACGATACGAGTGCGGATATTACAGTTGACTAACCTCGTCGTTCCCCTGTCATCAGACAGTGCAAAAAGCGTAACGCTTTGTATAATGTCAATATGAAGCAGAGATAGAGAGGTAATCAAAATATAATAGTGCCGTTTACCACTCGTAGCCGAATTCTCTTACACACCGTAAGATTCGTGAATGGCCTCTCTTGCTAAAAGGAAGACTAGTTTAATTCACAGTTTTCTAATCAATTTGTCGTTGTGTTATCTGTGTAAAGACTTACGTCAGTATCGTCCTGGGAGGTAAATAACAAACGATCCACATAATTGAGTTCTAAATTACAGAATTATCAAAGAAATATTTCTATCAAAGCCTGAGGTTTCAATAGTCAGATTTTAATTTGAGTTTAACCGCGCCGAGATAGGCAGTTCTTATTATAATGTCCGTTTCTCTTCCGCTAGTGGTTTAATAACTCATAGTCAATGGAGAGATTTGTTGGATTAAATAATATATACACGCTATAAAATGTCCGGTCGTGAGCGTTTGGTATACTTGTTTTTATGCCATGTTTGTTTTTTTATAATGAATGTAACCACACATGTGAGATAATGATATTGTAAACTTGTCGGTGAATTATGACAACAAATAAGCTGTCATGTTATATTTACACAATAATAAAATGGATTTGTGGATTTATTCGGTCATGTTAATTCATTGCGAATTCAGTTAAACCTTTATTTTATATAGACGCATTTGGACGCCTCTTATATTGATGCCTTTGGATACCTCTAATATAGAAGGCTTTTGAATTTTTGGGTGAATTATGTTTATATTAACTGACAGAGTGGAAAACAGTGCAGGAAGTGTTCAGATTGCTCGTTACGATCAATCTGAACTCTTCGTGCACTTTTTTTAAAGGCCTTCTGTGATAGGTGCGGGAAAACGCGTATCTATGGAGTAAAGGGTTAAATCCATGGTAAAGAAGGCTAAATTTTACATCTGGTATCATAAGTGTCACTGTAAAAGATAACCAGTACAATTTCGGCATTCGTCTTTACGGTTTTTTCCCCGACTGGCTGGGTACTTAATAACGGCCAATGTCTTCTTCTAAAGCAATAACTGAACATAATGTTGGATACAATCATTATTTTATCGCTTCTTATATGAATGCTACCTTGCAACACTGGCTTTTGCAAAGTCATCATGAATATTTGTGTTTAGCATCATTAATTTATCCGAGCATACTTGTGTTTCGCATCATACACATGTGAATACAGTGACATTAGTGTGAAGGCTTTTCGTCGGTGCCATCTGTATTTACTATTATTTGCTATATTACTTATCATCTCGTCTTGTTATGTTATATGACGACGGGAGAAACGAGCCAAGTAGGGTGCAACTGTAAACCAGGTTTACGTCCCTCGTCGTGTTTTGTTTCTACTGACCGTGCCAAAGCAGTAACCTTGTTTCGTTTTCATATATTTGTATTATCCTCATTTTTATTAGCGGGAAGATAGTAAGTAGAAAAGTTGATAAAATGTTGGCTTCCCATGTTGGGGATTCGATCTTAGCTCACTTTGATGGCATCTCAAAAACAACTTTCAGTTAAGTTTCTACCCAAGTTTGATGGCTGGGTATTTTGACATACTTTTCCGATTGAACATGTATATTCCGTATTTTTTTAAATAACTGCTTAAATGAAAAGTTCGTTTATTAAATAAATCATTATTGTCTTGTATTAATACATAACTGCTGTAATATTGACTTTTGTTACTTAGTGTTCGTATCCCAGTTGTGTCTGTGGTACATTTTTAAACAAGAGTACAAGTTATAAAAAAGCGTTTGAGATAGGCATTCCATTTACGTTGACAGCGTCTAACATTGGCATAACAGCTTCTCAACAATAAAAGGTGTGTTGTTAATTGATCGTGAAGACTGCTGAAAATCAGCTAACGTATCTAATTTCTTCCATTTCCATATTTTTACGATAAAGGAATATGGCAAGAAAAGAATATGGAAATAGCTGTAACTACAATTGTCATTGCTAGATACAGTATCGTCCTCACTGTGTAATGTGATAGTACAATTTGGGTTGATTGTAGCAACAATGATTGAAACATCGCATATAAAAAGATGATTTGGTCGTCTTGCATTGACAAATAGGGAGATGCTGTCTTTATGATGTTCAAGTTGTATGTACATGTCCAATTACATCATACATCATGTTAGTGTTGGAGAAATAAGGTTAAAATATTTACAAACAGTACAGGGCTCACAGTTAAAAAAAAATTCTATCATTTTACACATTAATCACACATCAGTATTATTATGTGTTTTACTTATTATGAGTGAACTTAATATTGATTGTGTTTGCGCTGTTATGATTTCTTTTAATTTTACCAACGACATCCTCTCGTTAGGAGTATATGTATGTTTATCTGAATATCAGTAAAGTCAGAGTCACTTGGTATTACAAGGGAGCAATGGGCTAATTTCACAACGGCATTTATTGATGCTCAGTAAAGCGATAAGATTCATTCATATAATGTTTTACTAAGAAAGAAAGTTGATATTGCAATTTACTAAATAAATGTACAATAGCTTAATATACTCACGTTCTGCTTTGACAAGAGGAACATTTCCTGTTGCTTCATTTTCAAATACTTTTATTTCAGGAGTTGGTTGGCAATACAACACAGCAGAGAAACTGGCGGGGCATCCTTATAGCATTACTTGTAATTGTCACAGTGTTAGGTCTTATCGTTACAGCCATCGTACTTGTCACGCCAAGTAAGTAACTCATTATGTATTTCTCAAATAGATCTTTGTAACTTAATATTTCGGGTTTCGAGCCCTCGGCCCCTCCGACGTCAGCGCCTAGCATACTAATGACAATGTCTCTCTCAACTGCGCTACCGCAACGAAGCTAAAACAACTTTGCATAAATAATGCATAAATATACGTCTCTATTGATGTGCACAAGTCATAGATTGTTTTAGTATAACAGTTCAATTGTATTTTTGTATTTTTTAATATTTATATAATTAAATACGTTCCTTGTGATCGTCGCAAGGATTGTCGTGTGTCATCTACTACAATACTGAAATTGTTTCATTTAAGAATGTTGGCCAGGAAGTTTTCAGATTTTTATCTTAAATTGACGTTGTAATTCCTTTAAGAAACCGTTATTATTGGTGGTGGAGTGGTGGGGGAGGGGGGGGGGGGGGGGGGGGGGGGGGGGGGCGGGAGTGATATATTTGTGACATTAACATTAACATAGAATATTTACAAAAGCATTAATAGTTCTATAATAAAATATTAATTTAGTTAACTACTTGGACATTTTATATATCAGCTATCACCAATGCAATCCTATGGATACACTAACGATTTTCAACTTTTTGCCTAGAAAAATAAGGGGTAGGAGAAACTTTTAAATTTTTTGAAATAGATTTTTTTTTTCAAAAGGAAAATATTGTTTTGTCATATAAGTTTATATAGTATATAGACTATTATAAAACATAACATTGAATTTTAGGTATAACACCAAACTGTGTACTGTTATAGATAATTAGATAAATATTATTTTTTAAATGACCTTACATTAGACCAAAGGAAAATAACATAACAATTCGTGTTATTCACTCATATCTTTATGAGTGTTTGTTACAAATATATATAAAAAGTTGGTGGGATATAGCCGAGGATTTTTTTCTTAATAAAAAAATATGAAATAAAAAAACTTTAGTTTTCATTGCATTTTTTCAAGGATTAAACTATTTTTATCCATTATTATTATGATGCTTGTGTTAATGTTTAGTTTCATATGTATACTTGAATAATATCGTAATGACCTCATTAAAACATTTTAGATGTTGATGTAGTTATCATCTAAAAAACTAAATAGCATAAAATGAGCATGGCAACATACCGTAGATCACTTGACAACGACGGAACTTATAAAAGTGCTTAAGATATGAATAATTTCAAATAGTAAATATGAGCGATTAATATCGAAACAGTCTCTTTATGTAAATATTTGAATATCAGGATCCTCTGTGGCCGAGTAGTCTAAGGCATTGTGTCTCAAGATTACTTACCTCTCACCGCTAAGGTCGTAGGTTCCAGTCCCGCTCGCTCCAAAAACTTTATGTGGGGAAGTTTCCAGTTACTTGCGGAAGGATGGTGGTTCGACTTAGTCTGACTCAGTCTGAGGTCTTCCTCCACCAGTAAAACTGGATATCCCATATATAACCTGACTCAGTCTGAGGTCTTCCTCCACCAGTAAAACTGGATATCCCATATATAACCTGACTCAGTCTGGGGTCTTCCTCCACCAGTAAAACTGGATATGCCATATATAACCTGACTCAGTCTGAGGCCTTCCTCCACCAGTAAAACTGGATATGCCATATATAACCTGACTCAGTCTGAGTTCTTCCTCCACCAGTAAAACTGGATATGCCATATATAACCTGACTCAGTCTGGGGTCTTCCTCCACCAGTAAAACTGGATATGCAATATATAACCTGACTCAGTCTGGGGTCTTCCTCCACCAGTAAAACTGGATATGCCATATATAACCTGACTCAGTCTGAGGTCTTCCTCCACCAGTTAAACTGGATATGCCATATATAACCTGACTCAATCTGGGGTCTTCCTCCACCAGTAAAACTGGATATGCCATATATAACCTGACTCAGTCTGGGGTCTTCCTCCACCAGTAAAACTGGATATGCCATATATAATCTGACTCAGTCTGGGGTCTTCCTCCACCAGTAAAACTGGATATGCCATATATAATCTGACTCAGTCTGGGGTCTTCCTCCACCAGTAAAACTGGATATGCAATATATAACCTGACTCAGTCTGGGGTCTACCTCCACCAGTAAAACTGGATATGCCATATATAATCTGACTCAGTCTGGGGTCTTCCTCCACCAGTTAAACTGGATATCCCATATATAACCTGACTCAGTCTGAGGTCTTCCTCCACCAGTAAAACTGGATATGCCATATATAACCTGACTCAGTCTTGGGTCTTCCTCCACCAGTAAAACTGGATATGCAATATATAACCTGACTCAGTCTGGGGTCTACCTCCACCAGTAAAACTGGATATGCCATATATAATCTGACTCAGTCTGGGGTCTTCCTCCACCAGTTAAACTGGATATGCCATATATAACCTGACTCAGTCTGGGGTCTTCCTCCACCAGTAAAACTGGATATGCAATATATAACCTGACTCAGTCTGGGGTCTACCTCCACCAGTAAAACTGGATATGCCATATATAATCTGACTCAGTCTGGGGTCTTCCTCCACCAGTTAAACTGGATATCCCATATATAACCTGACTCAGTCTGAGGTCTTCCTCCACCAGTAAAACTGGATATGCCATATATAACCTGACTCAGTCTGGGGTCTTCCTCCACCAGTAAAACTGGATATGCCATATATAACCTGACTCAGTCTGGGGTCTTCCTCCACCAGTAAAACTGGATATGCAATATATAACCTGACTCAGTCTGGGGTCTACCTCCACCAGTAAAACTGGATATGCCATATATAACCTGACTCAGTCTGGGGTCTTCCTCCACCAGTAAAACTGGATATGCCATATATAACCTGACTCAGTCTGGGGTCTTCCTCCACCAGTAAAACTGGATATGCCATATATAACCTGACTCAGTCTGGGGTCTTCCTCCACCAGTAAAACTGGATATGCAATATATAACCTGACTCAGTCTGGGGTCTACCTCCACCAGTAAAACTGGATATGCCATATATAATCTGACTCAGTCTGGGGTCTTCCTCCACCAGTTAAACTGGATATCCCATATATAACCTGACTCAGTCTGAGGTCTTCCTCCACCAGTAAAACTGGATATGCCATATATAACCTGACTCAGTCTGGGGTCTTCCTCCACCAGTAAAACTGGATATGCCATATATAATCTGACTCAGTCTGGGGTCTTCCTCCACCAGTTAAACTGGATATCCCATATATAACCTGACTCAGTCTGAGGTCTTCCTCCACCAGTAAAACTGGATATGCCATATATAACCTGACTCAGTCTGGGGTCTTCCTCCACCAGTAAAACTGGATATGCCATATATAATCTGACTCAGTCTGGGGTCTTCCTCCACCAGTTAAACTGGATATCCCATATATAACCTGACTCAGTCTGAGGTCTTCCTCCACCAGTAAAACTGGATATGCCATATATAACCTGACTCAGTCTGGGGTCTTCCTCAACCAGTAAAACTGGATATGCCATATATAATCTGACTCAGTCTAGGGTCTTCCTCCACCAGTTAAACTGGATATCCCATATATAACCTGACTCAGTCTGAGGTCTTCCTCCACCAGTAAAACTGGATATGCCATATATAACCTGACTCAGTCTGGGGTCTTCCTCCACCAGTAAAACTGGATATGCCATATATAACCTGAATCAGTCTGGGGTCTTCCTCCACCAGTAAAACTGGATATGCCATATATAACCTGACTCAGTCTGAGGTCTTCCTCCACCAGTTAAACTGGATATGCCATATATAACCTGACTCAGTCTGAGGTCTTCCTCCACCAGTAAAACTGGATATGCCATATATAACCTGACTCAGTCTGAGGTCTTCCTCCACCAGTAAAACTGGATATGCCATATATAACCTGACTCAGTCTGAGGTCTTCCTCCACCAGTTAAACTGGATATGCAATATATAACCTGACACAGTCTGGGGTCTTCCTCCACCAGTAAAACTGGATATGCCATATATAATCTGACTCAGTCTGGGATGTTCCTCCACCAGTAAAACTGGATATGCCATATATAACCTGACTCAGTCTGGGGTCTTCCTCCACCAGTAAAACTGGATATGCCATATATAACCTGACTCAGTCTGGGGTCTTCCTCCACCAGTTAAACTGGATATGCCATATATAACCTGACACAGTCTGGGGTCTTCCTCCACCAGTAAAACTAAATATGCAATATATAACCAGGCTCAGTCTGGGGTCTTCCTCCACCAGTAAAACTGTATCCCATATATAACCTGACTCAGTCTGGGGTCTTCCCCCACCAGTAAAACTGGATATGCCATATATAACCTGACTCAGTCTGAGGTCTTCCCCCACCAGTAAAACTGGATATGCCATATATAACCTGACTCTGTCTGAGGTTTTCCCCCACCAGTAAAACTGGATATGCCATATATAACCTGACTCAGTCTGAGGTCTTCCCCCACCAGTAAAACTGGATATGCCATATATAACCTGACACAGTCTGGGGTCTTCATCCACCAGTAAAACTGGATATGCCATATATAACCTGACTCAGTCTAGGGTCTTCCTCCACCAGTAAAACTGGATATGCCATATATAACCTGACACAGTCTGGGGTCTTCCTCCACCAGTAAAACTGGATATGCCATATATAACCTGACTTAGTCTGAGGTTTTCCTCCACCAGTAAAACTGGATATGCAATATATAACCTGACACAGTCTGGGGTGTTCCTCCACCAGTAAAACTGGATATGCCATATATAACCTGACACAGTCTGGGGTCTTCCCCCACCAATAAAACTGGATATGCCATATATAACCTGAAATGTGTTGAAAATGGAGTTAAACACCCATTCAAAATAAAATAGAATATCAATTACTTCATCGTTAAGAACGTCGATGTTTCTGAAATTGTGAAGAATGGGTGGTGTTATTTCTTCTTCATATTCATATCAACGGAAATAACACAACGACTTGAAGGAATAATATACGACTTGAAGCAATAATATATTCCTGGGGGAGGGAGGAGGTTCAATTTATTTCACCTAAAATAATTCATGCTTCTTGTGCGTTATATATGCTATTCAGTTTTATCGTTAGAGGAAGGTTCCTTGGTGTAGCTGCATGAATCTGAGTAGAACCACTGTAACTCTTATAATCATGTTTATGGAATTGGTCTGGCTTCAACCGACAACCCAAGCGATGAGGTTAATCTGGTTTTGCTGTAGTGCTTAGAACAGTCGGTCAAGGAAGGCTAAAAAATATTACATGTGAAAAAAAAATAATAGTGAATTTAATTATTATACGTCATTTTGTGTGGAAACTCTGTGGCCGAAACGTCTAAGACCAATTCCCTTTCACCGCAAAGGTCGTAGGTTCGAGACCTGTTCGGGCCAAAATCTTTAAGTGAAAAAAATGTCAGTTACTTACTGACAGGATGGTGGTTTCTAAGCTTAACACGTATATTTGTGGTAATTTCTGACCAAAATGTTCCAGATAGATGTATATCATATACCATCGAAAACACTATGTGTCTATTTCAGTGACTAACAAACTTTCGGTTGGAAGCCAATTTTATTAACAATCGCTCCGATCTTAGATTTATCACTACAAATATTTTGCGGAAACTTGCCCGTTGAGATTTGTGCCAAGGCGCATACAAATATAGAATTCGTTTATGCCATATTTTTGTAATTACTGTCGCACCCTTCCGTGTTGTAGGTATATCAAAGGTTTATTGTGTATTTCCCTGGCCGTAACTGCATTTCCTTTTTAATGTGTTTTTTTTTATCGTAAGTCTAAGTTAAAATATCAAATCAATCTTATTGTAAACTCATCCTCAAATTTACATATTTTCTCAAATTTATATCATTTCAAATATAAGTATGTGGCTCTTTTGTATTGATTTCCCCCCTGAGCTGTGTTAATGGAAGCAATCATTCTATCTAGATTTTCATTTTCTAAAATCAATTCTCTGTATTATGCACATTTAAAGTACATATACGGTATTTTTATGGTATTTATATGGTATTTATATCGAGTGTATATCGTAGTATTTGTGGTTAATGTGTTGTTGTTGTTGTTGTTGTTGTTGTTGTTGTTGTTGTTGTTGTTGTTGTTGTTGTTGTTGTTGTTGTTGTTGTTGTTGTTTAGCGTCGCTTTCAACAATTTTTCAGTCATATCGCGACGGTGTCTACTTGAGACAGTATTCTAAGCGCTGTCACACTGGAGTATCATGCCGCAGACACATGATATGAATGTGCGGTGTATATACGTGGCTGTATGTATAGTGTTAATCTTAAGTACATGTACTGGCTTTATATTGAAGCAACAATACCATATCTATAGAAAGTGCTCGATATAACATAAAATGCATATAACAGTATATATCTGAAATACATGTATGTAATTTATATCGAATACATTATGTTTATCTGAGATGCACGTAAGACGTTTATATTACATAAATATCGTTGTGTGTATCTGAGCTGCACGTAAAACGTCTATATCACATAAATATCGTTGTGTGTATCTGAGATGCACGTATGACGTCTATATCACATAAACATCGTTATGTGTATCTGAGCCGCACGTAAGACGTCTATATCACATCAATATCGTTGTGTGTATCTGAGATGCACATAAAACATTTATATCAAATAAATATCGTTGTGCGTATCCGAGCTGCAAGTAAGAGGTCTATATCACATCAATATCATTATGTGTATCCTAGATGCACGCAATACGTTTATATCACATAAATATAATTGTGTGTATTTGAGCTGCACGGAAGACGTTTATATCATATATATATCGTTATGTGTATCTGAACTGCACGTAAGACGTTTATATCACATAAATATCGTTATGTGAATCTGAGATTCGCGTAAGACGTTTATATCACATAAATATCGTTATGTGTATCTGATATGCACGTAAGTCGTCTGTATAATATAAATATCATTATGTGTATCCGAGATGCACGCAAGATATTTATATCACATAAATATCGTTACGCGTATCCGAGATGCACGTAATACTTTTATATCACACAAATATCATTATGTGTATCCTAAATGCACATAAGACGTTTATATCACATAAATATGGTTACGCGTATCCGAGATGCACGCAAGACGTCTTTATCGCATAAATATCGTTGTGTGTATCCGAGATGCACGCAAGACGTCTATATCACAAAAATATCGTTGTGTGTATCCGAGATGCACGTTAGTCTATATCATATGAATATCGTTGTGTGTATCCGAGATGAACGTAAGACGTTTATATCACATAAATAATGTTATGTGTATCCGAGATGTACGTAAGACGTTTATATAACATTAATATCGTTACGCGTATCTGAGATGCACGTAAGACGCTTATATCACAAAAATATCGTTACGCGTATCCGAGATGCACGTAATACTTTTATATCACACAAATATCATTATGTGTATCCTAAATGCACATAAGACGTTTATATCACATAAATATGGTTACGCGTATCCGAGATGCACGTAAGACGTCTTTATCACATAAATATCGTTGTGTGTATCCGAGATGCACGCAAGACGACTATATCACAAAAATATCGTTATGTGTATCCGAGATGCACGTTAGACGTCTATATCACATAAATATCGTTGTGTGTATCCGAGATGAACGTAAGACGTTTATATCACATAAATAATGTTATGTGTATCCGAGATGTACGTAAGACGTTTATATAACATTAATATCGTTACGCGTATCTGAGATGCACGTAAGACGCTTATATCACATAAATATCGTTACGCGTATCCGAGATGCACGTAATAATTTTATATCACACAAATATCATTATGTGTATCCTAAATGCACATAAGACGTTTATATCACATAAATATGGTTACGCGTATCCGAGATGCACGCAAGACGTCTTTATCACATAAATATCGTTGTGTGTATCCGAGATGCACGCAAGACGTCTATATCACAAAAATATCGTTGTGTGTATCCGAGATGCACGTTAGTCTATATCATATGAATATCGTTGTGTGTATCCGAGATGAACGTAAGACGTTTATATCACATAAATAATGTTACGTGTATCCGAGATGTACGTAAGACGTTTATATAACATTAATATCGTTACGCGTATCTGAGATGCACGTAAGACGTTTATATCACATAAATATCGTCACGCGTAACTGAGATGCACGTAAGACGTTTATATCACATAAATACCATTGTGCGTATCCGAGATGCATGTAAGATGTTTATATCATATAAATACTATTGTGCGTATCCAAGATGCACGTAAGACGTTTATATCACATTCATATCGTTGTGCGTATCCGAGATGCATGTAAGACGTTTATATCTTATTAATATCGTTGTGCGTATCCGAGATGTACGGAAGACGTTTATATCACATAAATACCGTTGTGCGTATCCGAGATGCACGTAAGACGTTTATATCGCATGAATATCGTTGCGCGTATCCGAGATGCACGTAAGACGTTTATATCACATTAATATCGTTGCGTGTATCTTTGATGCACGTAATACGTTTATATCACATAAATATCGTTGCTCGTATCCGAGATGCACGTAACACGTTTAAATGACATAAATATCGTTGCGCGTATCCGAGATGCACTAAAGACGTATATATCACATTTATATCTTTGCGCGTATCCGAGATGCACGTAAGACGTTTATATCACATAAATACCGTTGCGCGTATCCAAGATGCACAAAAGACATTTATATCACATAAATATCGTTATGCTTACTGAGATGCACGTAATATATTTATATCACACAAATACCGTAATGCGTATCCGAGATGCACTTAAGACGTTTATATCGCATAAATACTGTTATGCTTATCGAAGGTGCACGTAAGACGTTTATATCACATAAATACTGTTATGCTTATCGAAGGTGCACGTTAGACGTTTATATCACATAAAAAACGGTTATGCGTAGCCGAGATGCACGTAAGACGTCTATTTCACAAAAATATCGTTATGTGTATCAATATCGCTATGTGTATCCGAGATGCACGTAAGATATTAATATCACATAAATATCGTTACGCGTATTCGAGATGCACGTAATACTTTATATCACATTAATACCGTTGTGCGTATCCGAGATGCACGTTAGACGTTTATATCCCATAAATATCGTTATGCATATTCGAGATTCCTGTAAGACGTTTATATCACATTCATAATGTTATGTGTATCCGAAATGCACGTAAGACGTTTATATCACATTAATATCGTTGTGCGTATCCGAGATGCACGTAAGACGTTTATATCACATAAAAACGGTTATGCGTATCCGAAATGCACGTTAGACGTTTTTATCACAGAAATACCGTTACGCGTATCCGAGATGCACGTAAGACGTTTATATCACATAAATATTGTTAAGCGTATCCGAGATGCACGTAAGACGTTTATATCACATAAATATCGTTACGCGTATCCGAGATGCACGTAAGACATTTATATCACATTAATACCGTTATGCGTATCCGAGATGCACGTAAGACGTTTATATCACATAAATACAGTTATTTCTGAAGTACGTATATCTTAATGAACTACATATTGAATTTTATTTCTGACGAGGTAGTACATTATTAAAATCGAATATATATTAAACTGAATATCTTTAAGTAAGTATTTAAATCGAATATGTATTAAACTGTATATCTTTAAGTAAGTATTTAAATCGAATAAATATAACTTTGTATATCTTTAAGTAAATATTTAAATAAAATATATATTAAACTGTATATCTTTAAGTAAGTATTCAAATCGAATATATATTAAACTATATATCTTAAGTTAGTATTTAAATCGAATATATATTAAACTGTATATATCTTTAAGTAAGTATTTAAATCGAATTCATATTAAACTGTATATATTTAAGTAATATTTAAATCGAATATATAATAAACTTTATATATTTAAGTAAGTATTTAAATCGAATTCATATTAAATTGTATATCTTTAAAGAAGTATTTAAATCGAATATATATTAAACTGTATATATTTAAGTAAGTATTTAAATCGAATATATATTGAACTGTATATATTTAAGTAAGTATTTAAATCGATATATATATTAAACTGTTTATTTCTGAAGAGGGAGTTTATTAATCAAATCGAATATATATATTAAACTGTTTATCTTAAGTAAGTATTTAAATCGAATATATATAAAACTGTATTTCTTAAGTAAGTATTTAAATCGATTATATATTCAACTGTATATCTTTAAGTAAGTATTTAAATCGAATATATATTAAACTGTATATCTTTACGTAAATATTTAAATCGAATATATATTAAACTGTTTTTCTTTAGTAAGTATTTAAATCGAATATATATTAAACTGTATTTCTTTAGTAAGTATTTAAATCGAATATATATTAAACTGTATTTCTTTAGTAAGTATTTAAATCGAATATATATTTAACTGTATATCTTTACGTAAGTATTTAAATCGAATTTATATTAAACTGTATATCTTTAGTAAGTATTTAAATCGAATATATATTAAACTGTATTTCTTTAGTAAGTATTTAAATCGAATATATATTAAACTGTATTTCTTTAGTAAGTATTTAAATCGAATATATATTTAACTGTATATCTTTAGTAAGTATTTAAATCGAATATATATTAAGCTGTATATCTTTAGTAAGTATTTAAATCGAATATATATTAAACTGTATTTCTTTAGTAAGTATTTAAATCGAATATATATTAAACTGTATTTCTTTAGTAAGTATTTAAATCGAATATATATTAAACTGTATTTCTTTAGTAAGTATTTAAATCGAATATATATTTAACTGTATATCTTTAGTAATTATTTAAATCGAATATATATTAAGCTGTATATCTTTAGTAAGTATTTAGATCCAATGAGTTGGTCCTCCGTGGTCGAGTGTTCTAAGGCGGCGTCTCAAGATCACTTAATAGTCACCTTAGGTCATAGGTCAGGTCCCGCTGCTCCAAAAATATTTGTAACTTGCGGAAGGACGGTCGTTCTACGCAGTTTCATTCAGTCTCCCTCCACCAATAAAATTGGATATGCCATATTTAACTCGAAATATGTTGAAAAATGGTGTTAAACCCCATTCACATTTGTTTTTAACCAGAATACATATTGAACTATATTTCTGAAGTACGTGTACATTATTTAATGCGAACATATACTTGGCAAAAGTGTTCTGCACACTTGGGTTATATTTCATACGGATATGTTTTATATATCATAATAAACAAAAATTCAAACTTAACAAATAGGCGAAAAGAGAATGAAAATTGTTTAACCTAATTACCCCAAATGTACAGAACTTTTTTGACTTGTGTATATTGAATTGTATTTCTGAAATACGTATACGGTATTTAAATCGAATGCATATTGAACTGTATATCTGAAATACGTGTACGGTATTTAAATCGAATGCATATTGAACTGCAATCTGAAATACGTGTACGGTATTTAAATCGAATGCATATTGAACTGTAATCTGAAATACGTGTACGGTATTTAAATCGAATGCATATTGAACTGTAATCTGAAATACGTATACGGTATTCAAATCGAATGCATATTGAACTGTTATCTGAAATACGTATACGGTATTTAAATCGAATGCATATTGAACTGTATATCTGAAATGCATGTACGATATTTAAATAGAATGCATGATAAAATTATTGAACTGTATATCTAAAATGCGCTTACGGTATTTAAATCAAATATACATTGGAGATACGTGTACTGTATTTAAATCGAATGCATATTGAAATACGTGTACGGTATTTGATTTGAATATATATTGCAGTAGGTTTATGGTGGATAGAGCGGGTTATGACAGATTGAGTGTTAACCGCTCAAACCAGAGGCCGCGGTTTCCATCTAACGCCCGATCCGATAACGAACTCGAACGCTTTGAGCTTTCTTTACAGTCGAGCTAATTAAATGAGTATAAAATTAAGTTCTTGTATGGTATGTGTGTATCTGGAATATTGGCGTACGGTATTTTTTATTGAACTCATATCGAACTTTGAATTTGAAATATATTTATACGGAATGTATATCGAAATGTATTTATATGAAATGTTCGAATTTTGTATCTTAAGTATGTACTTATTTATACTGGTACGGTATTTAGATAATATATATATCGAATTGTGTATGTGAAGTAGATATTTATATGGAATGTACTTCGACTTGTGTATCTGAAGTAGGTATTTGTATGTAATGTATGTCGAATTTGGTATATGCAAACATTAGTCAAAGGGTTACATGTAGGTAATAGAGCGGAAAACTTTCTAGAGAAAGGTAGTGTCATATTCTTTATAGCGTTGATAATCTTGAGGGTTAAAACAATCCTGCTAATTTCATATGTTTTGTATTGCAGAGAGTGTAGACGAAAAAAAGGGAGAGAAGATTAATTTTAAAGACTTTATGCAAGGTCAATATGAACCGAGGCCATTCTTTCCAGTGTGGCAAGATGGTAAGTTATAATGCTCTTTATTTATTAACTATCTAAACTATTTTGTGTAATTTTTATGCAGAAACGAGCGAGTTTCAAGAACCATAAAAAGCACCACAATGGAATGTCAAACTTAAACTTAAACTGTTAAATGGTAAAGGCACTGGCGACATGCGCATCGGAGAAGAGCGATGTTGCGCTCAGCTTATGTCCAGGTTAAATGGTGGCGGTTGTGTTAGTGACAGTTCTAAAGCGGTCACCTTTGTTATCACTTTTGTCTGTATGAATGTATTATACTTTTAAATTGTTGTGTGTGTTGATAACGGTAATGTTATTGTGGTTGCTGTGATATTTGAGTGGTACGTCTCTAAATATATATATTAGTATTGTTATTTTTTATTATTTTTATTCATGTCGTCGGTGTCGAAGACTCAGATTCATTTAGAGTTTGAACTGTCCGTCGGTCTGTCATTCTGCACGCCTCACTTTTGCATCTGTACATTTATGACTCCATATCCCCTACAGTTTAAATTCGATTCAATTCAATCTTGGTATACATCATCAATATCAAGTGGACAAGCGCATATTGTCAGAACGTTCAGTTAATGCCCTTTTTTCGACTATATACTACTACACAGTAGTATAACTACATAGTAGTGGCCTTAACCCCTCCTACGGTTTACATGAGATCCAATTCAAACTTGGTATACATCATTAACATTAAGTGGACAGGCGAATACTGTCTGTCAGGATGTTCTGGTCAGATTGCGTGTTCTCCATTAATGTTCTTTTTGAACTTGAAAGAATTAAAAAAAAATGCACCAGATTTGATATATCACATTTCTATCACAGCATTTTCCGGCATGTGTATACATGTTTACATCGGCCTTGTTTCGTGAGTTATTTCCCTTTTTGGACTTTACAATGTTACCAAAAAAGCAATTGATTTACTGGAAATACATTACATTTCTATCACATCATTGTTCCGGAGGCTTGTGTCATACAGTGTTAACAATGTTCTTATTTAAGGTAGTATGTAGAAATAAATCAGTGACTAAAATAATAAATGACTGTCATATTTTAAAAGGTTTATGTGCGGTCGATATCAATCGAAACCATTCTTGCTGACGTTACAGGACGGTAGATATTATGTTATCACTTTCTACTTGAAAATATAGTATGATAGTTCAGGGTTTCCCCAAGAGTCATATCGCATGCGACACGCCTTAAAAATACTTGATAACTACCTTCCGGAGTGGGTATCGTAACGAAATCCCATATTTTGCTCTAAATAAGTAAACTTAAGACACGTATGATATCTCAATTGGTAAACTGACCTTCTATCATCTGCCGTAAAACTGACCTTCTATCATCTCCCGTAAAACAGACCTTTTAATATCTCCCGTAAAGATGACGTTCTACCATCTCCCGTAAAACTGACCTATCATCTCCTGTAAACCTGACCTATCATCTCCCGTAAACCTGACCTATCATCTTTTCCGTAAAACTACTTACCTTCTATCATCTCCCGTAAATAACGCTTCACAACTGTTATGCGTGCAATCATGGAGGATGACACATCCAAAAGCTTCTGTTTTGTACTCCACAATCAAGCTTTTGTACTTGTAATGGTACAAAACTTACACTAAGCCGTTAAAAAATGAAACTTTAGTCCAGACAGAGATGTAGGTCGTCAAACTATCAAGGGCACTTTCCAAATAAAAAATAAAAATCAATCGATTAATAGTTTTTTCAACAACTTATTTAAAAATAATGCAAGCTTCTTCTAACAATGATTTATGAGTGGGAAATGTTTCACCGTCACGATTATTCTGTATTCACTTCTCTTTGAATATAATCACATATTCCAAGAATATAATTTTCTTATACTGCAATTTACCGTACAGTTTTGTACATCTGTGTATTTTCCAAAGTGAAACATTCCACATAGAAAAGTATTTTTTTATAACAGGAATGTATCCGCACATAAAACTGGGTTGACCAGCTAATGAACACTGCAAAGATACCCCTATTTATTTTTAAAAAATGAAGTCATCAAATGCTCCCAATTACACCAATCTGTTAAATCCTGTTAAGGTCACTTTAACACCACTGATGTGATATTGCAGTATATGCTACTTTGGTCATCTGTAACAAGAAATCACAGCCTCTACGAACTATTTTGAAAACTAAATTACATAGAACTCATTTCAGCACACGACGTGTTACCGACACTGAAAGGGGGTTGGGGGTTGGGGTGGGGTGCAACTGTGAGATGTGTACGCTTATGAACCACAGCCAAACAGTTTATTCCACAATGTCATTCATTAAGATACCAATCTAATTCGATAAACCACTTCATCTTTTTTTATTCTTTTCTTTCACAGATAACAGAATTGTCTACAGAAATACTGACGGTTCCGTTGTACAATTTGATTGTACCGATAATTCAACAACGCTCATTATGGATAATTCAACCTTTGTAAGTAGGTTCATAAATAAAATGAAAAGATTTTTAGTTTTAAGACTGCATTGGTTCGGGCTCCTGTTCCGGCTAGTGTTTTGTTGTGTTGTTTTTTTGTTGTTGTTTTTTTTGTGTTGGGGAGCTTGTATTGTGTGAATAATAGGTTTTAACGCCAATTTCAACACATGACAGTTTATATATGGCATATCCAATTGTATTGGTGGAGGAGGACCTCATACCGAATCTGAGTAGAAAGTACAGATTGGTTGGACTGTCACATTTAGTTGTAAATAAAGCTACTTTAAATATCACAAAACATGATTTTTGCTGGTATATTATAATGAATGAAAAGGTCCTCCGTTGCCGAGTGGTCTAAGGCGCCGTCTCAAGATCACTTATCATTTACCGCTAAGGTCATAGGTTCGAGTCCCGCTCAATTCAAAAACTTTATGTGAGAAACTTTCCAATTACTTGCGGAAGGACAGTGGTTCTACTTAGTCTGACTCAGTCTGAGGTCTCCCTCCACCAGTAAAACTAAATATGCCATATATAACCTGAAAAGAGTTGAAAATGGCGTCAAACCCCATTAAAAAAGTAATAATGAATGAGAATTTAACAAAACAAAGAAATTTCAGAAGTAGTTTTTAGCCAGGCATGATGCCAAATAGCGTATGTTGGCATGGTCAAGCATTGATTACCGCCAAAATGGTCATACGCAACAGGAACTACTTTTTTGTCGAAAAATCGTTTTTAATTTATTCTATATGTGAAAATCAAACGATAAGATATATAAATACAATGTTTAAATGCAAGTTGCTCTAAATTCAGAGAGATTGATATGTGCGACTCAAAATAAAAGTCTCAATTCAAACACACTGAGTGAAACATCTTGCTACGAGAAAGGCTGCACCACTGACTTCCAAATTAAAGTATAATAAGAAATGTCCAATTTTACATGTAATGAAGCTTGTATCGAGTTTCTTAGAGAGACGATTTAAATTAAGAACTTTGATGGCCATGTGCACGATATATTGTGTGCATAGCGGGATTATATTCGGGAAATTATCGATTCTGTACAATGCATTATCAGCACTCAGACATGCGTTTCACATGCAATTAAAAATTGTTGGGCTTTTGGCATTCCAATTGATACAACACAATAAAGATAAATGAGTTAATACGATAAGAGACTGTATATATTAACGGGAACTTATCAGGATTTTTCAAAGGTTTGAAATTGGCTAAAAACAATTTTTCCAATATGGCATGCCTATATACGAGGGCTGTCCTGAAAGTTCGCGGAATTTCTCTGAAGTATGAATACTGTATGTAAATGGTGCGTTTTTAAAGTCCCTGAATATAGTCTTAACTTAGACATCGTAAGCTTGCCTAAGGAAAAATGGCAGTGAAGCAACCAATATCGATCGCTTATTGGATTGTAGACGTCTGTTCCGTTGTTGGTTTATGTGCAATATCAATTATATTTCACCCCAGAAGATTGAAAGCGAGGCTTCGTCCCTCGGGACCATACCACGTCAGTTCTCACTCGATAAAATCATTTGAAATTATGGTTCACTAAAACAAAAATGATGCTCTATATCTTCATGGAAGATCGCATCAGAGTCATAATAAAACGTTACCCTGATACAGATTAAGACATTGCAGCTGTGTTCTAGCTGAAAATCTTAATTGATATGCACAACCCTGTGTTTAAAATACAATTACTCTCAGGAAATTTAGATATATTTTCCAATTACCTTTCATATGTCCGTCTCTTTGGCAACAACCGTAGTCAATATTCTTTAAGTTGGGATTACTAAGCTTTTTATCTGTTCATTTTTTGGAGTTTATTTTCCCCCAATTAATAACACAACACACGCTGAGTAAAAGCGTCTTTGATGTGTCTGAGGTTTGCATTGAAAATTTCCGTCTCGAAGGCTATAATGTAGCTGCTGTGACGGTATCGAAGCTCTGGGTAAAATGGCGGATACCGGATGTGCCGGGATTATTTTCCTGCACATGCGCGCAGACACAAATGTGCACCCTTAACTTTAAATAGAGATTCGTAATCCTACAATAATACATGTATATATATATACTGTTTATGTAAATACAATGTGTATTTTGCATTTAATGTATTATCGATTTAAAGTGAAATTTGTATACAATATCGCTCAATTGTGTATTTTAAACAATGTCGCTGTATTCTGTATTTCGTGAACAATGTTACGTAGTTTACATAAGTGTTGGTTTGTTTCGGTTTTTTTCAGAGAGAGTTAGATACCGGACAGTACAAAGTATCACCCGACGGGAAATATGTACTTCTGTCATATGATGTACATTATGTAAGTTACATAATGTATAATTAGTAACTCAATTTAGAGGATAACAATCAGATTGCATTCTTTTTGTAATACATTGCTTTATTTCATAATATAATCTTTGCATATACGTGTGTAACTTGAATATTGATACTCCATTAAAGGTTTCACTTATGATTGGAAGAAGCTTTTAAAATGCGTGCTCTAGACATTAATTTGAAATTTACGATTCCACTTTATTATGTTTCTTCACAACTTGTCTAGACTATTTTGGCAATACATTGCTTAAGGCCGGAACGGTAGTGGTTTCTGCCCTGCCGTCAATCAATACTATTGTAGAGTATGAGATTTTGTTTTTAAGATTGATTCTTAATATGATTTGTTTGATGGGCTTCGAACAATTTGTATACATTGCAAATGTGGAATTCAGAAAGAAAGGCGTGCCATCATCCACATTTTGATGCACGATTTTTACTCTGTTATTAATGTTATTTGTTGTTGGATGCGCCATTGTAAAGTATAAACACTTGTGTCTGAGATTTATTTTGAATATTATACGTTTGTTGGGTTTCGAACAATTTGTATATATTGCAAAAGTTGAAAATCGAAACAGGAAGTGGGTGTTTTTCCCACATATATTATAGATATGCGCCTTTTACTCTGTAATTAATGTTATTAATGTTATTGATGTTATTGTGTTTTGTTGTTGGGTGCAGGTTTAAAAACATTTTGATTTTGTTTTATTTTCAGCAATACAGACATTCCTATATAGCAAAATTTACCATTTATAATACCGAAACTAAGTAAGTGTTTTTGTTACAATAACAAACGTAAATACTATATTAAAGTGTGATATTTGATATATGACTTTTCAATTTTGTTCCCTATTTATATATTTTTGCATGGTGTCTATCGCCATTTTTCTTATACATATATAACCGGTCATACACGGCCACCAGTTTTATTGGTGGATGATGACATCAGATACATTATCGGTGAATCTGAGTAGTCCCGCAGTCCTTCTGCAAGTAACTGGCAACTTTCCGTAAAAAAAGTATTTGGACCAGGTTAACTGGTGATTTTTTGTTAGATCGAGGCAACACGCAAATTCTAAAAAATGGTTGTTTCAATGTTTCATTTTTAACTTACTAAATGTGTTGCCATGTATGGCATATCCATACTTTATTGTTGGCAAAAGCTTCGACAGCAATTATTAGTTTGTGAAAAGTTTTTAGTTGTTCAGTGACACTAACAAAGTGTTTTGTACTGTTTTACTGTTCACATTGTGGTCAGAAACGTTAGTTGTTCAGTGACACTTACATAGTGTTTTGTAGTGTTTGAATGTTCACATTGTGGTCAGAAACGTTAGTTGTTCATCGACACTAACAAAGTGTTTCCTACTGTCTGACTGTTCACATTGTGGTCAGAAACGTTAGTTGTTCATCGACACTAACAAAGTGTTTCCTACTGTCTGACTGTTCACATTGTGGTCAGAAACGTTAGTTGTTCAGTGACACTATCAAAGTGTTTTGTTTCGTTTTACTGTTCACATTGGGGTCAGAAACGTTAGTTGTTCAGTGACACTAACAGAGTGTTTTGAACTGTTTGACTGTTCACATTGTGGTCAGTGTTTGACTGTTCTGATTGTGGTCAGAAACGTTAGTTGTTCAGTGACACTAACAGAGTGTTTTGTACCGTTTTGCCGTTCACATTGTAGCCAGAAACGTTAGTTGTTCAGTGACACAAACAGAGTGTTTTGTAATGTTTGGCTGTTCACATTGTGGTCAGAAACGGTAGTTGTTCAGTAATACTAACAAAGAGTGTTTTGTACTGTTTGACTGATAACATTGTGGTCAGAAACGTAAGTTGTTCAGTGACACTATCAGACTGTGTTTTGTACCGTTTTACTGTTCACATTGTGGTCAGAAACGTTAGTTCAGTGTCACTATCAGAGTGATTTGTACCGTTTTACTGTTCACATTGTGGTCAAAAACATTAGTTGTTCAGTACCGTTTTACTGTTAACATTGTGGTCAGAAACCGTTTTACCGTTCATAATGTGGTCAGAAACGTAAGTTGCTCAGTGAATATTAAAATGTGTTTTGTACCGTTTTACTGCGTTCACATTGTGGCCAGAAACGTTAGTTGTTCAGTGACACTATCAAAGTGATTTGTACCGTTTTGCCGTTAAAATTATGGTCAGATACGTTAGTTGTTCAGTGACATTATCAAAGTGATTTGTACCGTTTTACTGTTCACATTGTGGTCAAAACGTTAGTTGTTCAGTGACACTAACAAAGTGTTTTGTACCGTTTTACTGTTCATATTGTGGTCAGAAACGTTAGTTGTTCAGTGACACTAACAAAGTGTTTTGTACCGTTTTATTGTTCACATTGTGGTCAGAAACTTTAGTTGTTCAGTGACACTATCAGAGTGTTTTGTACCGGTTTACTGTTCACATTGTGGTCAGACACGTAAGTTGTTCAGTGACACTAACAAAGTGTTTTGTACCGTTTTACTGTTCACGTTGTGGTCAGAAACATTAGTTGTTCAGTGACACTAACAAAGTGTTTTGTACCGTTTTATTGTTCACATTGTGGTCAGAAACTTTAGTTGTTCAGTGACACTATCAGAGTGTTTTGTACCGGTTTACTGTTCACATTGTGGTCAGACACGTAAGTTGTTCAGTGACACTAACAAAGTGTTTTGTACCGTTTTACTGTTCACGTTGTGGTCAGAAACATTAGTTGTTCAGTGACACTAACAAAGTGTTTTGTACCGTTTTATTGTTCACATTGTGGTCAGAAACGTTAGTTGTTCAGTGACACTATCAAAGCGTTTTGTACCGTTTTACTGTTCACATTGTGGTCAGCGCGTAGGTTGTTCAGTGACACTAACAAAGTGTTTTGTACCGTTTTACAGCGTTCACATTGTGGTCAGAAACGTTAGTTGTTCAGTGACACTATCAAAGCGTTTTGTACCGTTTTGCCGTTCACATTGTGGTCAGAAACGTTAGTTGTTCAGTGAAACTATCAAAGTGTTTTGTACCGTTTTACCACGTTCACATTGTGGTCAGAAACGTTAGTTGTTCAGTGACACTATCAAAGTGTTTTGTACCGTTTTACCATTCACACTGGGGTCAGAAACGTTAATTGTTCAGTGACACTATCAAAGTGTTTTGTACCGTTTACTGTAACGTTAGTTGTTCATTGACACTAACAAAGTGTTTCCTACCGTCTGACTGTTCATACCAAAAGCATAGTTGCACATTTGGTGGCTTGAAAACTGTAACTTTCTACAAATTTACCACAGAATTAAATACTAGTATCACCTGCTGCATTGTGTAAACTATCTCACAGTATAATTCTTACCTTAAGGTCAAAATATATTGTCCAAGTTGCGTAAAGTATACTTGCACTTTTAAACATTGTGTAATAGTTGGAAAAGGAACGGAAATTCTGCAACCGTTTCCCGTAATCGGAAGAAAGCGTTTTACAGGAAGTCAGTAATTTTCTAGAAATTACTCTAAATGATTCATTAGGGAAAACATCAATTTGTATTTTAATGACAACTTATCACGTGAAATAAAACATTTTTCCTGAGATACTGAAATGCAATCTCCATTTGTATAAGTAGGTTTACAAAAAATATATTGCTGTATATTGTAATACATCATAGCTGTATTAAGATATATGTTGCACTGTTATAAATTAGACTTTAATAATGTTTCAATAGAGTTAATTTTAATTGTTAAGGCCCACACGTATGTATAATAAATGTTTCGGCTAGCAAATGTTCAGATTTACTCCATTTCTGCACTCTTCGTTTTGTTTCCATTTTGGTTGACGGACGACGGTGGACATGTGCCAAATTTGTCCGTAGTTTTGTTATTACTTACCTCCTGGACTGTGTTTTCCCCAAAAAAATGCGACCAAAATCGACGTAAACGTAAACCAACAATTATTCAAAACATTTTTATTATTCATCTAAATGAACACAAAATTTGCTCAAATCATGCAGAGAATGATATATTTTCTCGAAATGCAATCATTTTAATTATCAATCAAAATTTAAACATTCCACGAAAAACATGTCAAATCGATTTACGGCGATTTTCATCGTAAGTTATTTTGTGCAACGTAGCCCTGGAGAGTAACCGCTTACCACAACGCTAAACTAAATCGGCATTCGCACTCAGATGAGTGAGGTCTAATTTTGATCGCATCTTAACTTTCGTTCAAGCTGAGTGAAAATTCAAGCTTAAGTATTAAAACTTCATTTTGAGCTTGAGTTTGTAATTATTTTTTTTCAAGATACTGCGACTAGAAAATAAACTGCTCAGCTAAGTTACAGCATTATTTTTATTTGTATTCAGCGATTTTCAACATTTGCCTTAATTGTTTTAAGTAGCTTAATATTGCAATGCTTAAACGGTTGTGCAATATGTATTGTCACAAGCTGTATTGTAATACATATTTTCAAAAATTGTGATGTTATTACACTATGGTGTTGAAGCCCTAGGAATATTTAACGTGTTATTGCAAATATGACTTAGTCCTGTATAGCCGAGCTCGATTAGTTCAGTTGCTAGCGCGTCTGGCTATCAATCTAGGGGTCATGAGTTAGAATCCTTGCCCGGCAACAGTCTATGCTAAGATCGATATACGGCATTTTGTCTCATTATCATTCGTATCTCACCGCGGATTCAAGTGAGAAAGTTACAGTTACTTGCGGAATGGGGTGTGCTTGAGTGTTGGTTAACCTTTCAGGAAACAGTGGTTAGGTGATCGTTTATTCGCCCTCGATGGCATAAAATGACGCTTAATATTCAATCTGTCACATTCCTGTATCCTTATTACCAGTCTGTCAGATACAAAATGTTATATGTATAATTCTAGCTCAACGTACCAAGTTATGTCTTTTAATTCTCCACAGCTTATTAAGCAAATGATAAATTTATATATTGTCCGTAATTTTCAACAACTATGTGTTTGATAATGTCATTTTCTTTCATTTTAGAATTCACATAGATTTGAAAAGCGATAATTTCATGGACGATTCATTTCAATATGTCACGTGGGCACCACACGGTCACAGTTTGGTAAGAAACTTTTATTCATATATATATTCGATATACAAACTGTTTGAAGGACGGTTGTCTAATATATAGGATGATTACTGTATCCCAGAACATGATATATTCCGAATCAGGTCTACTAACTCCCAATGAAAAGGCAGGAAATTCTATGCCTGTTCCGAAATTCATAGCAATTGCACGCTTACTAAACTATGACGTCATTCAAACTTTCATTTGAAGCAACTGACCAATCAATGTGCTCAAATGAGGCTTTCCCATCATTGCTAGTTAACGGACACAACCGGAAGAGGCGGGTCCGTACTACAGTCTATAGAATGTCCGCCTACCGCTCACGTCAGAGGTCACACATTCCAGGCTCTACCCGATAGCCTCTCGAAAACAACATCAAGTACTCGTTCTATCCTAGAAGCTAACCCGAGAGCGATTTACAGGCTGGTATTCGCCAAATACTCTTAAGACTATTCTTAGACTTAAACTCGAGAAATGCATTTTGAAAACCACACTTAGATACCATTTTTAAGACCAAAATGTGCAAGCATGTAGGGACACCTAATACATAGTCAAAAAAACTCTCACAATTATTCTATATGTCATGGTTATCTAGGTTCTAAGGTTTAACTTTTGATTTTTAAGCTCAAGTCTAAGAAAATTCTCAAGAATTGTTGGTGAAAACGCCCACCTGAGTTGTTTTTTTTCCAATTGAGCTAAAAACTAAACAAAATACATCGAAATATAAAGATCAACCGCATGACATTTTAAATTCGATTTCTCGATGTACAAACCGTATAACGTGTCACGGGCACGGTTCAAATTTACATTTAAAAGATATTAATCGCTCCGTATCGGTTACCAGTTATATCGATATTGCTTAACGATTCCTTTATTAGTAGTATAGGTGCAATTGCTTTACACATTTAAACAGCAGTTAATTGACAGCACTTTAACTTCCCTTAGTTAAACAACATATGTATATGTACATAATCGGTATCAATATTGAAATGTTTGAGATCCAAATATTGAACTTTTGATTGTGTTCTTATTCCATATGTTATTTTTAAATGTAATATCTTAAAAATAAATGAATAAATGAATATTGCGTATTGTTGAAATAAATAAATGCAGTATTTATGGCACTTTTATATTTTAATTATTTTTTCTTTGAATATATTTTCTATCATGCTGATAAAAAAAAATACATTTTTCCAATCGTTCGTATTTTAGTTATAAATAATAATCAGTTTTAACACAATTTCATTCTATAGACATTTAAAGCGTTTATTCTTTGCGTATGCCTTTTAAACACATATATATTTTTGTATGATCTATGTTATTCTTTTATATTCAGGTAGCTGTTAAATACAATAATATATACTTTCTAAAAGACGTGGAACATCCTGTTTTTCAACAAATAACTTACGATGGCGCCATGTATGAAATATATAACGGTGTTACAGATTGGCTATACGAAGGTACGCACTATATCTCGAGGTCTTTGTGCAAAACTAGGGCATCTAATTGAGTTGAATTAGTTTGCATCACGCACTAGATATTTATTAAATATCGTTTCTAATATAACTCTGTCGCTTCTGGGGTTTCTTTATCGTTCAGCAACAAACTTACATGTAAAACACCATAATATAATCTAAACCAATGTTCAAAAATGCCATACCCCTTTAATATTAAATATTAAACAGATTAAATAAAACCGAGTCTTCAATTTTCTTTATTTTCGTTACGTTCTGTTCTTTCAAAGGATTATTATATCAGATATCTGAATATAAATATTGTTAATTATGTAACATTTTTGCAATATGATCAGATAACATTGTAAAATAAATAGTCAATAGTATTAACCGTTATATTCCTAATTATATATATAAATTATATAATTATTATTATTGCAGAAGAAATATTGCATTCAGAGAGTGCCTTATGGTTTTCACCAGACGGTAATTGTCTTGTTTACGCGTCGTTTGACGATAGAGACGTGAAGCGATATGACATGTCAATATATGGACCTATGAAAGAAACATATGTTCTGAATGTACGGCTACCGTATCCTAAGGTGAGTGGGTTTTTTTACAAGTAGAAAAGCAAATGTTTGTTTTTGATACATTATATTGTGTATAATTTTTCCTTGCTAATGTCACGCAAATAATTGAGGAAATAATACCTGCCATGTCAAAAAGAAGACACAGTATACAAAGAAAACAGTGAACACAAATCAAATATAAATATGTATAATAAGCCACACGTCACACCATACGTCATTGCATTCATCGCACGTAACACCCCTCGCTCTTTGCTGATTTCTCGCATCAAACATGAAAATGTATATGTAAGAAGCAACGCCAGACTACATCTAGCAATCAGGTATAGCTATGATATTATTTACATGTATTGGTCTGTTTACGTGTAGTTTATGCATAAATAAACACCTCGGATTGTCTACTGTGTTTGAAATATAAAAAATGACGTAAATTTGATACCAATGCGTTTTCATGATATCTAATTTCGAAACCTCTAAACATCATCTAATCGTATGTTGTGATGTAATGTTAGCTGCTCTGGAGAGTGTATTATCCGTACCACAATCAATTACCTACATGTTAGGTATATACTCTGGTGTGTTGTTATGTTTGCTGCTCGGGAGAGTGTATTGTCCGTACCACAATCAATTACCTACATGTTATGTGTATATACTCTGGTGTGTTGTTATGTTAGCTGCTCGGGAGAGTATATTGTCCGTACCACAATCAATTACCTACATGTTATGTATATACTATGGTGTGTTGTTATGTTAGCTGCTCGGGAGAGTGTATTGTCCGTACGACAATCAATTACCTACATGTTAGGTATATACTATGGTGTGGTGTTATGTTAAGTACTCTGGACAGTGTATTGTCCGTACGACAATCGACTACTTACATTTTTTAGGTATATACTCTGGTGTGTTGTTATGTTAGCTGCTCTGGAGAGTGTATTGTCCGTACCACAATTACCTACATGTTAGGTATATACTATGGTGGGTTTTTATGTTAGCTGCTCTGGAGAGTGTATTGTCCGTACCACAATTACCTACATGTTAGGTATATACTATTGTGTGTTGTTATGTTAAGTACTCTGGACAGTATATTGTCCGTATGACAATCAATTACTTACATTTTTTAGGTTTATACTCTGGTGTGTTGTTATGTTAAGTACTCTGAACAGTGTATTGTCCGTACGACAATCAATTACCTACCTGGACCCAGTTGTTCAAAGCTTGGTTAGCTTAACCAGGGGTTAAGTGAAATTTTGTAACTTCAATATTTTCTATACTTAATGATTGTACGGCAATTAAAATGCATTTTTAGAAACAATATGGCATATTTTCATAATATTCAATAAAATAATCACCTAAAAAGTTGTATATCTAAAAATATTGTGATTTGAAAATTTCGCTTAACCCAGGGTTAAGCTAACCAAGCTTTGAACAACTGGGCCATGTTTGGTATATACTATGGTGTGTTGTTATGTTTGCTGCTCTGGAGAGTGTATTGCCCATACCACAATTACCTACATGTTTGGTATATACTATGGTGGGTTTTTATGTTAGCTGCTCTGGAGAGTGTATTGTCTGTACGACAATTACCTACATGTTATGTATATACTATGGTGTTGTTGTGTTAGCTGCTCTGGAGAGTGTATTGACCGTACCACAATTACCTACATGTTATGTATATACTATGGTGTGTTGTTATGTTAGCTGCTCGGGAGAGTATATTGTCCGTACGACAATTACCTACATGTTATGTATATACTATGGTGTGTTGTTATGTTAGCTGCTCTGGAGAGTGTATTGTCCGTAACACAATCAATTACCTACATGTTATGTATATATTATGGTGTGTTGTTATGTTAGCTGCTCTGGAGAGTGTATTGTCTGTCCGACAATTACCTACATGTTATGTATATACTATGGTGTGTTGTTATGTTAGCTGCTCTGGAGAGTATATTGTCCGACAATTACCTACATGTTATGTTTATACTATGGTGTGTTGTTATGTTAGCTGCTCTAGAGAGTGTATTGTCCGTACGACAATTACCTACATGTTATGTATATACTATAGTGTGTTTGTAATGTTAGCTGCTCTAGAGAGTGTATTGTCCGTACCACAATCAATTACCTACATGTTATGTATATACTATGGTGTGTTGTTATGTTAGCTGCTCTGGAGAGTGTATTGTCCGTACCACAATCAATTACCTACATGTTAGGTATATACTATGATGTGTTGTTATGTTAGCTGCTCTGGAGTGTGTATTGTCTGTACGACAATTACCTACATGTTATGTATATACTATGATGTGTTGTTGTGTTAGCTGCTCGGGAGAGTGTATTGTCTGTACGACAATTATTCTCATGTTATGCATATACTATAGTATGTTGCTATGTTAGCTGCTCTGGAGAGTGTATTGTCCGTACCACAGTTACCTAAATGTTTTTTGTAAAAAACCTATCAGCATGCATTCTGTATAAATAAAGCTGTATATCAAGCTTTTAATTAACAATTTCTGTATGAAGTTTAGCCAGTTGTTCACTATTTTCATTTGTTCAAAGAATACTACGCGATCAATAGACAGCAATAAAATAAAATATACATTAAGAATTATTCATATCTGATCTCTCAAATTTCTTAGAGATAGAAGTTTCATCTCATGTGATCAATACTCTAACATCAAGCAGCCTTCGCGACTTGAATATCAGATTTTGGAATAAAACATACATCACTGTTTTCTTTCCTATGCTCCTTCAATGATATGAAGAAAATTAATTTCAGGAATGAAAGCGAGCGCGTACGTGTCCAGACGAGACGACTAAATGTTCATTCGCGATTTACTATTAATAATGATTGTCGGTTTTGTGTCTAGTCAGGGACATATAAACTGAGATAAATAATTGCAGGTACTTGTAAAAATTTCGGTTGGAACTTTTGGCCTTTTTCCCAAATTTTGCAACCACAACTCCTCCTGAATCAATCAACATATTTGTGTGATTTTGGTGTCAAAATAAAGGGCTTGGTTGTAATTTTGAGTGGTTAACTTTTTCTATTTTAAATTTAAAGAAAAGAAGGTGTTTTACGTGTACAGTTATTTTTGTGTTAATTTGGCAATTTTTGGCTTTTTTAAGTAAGAAATAAAACAAAAAGATATTTAAATATCGATATCGTGAGGAGAGAAACTATATAAGAAATATTTTCTTTCGTTTCAATCCTTTTACTATATATGTTGTGGAATATGCTGTACATAATTTATGAATAAATGTGTTTAAACCAAATATCGATATGAAATTTTCGGTATCGATAGATAATTTATTCTTTTTCATCTTTCTACATTACATTTATTTTTTCATGATGTGTGGTTTTAACTAGAACAATACCTTTTTAGTTAAAAAAATAACATTTCGTAAACATTCCAAAATAGTTCGTTTTCATCATTTGAGCCTTTTGATTGAATTTCACGTGTATTTCTTTAATTCATTTCATTTCGGAAGTCGATTCCGGCTGATGTTTGACTGCCAAAGGACCAGGTTCACAAAGCCTCAATAATCAGCCCTGTAAAATGTATTTCTTTTAAATACTTATTTTTCATCAAAGCTTGGTGTATTTGTATTAAATATACTTTATTATTTAAAACTATGTATATGTTATCATAATTTTATGTTTTTTCTAGTCATAGAATGACTCTAAAGACGATTAAAATTAATTGAAATGTTAATTTCCTCCCAATTTTTTCCTGTTTTTATTTTTTTTTTATTATGAGGTCATTCTTGTGACACAAAGATATTTACTCTGATTATAGTTTAGTACATTCTGAGTAATATGTGTAAATGTTATCTGGTGGCAAGATTGCCAAAAATGTAGGAAACTTGCATATTTTTGCTGAATATTTGCACTTTGATTAAAAAAAAAAAGTAAAATTGGAAAACTTTTTTATTGCATATATTAAAAGAATATAATATAATTAAAATAAAAAATATATAATTTTGCATGCAAAATGCGGTTTCATTTTATTGATTATACAGGGCCATTTTATTTTTTTGGGTGGGGGGTGGGGGTGTTGGAGTCGTGAACCTTGTCCTTAGGGCTTGTGAATTAAATCCCCGGTCGGTAACATATCTGTGGTGTATGGTATTGTGAGGCAATGAATTCCAAACCACTGAATACGTAATGGGCTACGTGTACAGAAAATATTCCGAGCGATGATAAGATGCGCCGGCCACCGTTATATAACTGAAATACTGTTGAAAAAATCAAACGATGCAGACATTTCGGGACTAGTCAACGGTGAAGTCTAAGCTATACACGACATCTGATAAAAATGAAATAAACAAAACTAGAGGAGCACTTTTATACAGTAGAACTTCGATGGCTCGAACTCGACGGGACTGGACCAAATAGTTCGAGTTAAGCCAAACATGTACATGTATATTCATCGAAATAAGACTTCGACCGAGACCAGATAAGTAGCTCGAGCTATATTTGTTGTTCGAGCCATCCGTGTTCGAGCTAACGAAGTTCTACTAGTATATACGGTTACGTTGGCGAAATTGCAGTGGCGTTGAATACGTGAAAAAATCGCATGCAACGAAAAGTTAATTGATTTGCTTTTGATGTCTTTAACTGTCTTAAAACCATTATTTTGATTTGTCTTTTGTTTTATATACCAATATCAAAATGCCCCATCTATTTTCTTTTTCTCTTTGGTGATTGGACAAAATTGACGTAAAACCTTAGAACACCAAAACACACATCAGTATGATTTAAACAAGAGACCCATTTCCAATGAATCAACAAGAGAATACAGCGAATGTGTCATAATGTCGTGATGGAACGGATTATGTAACTATACGTGTATACCACACTTGTATAACAACCAAGCCATTCAATCAATCCAGACAATATTGCTTTATTACGTGTGCATTTATCTCTTCCTTTCAGTCTGGGACACCAAATCCAGCTGTGACTCTGAAAGTCTTTCATTTTGATACAAACACAACAAGCGAGTTAAAAGCACCAGAAACTATCAGCATGTAAGTGACATTGAATACATTATTATAAGCGTTATATTGAATACTTTAATACATTCTATTAATTAGGCCATAATAAATTAATTGCTAGATAATCATCCCCGCCCGCCCCCTATTTTTTATACTGCTCCGACCCCTTTTATTTTCATAAAAAAAATCCCCCCGCCCTCCCTCTTTTTAAGAAAAAATTTGATGATAAGCTAGCAATTAATTTATCATGACCTAATTTTAAATATTTTATTGAGTTTCCTTATACATATTCGTATATAAGGCATTAAAGCATTAATCTCTTTTGAAACATCATATTAAAATATATGGTATATTGTTTATTTCGCATATTTTTTATAAATTTTATTAATTTTTTGTTTAGAATTTTATTTTTTTTTAAATTAGTTTCCCAATATATATCCATACACAATGCATTAAATCTCTTTTGAAAACATCCTATCACAATATATGATATTTTATTCATTGTACTCCTATTAAGTCTTAATTTTCTTAATCCAATTTTAATATATAGATTATAAACTATATGCACATGTATGACATATTATGACACATATTAATCTTATTCTATGTTATATTAAATTATTGTTTTCAAAGATTTTTAATCAAACTGTATTTTAAACAAAAACAATAAGGTTTAGGAAGTTATAATAAGGTTAAAAATCAACATATTTTTTACGAATGGCGCTTTCTTACCGAATTACATCGTATATTTTTAAATGCACTGATTTAAATCAGTCAATTACATTTGCAGTCTTAATTAAGCAAACAGTATCACTTGATATATGACGACACGACATAGGTGTCACACAATCGTATATTACCCTCACGTTTCTTACATATTTACATTCATCACAGGAGATAACTCCTTGATTTTAGTCGTTAATTTTCCCATGAACGCAAATTCATGAACGGTCATTTTAGCAGTTAGGATTTACTGGTTAAGATGTTCTATTCACATCCGGCCAATCACAGGCCTCATATCACAGTCTGTTAACCAATCAGAGTGCGTGATATTGAACAGTTTAGTTGATCTGGGTCGAACGACTGATTGAAAGGTGTTATATAAGGTTGCACTATTGCCATGTGTTAAATGTTTACGCATGTAAACAGAAGTTGCATATTATGAAAATCACCAAAGCTAGCAAATATTTTCTAAATGTCAAGATATTCAGCTTTTAAGCAGCTTAAAGCACATATCTTATGTTGTGCACCCTTTGTAACAACGACCAATCTGACAGCAACAATTTTCTTCTTCAACTGATTTACATTTTCCTGTGTTAATTGGATATTAACAGAACAAGTATAACAGTGTTTAAAGCTTGAGAAGGCAATTGAAATAAATCGCTTGTCTACGGCATTATTTAGACCCCCAGCCACCCACCCACACACACACACACACACATCTACTGCATAAAGATATAACAGTACCAAATGCCTATTGCCAAATTATTTTGTTTGTGTATTGTGGAAATGTATGTATACAGATGAGGTTTTTAATGTTGTCTGTGTGGGTTTCAGTGTGTGACTTTAGCTGTTCCGGTTACATTTTAACTTAAACATGAATCACAATACTAGGTATATAGAAGCTAGATAAACAAACAAGAGACATGGCGGAGAATAAAGATATAGGAAATGACCTTCATAAGTTGAACATGTGACGAGGAAAGCTCTCATTCCGGTGTATTTACTTTGCAAATTAGACATGAAAGTTTAGATCTCATGATCGTTCAACAAGTACAACTCATTATACAAATATATATGACAGAACCCTCTCTGATAACAGCATTTTATCCAGTACATGCAACCATTCAATGTTCATGTTTCAATCTTGTCATTTTCAGAGACCATTACCTTACCACTATAACATGGAAGGATAACAATCACGTGATAGTCACATGGTTAAATAGAATACAAAATGTGTCAATAGTGTCGATATGTAACACGAAGACGAGCCTGTGTGTAGATGTAAGTAAATACATTGTAGCAAGTCTGCAAGATACTTCCCATTGCAACCTGTGCTGGAAACCACCGCGACTTTATATCTGGTGTCGTATTCACCAGACATTCTTGAGATTATTTTTAGACTTGAGCTTGAAAATCTAAATTTAAACCTTAGATATCTAGTCTACCATGACAGATGGAATAATTGTAAGATTTTATTTGACTATGTATCATGGTATCAGGTGTCTCTACATGTTTCCAAATTTTGGACAAAAAAACTGGCCTCCAAGTTTGCTTTTTAAAATTCATTCTTGAGTTCATGTCTAAGAATGGTTGGTGAATACCACCCCTGGTTGTTTACAATTAATTATCCTGTAAAACCATTCCATGTATAATAGAATTAAGAAGTAGAACCCCGCCATTGACTCTATGTATGTATTGATAGCACTATGATATATTTGATTATGAGTCAGAAATACCGATTGTAAATTGATGCTAGACACTGTGCTATATTTTGAAATATAAGATGGTCCGATCTGATTTAGCTTAACGTCCATAGCGATGTGTATGCTATCGTGTTATTGCCTCGATACTATATAATGATTTATTTTATGCTTTTTGATGAATTATAGATATTTATCAGTGGATTATTTATGGTAATCCACTATTTAAATTCTGTCCTTGCATATTAATTTTAAAACAAATATTTAAAAAAAAAACTTTTTTTAAATATTTTTTTATTAATCCAATGATATATATTGGAGGATTGAGGTCAAAACAAACAAAAAATACGTAAATTCATAGAATAGAATCACACTTTGTTTGTTTTGGTGTAAGATCAAATGAAATCTATCAAGCCACTCGTAAGAATATGACTTTTGGTGATCACTTGATGAAATATATTTCGATCTTACGCCAAAGCAAACACATATCCTCAATGTATTCGTAAAAGTATGCAGTGCTGTTTATGTATGACCGAAGCTATTTTCTTTTAATGAAATCATTTCCTTTTCAGAATTTTAGAGCAGAAGCTGACGGTGGTTGGATAGATATAGTAAGTCGGTTATGGTTATATAGCTGCGGGTTTTAATGTTGAAGTCATGGTTTGTTTCATCACATATGTCGATGTTATAATAATAACTTGTATTAAATAAAACACCATCTTATACAATACAATGTAAATGTCTTAAAATGATATCGTACAAGATGATGCTGTATTTAACAAGACGGTGTGCTGTTGTACTTGTTTTTCAAAAAGACAGTCACTCAATGTTGTTGTATTCAACAAGATGGTGTTTTTCAATAAGAAAATAATACAATTTTATTGTATCCAATAAGACCATATTTAATAAGACACTATAATTTTATTCAATGACGCTGGTATTCATTAAGATGATACTATAGCATCCAACAAAACGTTGATATAGTATCAATAAAGTGTTTTAGTGTATTTAATAAATCACGATGATGTTGCGATCGATATTTAGGGAAGAGCGAATAGTTTTCTGACTCCGCTGCTGCAATGCACTCTCTCCTCGTTCCAAAGTGTTCAAAAGTTTTCGTTGTTCAGTTTCTAATTCATTCTGGATCTGATTTACAGAGAACAGTGGTCATTTCTCACAGAATGAATACTTTATTGCAAGGATTTATATATATACATGTACATAAAGCCTTTAAAAACGCAAGAATGGTTCTGTATCAAATTTTGATATTACATGAATGATTAACCAAGGCAAACTTTTTTCGTTTTTTTTTTATTTATTCTAACAAGTGCATCACTTTAAAATAGAGTTTGGAGAAATTAATTGCAGTTGACATATATGAACCGATAGAAATGTTAGCAGATCGAAGATAAAAAATTATATTCAATAATATTTAAAAAAAACGTTTTTAAAGACGTAAAGCATATTGTATTTGGTTATTGTAGCATATCATTTTTCTTCTGTTTATGATGTTACTTATAAACGCTGACGTTGTATATATATATATATATATATATATATACACACACATATATAAATCTACATGCATATACCATTACAGGGTGCAGCATCAATATTTACGACCACCAGAGATAACTATTTTCTAATATTGCCACAAAAAGACGGAGATTTGGGGAATTTTAAGCATATAGCTAAAATCGATGCTAACACAATTATTTCTGTGAGTTTATTTTATACTAAATATAATTGTCAAAATAAATCATGTCATAATAGCATACAACCGCCATTAATTCCACCGTACTTGCATCGAACACGTAACTGTAAGATTTGTACGAACATAATTTGTATATGTTGTATGATGGAAGCAGACGCCCTTTTGTCTATCTAATTGTGTACATAAAAATATTATCATGTTTCCATCAGTTTTAATATTGAATTAATCAAACTTACAAATAAAATCTCTTCGTTTTGGCTAATGTGAATACACACGAATGTCACGGACATGCGTTGTGCAGTTGTATTGTAGAGCGAAGTGTAACATGTGTATTAAGATGCTATAGAATAATCCTATAATTATTTGATATATAATTAATTTGGATGGATGACACCAGAACAAACCACGAATGTAAAGTTACTTATAAGGCTGTTGACATTGCTGTGTCTTTACCTGCGATTATCACAGATAAGCTGCAAACACGTTTTTCTTTCTGGTTCCCTAAAATGATCGCGTACTGCGTGCTAATTTCGGGTTGGGCCAGTGTCCAGGAAATATGTTAGCTAACGTTAGCAAAGGTTTAACCGAACTGACCGCGGCCTTTGCATGAAAGAGTTAGTTCAGTTTGTAGTCAACCATATAAATACTCTTAAACCGACGCTTGCGGTTTGAGGGGTGTTGAATGTTTCTGACTAAATGAAACTTGGTATGATTTTTTTCTTGTTTGATTTCTTTGTGCCGTCAAGAAATATTTTCTGTAAGATATAATATTAAAATCAATGAATCGTGTATATTTCATGACTTATTTTGTGAGTTTTTCAGTATTTTAGTTGTTGTATGTCCCGACGATTGAAATGTTCATATAACCTTGTCACATTTATATTTTCAGAATAAATATATAGATGGTGGGAAATTATTTGTGACTTCAGGGCGCATGGAAGTGACCAAAATTGTTGGATATGATAACGACGAACAAATAGTGTAAGGAGTTGTATTACTTTAGAATAAGCACGTTTCATAGGGGAGGGCCGAATCTAATGTTGGAAGAACTTGTGGCCCAAACCCATTTCTGTATATATATCCCTTGTATACCTAAACCGCGATATACTTATTACCGCGAATGTTCGTTTAATAGCAATATCCCAGACATGCGCAAAGCTCCAACTTTCGATAGCGTCGGCATTTATTTACATTTCGTACCGGCAACTGTTTATTACTCGGCACACTTATGTAATTTTATTACTATTTATTATTGATGCCATTATTTACATGGATGACAAAATTTTAGACTCGCGGTAATAGGTATGATCAGTATAAATAGAAATAAAATATGTTTAAACCATCAAAACTTTGGGGCAGAGATATCTAGTCAGTGTAATTGTTATATGTATACCGACTTTCTATAGTGAAAAAGTTTGGTGTAACTTTTGTTCTTTTAAGCTTCCATACGTTCCTTAGCAACAAGCTACTTTCTTATTTTGATGATTCCATCGTGTTCATCTGTTCCATTTCTTGTTGGTTTGTTTCATGTTAAATCCTATTTCCATATCGATTCAAATGTTTTTTGGTAAATTGTAGGCAAAGGTCGTAGTTAATGTTGTTAGAACTTGTGGCTTCGGCCATTGTTTTCTTTTAAAAGCAATGACATATGTAAAGTATCAATAAAAGTATTGAAATTCAGACGCTTACGGATATATGTTCAGTATTGACACATATGTTTATAATAGTCATTGTTATTTTCAGATATTTCATTGGAATACGACAAGATGATCCACGAGAAAGACATTTATACAGGTATATACCCAATACATACTATATATACAGATATATAGCCAATACATAATATTTATACAAATATATAGCCAATACATAATATGTATACAGGTATATAGCCAGTACATAATATTTATACAGGTATCTAGTCAATATATATATTTATACAGGTATATAGTCAATACATAATATATGTACAAGTATATAGCCAATACGTAATATATGTACAGGTATATAGCCAATACATATATGTACAGGTATATAGCCAGTACATTATATATGTACAGGTATATAGCCAATATATATATTTATACAGGTATATAGTCAATACATTATATATGTACAGGTATATAGCCAATACGTAATATATGTACAGGTATATAGCCAATACATATATGTACAGGTATATAGCCAGTACATTATATATGTGCAGGTATATAGCCAATACATAATATATGTACAGGTATATAGCCAATACATAATATATGTACAGGTATATAGCAAATACATAATATATGTACAGGTATATAGCCAGTACATTATATATGTACAGGTATATAGCCAATACATAATATATGTACAGGTATATAGCCAATACATATATGTACAGGTATATAGCCAATACATAATATTTATACAAGCATATAGCCAATACATAATATATGTACAGGTATATAGCCATTACATAATATGTGTGCAGGTATATAACCATTACATAATAAATGTACAGGTATATAGCCATTACATAATATTGTGGAACAATCGTTACTTTCATTACTTTCTGCAAATCAAAGGTATACGCGGCAATTGTGATGCATGTTCTCTAAATACTATTTCCGAAGGATATTTGCATGGTTCATATATATATGCAGGGTATGAAGGTCAGACTTTTTGACATGTGTTTAGTGTGTCTGAATATTTGTGTTTACCTCCTTATATAAGACATGTATTATAACATTAGAGATCGAGTGTCTCTTGAAATGATGCTTATTTATACTCAACCTTCAATCAACAACTACTGTATGAATATGTAAACTTTTGTTCGTTGCAGAATCTGTGTTTTGCGTATAAAATATTTATCGTTTTAACTATTTTACGCGCAAATATTTATTACACCTTGAGTTTTTTTTATATTTACTAGTGCAGTAACTTCAAAAGACGCACCGGATTTCCGTACACCTGTATGTGTCACCTGTGACATATCAAAGGATTGTTTGTATGTTGACGCCAATTTTAGTCCCTCAGGGAAAACCTATATTCTGGCATGTAAAGGACCAGGTGTTCCATATTACCAGTTGATGACAACACCCCGTACATTTGGTAAGATAGTAAACGACATTTACGTTAAGTGTTTACCGATTTCGTTTGAAATGTTTTGAGGATGTTACCTGTGTATAGTTCATAGTCTGTCTGTCTGTCTGTCTGTCTGTCTGTCTGTCTGTCTGTCTGTCTGTCTGTCTGTCTGTCTGTCTGTCTGTCTGTCTGTCTGTCTGTCTGTCTGTCTGTCTGTCTGTCTGTCTGTCTGTCTGTCTGTCTGTCTGTCTGTTCTTGATTGAAATTGTGACAATGTACGTGGCTAGAATTGAGACAAATTATAGGCGGCAAATATATAGTAAAATATATAACAAATTTAATGAAATATTGATTGACACAAGTAAATTAATGGATATGTCGACAACCCAATGTAGAACTATACATTTATTAACATTCCATCAAGGCTATATTCATAGAACTTAAAACTACATATATAGAGATACTAGTATATATTGAATATCTACCCAAACAAGACTCTGTGTGTGTGTGTGTGGGGGGGGGGGGGGGGGGGGGGCGTCAGTGGCAACACTTTAGGTTAATGTAATAATTTTTTGCATTGTTTTGTTCATAAGTGGTGATAACAGATTTTACAATGGCTTAATTATAATCATAATTTATATGCACTTAAATGGATATAAATACCCAACACATGAAGAGACATTAAAACGATACATATTTAGCTCGAGCGTATACATCCACATCTAACAGAAATTATTGTCTGTTTATGCTATTGGTTATTTACGAGATGTTACTGGTACCTACTCAATTTTGTCATTTTTATTTTTCCGTTTCAAAGTTAGTCCTCTCTTACCCCTGTGTTGCGTTTTCATATCTCTTGAGTTTATATACGATATGGTTACATTCAGTCCTATATGAAGACGTTAAACTGTGTGGAAAGGTTCAAATTCCTCTCTATGTCCAAACCAAACCGCTTTATATTGCTCGTAGTATAAAACCAAATCACAATATTTCAGAAAGAAACTATCTTACAAACATAACTATACCTTTACGTTATTAATATAGTGTCAATTAATCATTTTGTAAGAAGAAACATATATGCATCTAAGATTAAAAAATTTGTCTCCAGACACAGTTGTTATCAATTTAGTAATTTATATATAATCATGTTGATTACCATCATGCAGTATTGCAAGATGTCGATAACCGTTGATGATTCTATTTCAGTTAAAACATTGGAAGACAATGCCGCTCTGAGGCAGATGATGGTCGGTAAAGCTATGCCTAAAATAGAGTATATTCAGATACCAATAGAAAATGACAAATGTAAGTTACAAGTTAGATAACAAACAAAACAAAGCTTACATTTATTAATAATATACATCATCGTTAATTGTAACATGACTTTAACACTCAGTATCTGATAAAAGGGATCTGTTGAAGACAAAGAACGCAAATAAATGACACGGCTGCATGGAGGATATATTTCAGACGAATTCCATCAGAGATATATATCATACATGACGTATCAATTATAGAAAAAAATAGGAATTTAACTGATTGTCAAAGAAAGCCAACACAATACTCGTATTCCAGTATAAGTTAATGTGGGAGTTAGTATATGGATTGCTTGTTTGCTTTTATGGAAACAATTTACGTAATGTATCACTTTTTGCCTCAACTTTCACAGAGGCTGCCTATAATATGAGATCCAGCTGTTGCTACGTTGTTTTGTTTTCCGTTCGTTACTGATAAGATGATAATGGAATATATATATCGCACAGCATTTCATATATTTAAAGATTGAAAGCGCTGTTTGAGTGTTCACTGATTGAAAGCACTGTTTGAGTGTCCACTGATTGAAAGCACTGTTTGAGTGTTCACTAATTGAAAGCACTGTTTGAGAGTTCACTGATTGAAAGCACTGATTGTGTGTTCATAAGGTTTGCTGTATGTGAGGTCCAAAGGGTTGAAGACCTTCTCGTTAACTAATGTCTGTTATCACCCGGGGAAAACTGTGCTTTCGATACTTATATTTTCTATGATATAATATACTGTTATATTCTTGTATCATTTTGATATTAAACTATTGGATCGTGGGCATCAAACCGTAAAGATAATGAACAGTTTCTCCATGCGGTTCCAATTGCAAAATAACTAAATATTTCAAATGTATAATGGCTTGGCTTAATATTGTTGAGGCCGAATCCTTTATAATGTCTTGTTTTCTTGAGATAAAATCCATCGATAACAAATCGCGGTCAGAATGATCATATTTTTTTTACTTTATACAAAAGTTTTTGCATTTGTCAACTGCAAATACGTTACATTATTTTCATTTCAGCAATTTGGGGCAAAATATTGTTACCTCCAGTATTAAAAAATGAAGAAACAATAACGTATAATTTATTGTTCAAAGTGTAAGTATAGCATCTTCATAATGTTTTTATAATCATGTCACTTTGATATTTTTAATTACAAATAATAATAGATAGGTTTCTAACAAATTGCTATCTTGGTTCTGTTACATATTCAGTTAAAGATATTCGTGAGTGGTGACATGGGAAAAACGTATAAAATTTCTATTGTCTTGTTTATTGACTTGTCTTGTCTTATAAAATACATGAATCCATTATCACGTACAGTGTACACTAGTGAAATGGTTTTAACTAGCCCAAACTTCTTTTGCATAGAATAAAGTTCAGGATTGCATCTAACAATATTTAGGAAAAGCACAATGAAATGAAAAATTTTGTTGTGTTGCGAATATGTTGTAATACCTATTAATTAATTATTTATGTATTGAATTTTAATTGGGTTCATATTATTGATATCTCATAAGAATAACCCTTTGAAGAACATACATTTGCCATTAACATATCAATGAAGACTTATTGAGCATGTATGAGCTGTGACCGGTTAGTTCAGTCGGTAGTACACCTGATAATCAATCCATGGATCGTGAATTCGAATCCAAACCCTGCCACATTCTCCGTGATTATTGATATACGATATTGTGTCTTGTTGCCATTCCCCTGTCACCACTGATTCATGTTGAACAGTTATCAGTTAGATGCGGATGCTGATACGGGTGTGCTGGAATACTGGTAAACATTCCAGTATCTCAGGAAAAACGTAGTTTGACTAACTGATCGTCTGTTAGCCCTTGATGGCATAAGTGACGCTAAATATTAAAAAAAATAGCCATGGTACTTAATGATTCAAACAGTATCTTCAAATTACATAATAAGGAGACACTTACGATTACATGAAAATAATGTTTTTATGAATCAAGGGGGATAATAGAAATATTCTGATTGGTGAAAAGTTTGAGGTTTTACGTCTTCTTAATAAGTTATGAACAGTGAGTGAACCACTGCTTTCTTATTCTTATATCATACCACGTGTTTGTATATTATTAAATTCGTCCAGTCATTTTGCGATAGTTCAAGCTTATGATATAAACGTTTTATTTCATTCCAGATATGGAGCACCAAATACGCAACATGTTACTTATGAGTTTGAAGTTGGTTGGGAACATTACCAGTCCAGCGTGCATGGATTAATAATTTGTTATGTTGACGGTCGTGGCACGGGTGGGAGAGGTGACGACTGGCTTCATGCCAACTATAAACACCTCGGAACTCTCGAAGTAGAAGATACGTTAGCTGCGGTCAGGTAAATATAATGCGGTTGATCGGAATGTATCTGTCATTTGGCGTCCAATTAATACCTAAATTGTGAATATTAATTAGAAACAGAATATTTAATTTACTTAAACTGTTACTGGTTCTCGTTACAAAATATATATAGTTATATTATTAAGTACGGTATTAAATGAATTAAAACACTGAGAAAGAGTTTATCAATCATAAATGTGTATTAAAATATATGCTCACAAGCAGAAAATTCGGTATTTTATTACATATTTATATTATTAGTTTAGTTTATACTAATTCATTTAAGCTCGATTGCGATGAAAACTCAGAACTTATATGAACCGCTCTCGAGTCCGCTTTCTGTGTAGAATCACTACTGAGTGTTGTTTAATGAGAGCCAGTGGGTCGAACTGGGAATCGAACCTGCAACGTTTGGTATGAGCTGACAACACTCTATCCATTGCACTACCGCCCCACGTTTATAGTATTATACTATATTATTAGTAATGCTATGTCCACTATATATTTACTTAAATGAACAAGCTCAGCTGTATTTGTTGACTGCAGCAATTCTAGACATTAAAACATATTTGGATGACGGATATAAAAAATATAAATAAATTTGTTCCTAGTGGCATTATATGAATCAGCAATCAAAAAAAATGTGAATGCTAGAGTTGGTATCTGTTTGCGAACATGTATATGTCATATTACGAGTGTGTTAGGGTACATTTTGATTTGCTACGAATCTGCTCTGCGTATATAAGTAAATCGAAACCTCAAGCATAACATATGCAAAAGTTGTATCTCATTGTATGGAAACTGAATAGGACCACAAATTTCTTCAAAACGTCAAAATTATATTTGATACTGAGACACATTGTTGCATATATTGATAGATATTTCTTTGTTACAGACATTTAAAGCAAAGACATTATGTCAATGCCAGAACGGCTATCTGGGGAGTGGTATGTTTTATTTTATATTTATTTTACACGTCTCATTCACACAGCTTATGCCATATGATACCATTCATGATTTACAGGTTATGTGTATTATATTGATACCAGACGTATGCCACTCACATTATGTAACATGCATTAGCAGTATGATATGTGTAACAACTCAAGAGATATGAAATCGCAACATAATTACCACGAGTCTATATATCCGTATCTTCCTGCAGTAATAAGTGTCTGCTGATGTTATTGATTGTTTACTTGATATTGATACTGAATATTTTGCACCCTCCTGCAGTGGTGTCACTATTTTCATTTCCAAGTAAGTGAACACTTAACTCTGTGTTGCGTTTTTCATATATCTTGAGTGTATATGCCGTTTATACCTTATGAGTAAGGTGCACCATATGCATTTGTAAATGGTCAACACGGTACTAGCCAGCATGGACAAGGCAACGCATCAAGGACCATTGTAACAGTTGCGTTTTCGTGTCGTACTTATAAAATACATAGTATTACATTTATTTTTTTGTTGTCAATGTTTTCAAACATAGATATACGTAAGTGTTTCTTAAATTTCTCTGCCGGGCCCGATTAGCTCAGTCGGTTACACGTCTGACTATCAATCCAGGGGTCGTTAGTTCGAATCCCCCGCTAGGCATCAGTCTCCGTGATGATTGATTGATATACGACATTGTGACTCATTATCATTCGTCTCTCACCACTGATTCAAGTGGGAAAGTTATCAGTTACTTGCGGAGATGGGGTGTGCTCGAGTACTGGTTAATCCCAGGAAACAGTGGTTAGGTTAACTGATCGTCTGTTAGCACTCGATGGCATAAAAACTGACGCTAAATATTCAATCGATTAATCAATTAAATTGCTATACAATGCTTATTTGTAACTGTTACATGTATTACATTGCAATTGTATTAATGTTTCAAATAAAAAACTACATTGTATATTTATAAACAGTTCATATAAGCTGTACTGCATTAATGTCAATGGTGTACATAGTGTTGGCAATTTCTAGTAGAAAGCGTTACAATTACAATGCATTTTGTCACATTTTTCCTATATAATACGATAATATACATCGTATTGTCTAATATTTAGCAATATGTTATATATATTGTATATTAATTTATTACCTCATATTTAACAATGCAACAAAGTTTGTAAATATCTTGCAAACAACACTACAATGTTTAGTTGATTTTATTGTCTCATACTGAAAGGTGTAACATATATTTGTATTTGTCTCATAAACAACCTCGGTGAATGTCTCGTTTATAACATTACAATATATGTGTGCACTTTCATATATAACACATATATATGTTGATGCCTCTTATAAAAATTTAAAAGATGCATGTATGTGCATATTGCTCATATATAAAGCTGTAATATATATGTCTTAATAACTCATATGTAGCGCTGCAGTATATGTATATATGCAGTTGTTCTGTTGCAGTCACATGGCGGTTTTCTTACAGCTGCAACGTTAGCACATATCGATAATGTGTTTAACTGTGGTGTGTCCGTAGCCCCGGTTACCGATTGGAGATACTATGGTAAGTATTTACAGGCATTAGAAGAAGATATATGATAATTTCATAAAAGGAAATAGAAGGAAAGATTATCCACTACTTAATACTCGATTTTAATGCATCTGTATATATATGTATATAAAATATTTTATACGGGTTAAAGAAATTACAAAAGTCCGTTATAATCATGGAAACGTTGCTTCCGTTTTTAGCATCAACGCATTATCTCTGATGAGTCTCTTTGTGTAATTCAATCCAAAAGCTTGATTAAAACGATAGAACGCAGATAGTATGTCCCCTCACACACACACACACACAAACAAACACGCACACACATGATCACGAGTTGTGAAGTTATGAGTGAGCGTGCCATCTCAAAGTGTTTTCTAGGCATCTTATTGAAAAATTGTAATTCATATTTAATTTAATTTTAATTAACTTTTTCATATATATAGAAGGATTGAATACAGTGAAACTATCAAACATTATTCACTGATAAATATCGTATAATTCTTTAAAGCGCATTAAATAAAATGCTCCTTTTATGAATTTCAGATTCATTTTACACTGAGCGATATATGGGTCTTCCCACAGAAAATGATAATATAGATGGATACAATGTAAGTAGTTCCAAGCGTTTCTTCCACACTTTTTTACTATGCTTTTTTGCATTTCCATATAATCAGTTTACATTTCTTTGACATACTGACACATCATCCGCTATCTTAAATGACTCTGTTCTACTCTTATCGGTTATAAAATAATTTACTACTACAAATATTGTCAAGAATGCTTTTTGCCTTTATGGACTAAACGTCATTTTCAACACATGATAGGTTAAATATGGCGTATCCAGTTTTATTGCTTATGAAAAAATCTAAGAATAAATTTGATTAGAACCACCGTTCTATCGCAAGAAACTGGCGAACTTTCTCAAAGAAACGTCCTCCGCTGAGAGAGGTTATTGGTCATTAATCATTACACGACAATTCCTTGGACCACTGGGGACCCTTGGGGACCCCTGGCTATATGGAAGCGGATTATGTTATCAATCGTTTATTCCCTATTTATATTGCATTCTCCATGTTGAGTAATAATGTACTAAATCTCAGTCTTCGTTTATTCATGTTAAACACGAGTTCTTATGTTTGTGTTCAGTAAAAAGAAACCACTTACCACTTCAAATCGTTGTATAAGAAGAAAATAAACATAGAAGGTCGCGGTATATTACACGCTACGATTGAACACTAGATCAAAAATAAATATCGCTTCTAATACCACTTATCTAATTCTCTTGTCAATATAAAATGTATCCAAAATAGCAGTATCATATTTTAAATGATTTGGAATATCCGCCATAGTTTTGAAATTTAAGAAAGGAAATTATTGTATATTTTTTCTAATTAGTATCATGTATTGTAATATCTCTGATACTGCTGGTGTTCCTTCAGATATATTTCTTGTTGTAAAATCAATCACTTATAGATGATACGTATAGCTAAACACTGTTCGAGCATCGACCTTGACCTTTTAAATCATCCATGTATCCGGATTTTTTACATTATTTTAATTTGTTACAATTGATAATAAAAAACATGGTGTGTAATCAGAATGGTTAATTAAGCAAGTATGAGAAACATCTTATATCAATCCAGTCTGTCATTGAATTGCCTTATTCGTTCCTATAGTTTTGTAAGTGTGTAATTATTGCTAGTTTCTATTAAAAACAATCTAGAACTTGTAGTATGTCTGCGGAAAACATTGATTTACATCGAAAAGCATTACCATATTGAACTCAGAGCCTACTTTCCGTTTTATTGCATGTCACCTCTTATCGCGCCAACTCGTAGGAGTTGTCTAGCCTATCAAGACCTTCGTAAGAAGTGATTTAACGCCAGTATTTGGAGATAAATCCATGCAGTCATGTTAATATGTGATACTAACATATTCAGCTGCCCATGCCTGTTAGCATCGTTTTGATCAATAGTGTTTACATGTGCAAGTCAGAGATCAAGTAAACTGCAAAAACTGATTTTAATTGAGGTTTCATAATTTCGTGATTGCATTTGATATACGGTAACATTTTAGAAATGAGTTCAAGGTAACGCTTTCTCAAATCGTTTCTTGTTTTAAATATCAAATACATGTAATTGGCTATTTAAATCCAAAATTTGTTTTTAATTAATTATCTTTGCATTTTTTTCTCATTTAATCACTGAGTTTGATACATATAAAAACAGAAAAACGATGAAATAGTATCACGGTTATATGGATCAAATGTCAAATGTCGAAATTTTCCTCTTTTTATTCCAGCAAGCCAATGTATCGCGAAATGCTTCCAATTTCAAGAAATCTCGATTTTTGTTAATACATGGTACAGGTGACGGTACGTATATATTAAATGCTATTTTATTCATCTTGAACTATTATATATTGATAACAATACACATTTTGTCCCTATTTCGCACAACATTGTACACGACTTCATATTTAAACACATTTTAAACTACTCCATTGAGCACGGGTATTTTTTTGTAAACATGAGCAGAGAAAAACTATGTACAAACATGAGAGGATTGTATGAACACGATAAGTGTATTTGCACGTCAAAATCATAAAACCTATATATTTGTTTTTGGTCGATATTTTCAAATTACTGGTGATGTGTGCATGTTAACTTCCATTTAGGAGTGTATTTGCAATCATATATTTAACAAATAAAAACTAAAAACAACACGAACCACAGTAGAGTAATATGTATTCGGTTAAGACTATAATGCTCTTTAACAAGAAATATTTAGTATCAGTAAATATTGATATGTTCAATTCATGTATCATGATTGTAAATCAATATATGAGATGTGTTTGGTCGATATTTTCAGATAATGTACACTTCCAGAATTCAGCTCAATTGATGAGAGCATTAACAGAAAAAGACGTGTATTTTAGAACACAGGTGAGTTTCATGTATGTAATGATCCGGTTCCCAAGTGTTCATGACTTTTCCTATTGGCATACACACATGCAAGATTAAGTTGTACAATACACACACCTGACAATCCATCAATACATTTTTTTGTTCATACGGTCTCATTTTATGATGTAAGGAAATGAATAAAGAGCGAGGTCCTGTACAAACGCTCACCAATATGCATTATGATATGAATATTCTGTGTATTGAATGTATTTATGCTGCTATGGCAACTGTGTTTTACAATACTGTGTCCTGTTTATATGTTTCTTGTTCTTTAATATTTTAGTGCATTATGGTATTGGCAAGATAATAAAACATATTCCATAAATTGAACTGGTCCATTTTCTATATTTAATCGAACAAAATGCATATAAATCTGTAGGGATATAAGAACCATAAACGTGTGTGTAACAGAATTAATTCAAAAACACATTATGAATCAGCGTATTCCGATTTTAAGGCAAATGAAGTAAAAAAGAATGATTTAACCTTTAATTGTGGGAGTGCACTTCACTGTTTTGCTCTCTTTACGTTTTTCACTATAATGCATATGTATACACACAAAAATAATTATGCACGGGAACAGAATATAAACATAATTGATAACTTGAACTACGCCAAACGACCAGGAATTAATAACGTGTTAATGTTCATTGAGAAAGTGTATCTTGTTGTCTTGTCTACTGTTGTACTGAATGGCAATATTAGAGCCATTGAGGTGCCAATAATTACTCGCTATGAACAGATTTTAAATACTGTAATAGTGTAAGAGTAATGACCCTTGGCATTTGAGTTAGTGCCGATGAAGGATATTGTTTTCCTTACTGGGAATAATGTTGTCTGCAATTCTTCTCAAATGGCATTTGCGTCTGCGTTTTATTAAAGTTTGTATCATTCCTGTTTTGTAATGGATTGCTGTCCTTTTCATGTCGATCATTGAACTGTTCGCAGTTTTTCTCGTTTATACTCTCAGCAAAACAAGTTCTGCACACACTTAGGGTATTTGAGTTATACAATGAAAACTGTGTTTCATACAGATTTTCATTCTCTTTTCGCCTTTTTGTTAAGTTTAAATCCTTGTTTATAATGATATATAAAACGTTGCCGAGTGGTCTAAGGCGCCGTCTCAAGATCACTTACCTCTCACCGCTAAGGACGTAGGTTCGAGTCCCGCTCGCTCCAAAAAATTTATGTGAGAAAGTTTCCAGTTACTTGCGGAAGGACGGTGGTTCTACTCAGTCTGAGGTCTTCCTCCACCAGTAAAACTGGATATGCCATATATAACCTGAAATGTGTTGAAAATGGCGTTAAACCCCATTCATTTAATAACCCAAAGACACATAATCATTAAATTACTTGCTTTTTTTTTGCTTTTTTTTTAATCCTGTGCTTCCGTCAACTCTTGATATCATAAGGACATCAGATACTACTGTATTATTGTTAAACACATCAAATAAACAAAAGCTGCACATTTCCCTTGACAGCGGACATCGGTGCACATTTCCCTTCACATCGGACGTCGGTAACATTTCCCTTAGTTTAAACTTATTTATTTTACTTCGATTGTGAAACAAGTTCTTACAACTTAGACAAATCACGCTCGAAGTCTTCCTGGGTAGAATCAGTACAAAGCATATGCGGAAAAGTGTCTTGCTCAAGTACACCACACATAGCCGTAGCGGAGGATCGAACCCACGACCCTCCGATCTTGGGTTCGGTGCTCTACCACTGGACCACGCGTTCCACATTTCCCTTCACAAAGGACATCGGTAACATTTCTCTTCACATCGGACGTCGGTAACATTTCCCTTCGCAACGGACATCGGTTTTGACATAGCAATCTGTCCTATATGTTTTTTTATATATAAAGTCAAAGCAAGTATTATATATGACAGATGACTGGACAACAGCTATTTTTAGATAAATTAGTTATTATGGACACATTTGAAAATATTGTCATCGTGATCTGGTCATGTATATTCATCTACTGAAACCTTGTCAGATATTTATTGGTTATCCTTATCTTCTTAAAGGAAATAACCAGAGATCAGTACCTCGGCATTTCACCGTTACACTTCTTTCTGAATAGATATGTCCTTTACTCTGGAATCTATGTTCTGAAACCATGGTCAACTTACACTGTTGTGAATCAACCGTGGTCAATTTATTCATTTTGAGTATGAAGTTAAATATGACCATTTACACTCTAATTAAACATCTTGCATTAAAGAATGTATTATTAGCGCTCGATATAATGTTCAGTGGTGTTTTTCTAAGAATATCGTATCTATTGATGGTGCATTTTAGAACATATATTTTCAATAAAAACATACCAATAAAACCATAACAATAAAAACGTAACAATAAAAACGTAACAATAAAAACATAACAATAAAAACATAACAAAAAACAATAAAAACGTAACAATAAAAACATTAAGAAATGAAGAACCCGTTGTTATTATTAACATTTTATTAATGTAATTTCATTGAATAAACTATATCAATTTAAATCAAACAAAATTGGTATAACACTAACAAATGTCACATCAGGAAGACAACAAATATCAAACCGGGTAGATTGACATTCAAATATCAACAGAAATGTGGATATTGCTTTTGTATACGTCAATATTTGTTTTAAATAAAATATATAATTGTACTTTTGAATGATAAATTCAATAATATAAATCAAAGAATATGGTTAAATAGCTTTCAAAATCATATCAGCTACGTTTTCGGCGATCATGACTGCAGGTGCGTTCGTATTACCGGTTGTTTCTTGTGGCAATATAGAAACATCGACAACACGCAGGCCTTTAATACCTTTTACTTTTAGCTCTGGGTCTACAACCGCTGTTTCGTCAGAGGCTGGTCCCATCTTGCACGTACAGCATGGGTGATAGGTTGTTGTTGCGATATGGCGTACATAACATTCCCAGAATGCATCAGACCGGAACTCATGTTGTTTACAAAATGACAGTTCAAGTTGATCGTAGGCTGTTCCTAAGGAAGACATTGTTGGAGTACTAATAAACTTTTCCCATATCCTTATAGCGTTTATGAAATCGTCGACATCCTGCTTTTCGGACAAATATTTCGGATCAATTATTGGGGGGTCAAAGGGGTCTGTGTTTCTAAGAGTTATCGATCCTTTACTTTTCGGATGGTTCATAATTAAGGCAGTCATAAAGCCATATTTTCTCGTTTTATCTCTGAATATTTCTTCCAAGATTCCGTTCTTGAAATTGACAATATTTGAATGCTGATACGAGCTAAAGAAATTCATTTGCATGTCTGTGTGTGTTATATTTCTAAACGCTTCGTCTAAATAAAGGAAAGACGTCGTCTCGGCAACAGTCTTGCCGATGGCACCTTTACCAAACAAATAATAATTCAATTTACTCAAAATTCCATTTTTCATGTCTGGAGTTATGGACAGTGGCTGTTTTATACTTGCCCACAGTTGAACTCTTATGTGATCTTGAAGATTCTCTCCAACAGGTAGATCAGCGATTACTGGTATACCAAGTCCTTCCAAATGTTCTTTGGGTCCCAGACCAGATAGCATTAACAATTGAGGAGAGTTAATTGCACCAGCAGAAACAATTACTTCTTTGTTGGCTTTGATCAACATCTTCTTACCGTTTCGTATAACATACACACCCTTCGCTTTTTTCTTGTTAATTTTAATTTTTGTCACGTACGTTCTTATCCCGATGTGCAAGTTTTCTCTGCCTTCTGCGAGTTCTAAAAAGTCCTTACCGGTACTGCTTCTCACGCCGTTTTTAACATTAAGTTGATATGCACTGAATCCTTCCTGTTCTTCACCATTATAATCAACAATGTCATAACCCATTTCAGTTCCGGCTTTCATATATAGTTCTTGCAATTCCGAAACGCGTCCCTCGCTCACGCCAAACGGTCCTCCATGTCCGTGATATTTAGAATTTTTTAACTCGGGCATTTGGATTCCTTCTGATTTCTTAAAATAGGGCAATACATTTTCATAACTCCACCCAGTACATCCTGCTGCTTCCCATCCGTCGTAATCAAATCGACTGCCTCTTGTATACTGCATAAGGTTTATAACGCTTGAACCTCCCAACGTTCTACCACGTGGCCAGAAAGATTTCTTATTGTTTAGTGCAAAGCTTGACGTTTCTTGAGTCTCTGTGTAGTAGTTCCAATCGAAATCGGTATGTAACATTTCCGACCAATATCCGGGTATATGGGATATTGGGTTTTCGTCAAAATGGCCCCCGGCTTCGAGTAACAGAACTTTGATATCATCTCGCTCGGAAAGTCTCGTTGCCAATACGGAGCCGGATGAACCGGAACCAACTATGATGTAATCGTACTTTGTGTTTAAAGTTTCTGTGATTTTTACTTTACGGCTGTTAAAAAGACATTTCAAGTCAAAGTTTACCAACAAGTATGCTATCACCACAACTAGAATGACGTATTTCAGCATTATCGCCCTGATTTGTATTTAAGCATTTGTATATCTGAAAGTAAAAAGACGAGTTTTTGAAGTAATACAATTACGAATATATACATTTACTATTATACTAACTATCAGTGCTAGATAACAAAAATTATATTTAAGTAGTAGTAGAAGTAGCAGTAGTATCAGTAGCAGCAGTAGTAGTAGTAGTAGCAGCAGCAGTAGTAGTAGTAGTAGTAGTGATAGAGGTAGCGGTAGCGGTAGAAGTAGCAGTAGAAGTAGCAGTAGAAGTATAAGTAGTAGTAGTAGAAGTAGTAGTAGTATAAGTAGTAGTAGTAGAGGTAGCGGTAGAAGTAGCAGTAGAAGTAGCAGTAGCAGTAGAAGTAGCAGTAGAAGTAGTAGTAGCAGTAGTAGTAGTAGTAGTAGTAGTAGTAGTAGTAGTAGTAGTAGCAGTAGTAGTAGTAGTAGTAGTACTAGTAGTATTAGTAGCGGTAGCGGTAGAAGTAGCAGTAGAAATAGTAGTAGTAGTAATAGTAACAAGTAGAACAATTATCAGCAGCATACGTAAATAGCATCAGATGAAATAATATTAGAAGTAGCAGTAGAACACCAGGAGCAGTAGCAGAAGTTATTATTAATATTATCAAAATCAGTAACAGTAGCATAAGTTGTAGCAGTGGCGCTAAAATAAGTGGACGCAACAGAAATAGTAAATTTACAGCAGTAGTTTATACAAAACGGCTAAATATACATATTTCATCATATCAAATAAAAACAAATAACCACTAAGTAAACATTTACATTAAGTTTGTAAGTAATGAATTTAATTAGATAGCCAGTGTGTGTACGAAAGTACCTCAGCCTCGCAACCCGATAGTACTTACAAAGGTGTATGCTAATTTAAAACACTTCGATGTCGTAATTTGTTTGCCTTGTGTAAGCATTTCCTTTCATCAAACCGCAGCATTTTTAACCCCAGACTTGCAATACGTGCTAGGTGCGATGACTAGACACGGCGATATCAATTCGCTTTTATTCGTTTAGAGATTAACAAATGTTAAGCTCTAATCGCCACAGAGCACATTATGGCAAATAAATGACTTCTAGTTGGTTTTGGAATGCACGGCAGGTGGGGGCCAATATAGTGGTTCCATTTCCAAGATGTCAGTTTTGCTTAGTTTTAGATGAACGTTATCTTTAATATGTAAGTCATTTTACATTTAAACACGTGTCATCGTACTAATTGTGGTCAACAATAAAAGTATTACGTGTTCATAGACAGTAATTTTAAGTTATTAAAGTTTATGTGATGTAACCTATTTCATCTCATAACTTGATTTACGGCGCAGGACTGTTATACACCCATTACATAGTTTGCATATTAAACTAGTGTATTACCGATTCATCGTTCGGCGTTTTTCGTTTAGCTCGGCTCTCGTACGAACATGTCGAGTTACTTTCCGGAATTCACCGGAACATTCAAATGGCATCAATTTGTTATGGTAAAAAATGCATTATTTTGACAAGTTACTTCATACGATAACAGAAGAAAACTATCTATCTACTGATACGTAACACTCCCTCACGAGGAATATATGCAGGTACAAAGTGCACAGGTTTACGCGCATTTGAAACACTGCTTAACACAGAAATCCAATGCGATCGTTTACGTGCGCTGGGTATGACTCATTAACGTGGGACAAACTGCTTTAAAGGGATTATATTGGCAAGTAACACAAACACGTTGTTAATCCAGACTTTCCTGTATGCAGTGTGCACAAAATAATGCTTATGTATTGACGTATAACCTTTATTTACTTGAAAGTTATCAAATTAACAGTAATTGAATATTGACCAAAACTTTAATACGTCCCGCAATAAAGTATTGCGCAATGTTTACATTGAACTCCGTAAACTTCCCGAACAAAGCTTCGAAAACGAGATCGGGAACGAGTCTTCACGATGTTATCCGATGATTGATCGGAAACCCAAAAGCGGTTCGTTAAAAATGGCAAATGTAAACAAAAACAAAAACGTGGCTTCAGAAAACCGGTGTTTGTAATAAAGAGGTTATGTAATTAGACACTTTAGACGCATATATCTCTAAGTTTTAAGTGTATCTTCATGCCGGGCGTGTGTCTTTAGAACAGGGAATTACGGTAATATGCCAATATAATCCCTTTAAATTTTCGCATGCTTACTCAGTACGCCTGCTTAATACAGTGCCGGAACGTTGTTTCAAAATTGGTTAAGTGAGTTTTCGTTTCGATTTCGGGTACATGTGCAGATTTTATAGTTCCTACCGATCGTCTTGGTATTGGAGGAATCTATTTCGCCGAATTATAGATAAGTGTGACAAACACAGTTATAGATTACCTCTTATCAATTGGGCTTCATTCTAAATGTTATAAAGCGCATCTGTGTTTAGGTAATCTGGAATTTTATAGGTCGCACTAATAATGTCGGTGGCATATAGGTCTCATAACACAGTTGAATTTTGTTCTTTGTTCTATATAAAATAAGGTCTATGATTTCAATGATAAAAAAAGAATTCCACATAGAATTTTTTTTAAAGTATTTTTTTTCATAGCAGGAATGTATATCCACATAAAAATGCACAATACATGGTAGGTTGTCCACATTGTTTTTATTTTTGTTTTTAAAGAGGGTGGGCACAATAATTATACTATTTTACATGTTCTATATATACATACTCTTCATGTCGATTTAACACACATAACACAAACGTGCGTGTGCTTTAAGTAAATATTTTCATCCGGGAATGCTCTATTTTGTACTACCGTATGCAAACGCATAACTTCACATCGTGCAAAGAATATCGCAGTGTACTTTACTGCTTGTTTAGATGTTGCATTCACATGAATAAAACACGTTTAAACGTATTTTGTTAAATCTCGCTATGACTTCTGGGGTAATTGTAATGTAGGAGTCAATTAGCTTGTTAAAAGAGAAAGTTTAAAAGGCGTAGAACGAGAAATGTCCTTAAAAATAAACGCTTATTGTTAAGATATTATGTAAACAATTGTAACCCTAGAAAAGTCTAGTTTGCCAAATAGGAAACCTTTAACAGCACATACAACTATAATTACCTTACGTCCAAATATATTACAATTATTACCCCCCCCCCCCCCCCATCGCTCGATTTACACCATTGACGCAATCACAATAAAAGCAATGATCGAAAAATAGACAAAATATTCTCATTATTTCAATTTGTATAGAGACAAGTCGTCACGTAAAATACTCACAGTGACATCAGATTTTTTTATGTATTTTTATTTTTATAAACGTTTTTAACCGTATTTACTCACATCTAGTGTAAATTAGGGCTCGCATGACATCAGCAATAATTAATTATAAATAAAAACATAGAAACGAATAATAAGCTATTGCAATTAACATTAAAAAATACATACGTTATTATGACAGTAAAAGGAAAACTTATAAAGATTATTTCTTATCCTCGTCTCATTAAAATATAACTTAAAGGTACTTACCGACATCGATTAATGCAATTTCTCAAAGTAAATAGAAGTCGATAACTGTGACATGTGACGATATATAATGGACAGTTAATCTGGCATTCGTGTATTTATATATAGAAGTTTCATACGTCATCTAATTGGGTCGTATCAACGGTGAAATTTTCTATGCACTGCATGAGGGGATTAATTAGTTTTAAAGGGATAGTGTTTTCCTTTCTTCAGTTAATATAATACCCGACACTGTACAAAGTTTTATTTCTTTTAAACCTGCATGACCAGTTTGCGCCTCACATCATTATTGTACAGTCACACATGTACGGCAATGCCTCAGAGTGGGCCCTGTACATTATTGGAAGAAGAAGAAGAAGAAGAAGAGTTAGTTTTGTCTTAACACCATCCAATGTTTAATTAGTGACTTTTCATCAATTGTCATCTATTACCCGCTTGGAGAGATAAACTACATATGTAGTGATATCTTGTTCATTTTATATTAATATTAGTTCATTATTGTCCATATCAGGAGATGCATCGTACATATCTTTAAATAGCAGTCTTAAATATATCGTAGTGCTATATATTCGTATTCATTTTACATACATAAAGCAATATTAACAGTAAAAACAGATCTTCCGCCACGACAATGCGAGGTCTCTTTCATGCTACACGCCACCTTCTTCCTTTAAGTGTTAAAACCCTGTTACACGGGAGAGATGATATTTCAGACGATGAAAATATTGCTGTATTTTACAATGTCCAAACTTATATTAAAGACACTAAACGTTTTGATAAAGAATAGATCTTATTAATTTTAGTATTTACTTCACAATGTAGCCCCTAATTTAAGGTCAGCATCGGAAGCATATATTTAAACAATGTTTCCTATTTCATTTTTTATTCTTGCTTCGTATATGAATATGTTTTACTGCTATCTTGATTGTTTTTTGTAAATAATTTGTTGTTGGGAAGGGCCGATTTTAACGTTGGATAACTTGTGGCCCAACACTTTTGCTACTACATGTATATAAAAAAGCAATAAAATATGTTTAAAGTAAAGGTGTCCTTGAATAAGACACCATTAAATCATCTATACATGCTAGGTACTGGTTTCTCTCACCCCGAGGAAGACCTCAATCCTGATTTGCCTAGTTGTAAGAACATGTTTCACAATCGAGGTAAAATAATCAAGTTTAAACCAACAGATGTCAAGAGGTGCCTATATATATATATATATATATATATGTGTGTGTGTGGAGATAATTATTTGTGAATAACCAAGACATAAATATACAGACCAGATTACAGCGAGTGCGCCTAGCTACAATGCAAACCATAGATACAATATCAAGGCCTCTGCAAAACCAATAAATTTGGTGTCGACCTTGACTTATAAACTATGGAATTGCATGCAACACATCTGGACAGGGTGGACAAATTTACATACATGAACTGATGGCTTTATATGAGTAGGATCCAGTTAAGGATTCATGACTACTCACATGCTATATAAAGGACATATTTATAAACCCGTTGGATCATATAGATACAGTGAATGCATATATTTTTAATTTTATAAAGGGAGATAATTAAATTCACATTAACGGTATTTACGATTTGTGGGATCTTTTCAGATGCTCATTCACAATATATATATATATTAAAATACCATTCCTAAATTAAAGTCAGTGATAACTTCAATAGTGAATGTATTTTCAAAAATAAGAACACAACACACGATCGTGGTGGGGGGTGAAACTCACAAAACTGCAGCAATCGGCTTGTGGTTGTCAGATACTTGGTGTATGGCTCGTTTTGGTCAATACCAAACATGTACGGTGTTTTTCACCCGTGTATATGTGACTTATTTGGTTTTCAGTGGCCGTGTTGTCAAAGTCGTCACTTACCTCTTACCGTTGAGTTTTTGGGCTGTTTTTTTTCTTCTTTACCCAGGCCATTTATAGTTCATAAAGTTCGATATGATGGTAATGGTTAGCTTACGAAAATCGGTCTATCATTCAAAACGGGCTTTCTAAAGTTCTAGTCGATCAGTCATGTACAGCAGTTTTCAATGGCCACAACAGATAACACATGTTCATGAAAACTGTTTAAGCTGAATCGGCAAACCTCGAGTGTGAAAATAGATACAAGCAAACTGGTCTGCCGTCGTTCGTCAGTCACGTACACCATTTGATAACGACGGTGTAGAGTGGAGAGCCTATAGCGTCATAATGTATATGTCACTAAACCATTAGTATTCCAAACTTCTATGTTAAACCTTTTTTTTATTCCAATGCTGACGATTACACACCTTCTCGTAAACACCTAAGGAAATAAACCTTTGAGGTTACATACATGCAACGTACGCTTAAATATACTTTTTTTAAAGAAATTAAGCGTATGCTTTTCCGAAAAGAATAAATGTAAAAACACATTAATAAAACATAGGGTTATGTTATTGGTCTTTGTGGCAACTATTTACATTTTTATTTTCGATATCCTTAGCGCACTAGTACTGCTGACAGCATGAATAAATGAACTGGTATTTTGATGCGCACCAACACAAACATGTTATATGTCACAGAATGAGATTGTGGACTCATTATCTATGTACATAATTAACTTATTGACTTACAGATTAAAAAAGCACATCAACAAAATGAATATGTAAAATGAACCTTGACACCTGCATAGTTTAAACATCCTCTATCCAATACTCAGTTTGTTTTTTTTACTTGTGACATGCGCTGCGCGAACTATGTGTACATATTCTTGCTATCATTTATTGGCACCCGAATCCACACAGGATGCTATTAACATGAAACAAAAACGTTTTCTTTTCGTTAGCAATGATTTCGTTCCAACACTGAGAACTATTGACCTCGTTTCTATCGATGGCCTACAGTCAAGCTATGTCTCCGAAAATATCTTTTTTTTCTTCGTTTAATTGATTGTTTTAGTAATTTCTGTTGGTGGCTCAAATTCTGTTTTGATATATGACGTTCATAAGATGTTCATAACTAGTTAGATACACATAGGAATATCCCTCATATATTTTACATGTATTTCCATGCTTCTCTTATATTTGTCGGTATATTTGGACAACCATTATTATGCACGGCAGTGGGAGAATCATATATCGAGATATTTTGTGTTGTATATAATAGTTTCCCGAAGTAGAGCAATTACGCATAGTATATGTTAATTGAACACATCAGTATCACTTGTATCGACAACAGTGTGTATGACATAATCGTAACAAGGGCTTTTCAGATAATTGTATTTAATGATTGTGTCCATTTCAGATTTACATGAAGAGTCGAAATACACTTATTCAACAAAGAAAAGAAAACAAGACACGTCTCTTTTTAGATTTGCAGCGTCCTTAGTATTATATGTCTAGAGATGATCATCTACATAAAATTGGATAAAACTAGTATGTTGTTTGTTATATTTCAGGTTTACACGGATCAACAACATTGGTTAAACGGCGGCAATACCAGAAATCACATGTACAATACAATGGAGGACTTCTTGTTCCAGTGCTTCGGTAAAACATCTCCAAGGGAAGAGATGGACAATGATGAGGTTGACAAGGACGCTGAGGAAGTAGAAGAGTGAAAGCAATGTAGTGTAGAAATATGTGTAGACATACGAAGTGCGCGAAACTTTATCATTTAAATGTGTTTCGAAAATGTATGGTAGGAAAGACGATCGTGTAGAAGAGCTTTCACGACATCAGCTATATCGGATAAACTGGTAGTCGACGGTTTCATTGGTGTTTTAAAACGGAGTAATGGCGGCATGCCGTCTTTCATTGAAAAGGGATTTCATTACTTCGAGCAGCTAAAACATAATTTAAATATCAAACCAGTCAATTTGAGTGATAAACAAGAACCAAAAGCAATGGCAAATGTCTAAACAAAACAAGGCATTTGCTTTTTGAATAAAGCAATTGTCGGTGCTAAGAACTCATTGTCGAGGATTAGGCCTATATAGGATCTTAGATGATATAATGTTATGCACATCAACCTTCGGTTATATTCTTTGATCGCATGCAACTAGTGGGGATGCAGCGAATAAATGATTTTGTTATGAATGTAAGGAGGTACCGGTGAGATGTCAAAATGATCGACAGCGATCAGTATATGATATATATATAGGTAAAATAATGAACATTTAAACAAAGTAAATAATTAATTAATAAATAAATTGTGGATTAAGAAGCAAATTTTATGAAACATTACATGTAAAAGTATTGTTTAACCATGTATAGTTTACTGTGCGGCCTCCTGATACGTATAAGTATGTAGTTTGGTTCTGGAATAATACAATAATATGTGTGTAGTTTATATTTCGACATAATGTATACATGTGCAAATAAGTATTTGCAATACAAATATGTACACAACTTCCTTTCTAGCGTATGAACATGTGTACATATTATGTTATGACATGTGGATACTCAAAGTGAAACATCGGGTATTTCCGTATCCTCCGTATAATACATAAAGGCCGAGGCGATCAGACTAGAGGATGCTCTGGCTAATGAAGATATGTTTGCAAATTACTTTTTGGACATAAAGCTATGTGTACAGTTTACTGTCTATTATATGAATACGTGTACATTTCATTTTCTAGCATATGGGTACGTGTGTGATTTATTCTCTGGAATATGCATACATGTACGATTTATTTATCGCCGTTTATATATAATACATGTAAACATCATTGCCTGACGTGTTAACACATGGACATGCAGGCGAATTTAACCATTTGACTTGCAGTAATGTGCATAATTTACTGTCTGCCATATGAAATCTTTTGTTTTTTTTCTTGTTTGACATACGCAAAAAAAGTACGTCCCCTATTAATGAAATAGTTCAAGGAAGTATTTGTGGGTTTTTTTCGGACCATTAATTCGTATCTTTAAAACCATGTTTTATTCAGAAGGGGCAACAATAACCATTTCATTGAATATTACAGAATTTTATTTTCATGTGTCGATGGTGTAGATAAGTTAATTATTTAATTACATTTCGTGTTATTCCAATTTGTTGTTTTAACCATTTTTAAATATGACTGTTACTCATTTTAACAATGTTATACTGTTATTTACATGTTCATTTTATACAAACCAGTCCAGAATGGTATTCCCCATTGCGTAATATGTTTTTGTGAGCATTTATTTTGAAATTGTATCATGTTTATTATACGTGTACATCGATAATGAGCTGTTTAAATCATCGACGGGGACTATTTCTATAATCTCACAAAGTTAAAAATATTCCATTAGTTTAATGTCAAAATGACAGGGCGATGTTAAACATAATAAACTGTTTTAGAAATGTCAAGCGAGGATTAAAAGTAGAACCGTTTTTGGTGCGTTTACTGACAAATTCAATAATTTCTTAAACTTTTAATGAAGATCATGCTGGGAATATTTTGGGTAGACCATTAAGTATTTAGAAAACACGGATGCAGTGCCTGAGCACTAAATTCGTCGAAACATTTTGTCTAAGTTTCGGACTCGTACACGAAATAAACAGATTTTGAGACTTTATTATAGTATTTATTTTGTAATAATATTTCATTTTCATGTTATTGTGTTTGTTTTGTTTGTGTCTGTTAAAGTATCATCGAAACTGATTAGTTTTGCAAGGAAATTTAAATGATAAAGCTGTTGTTTTATATGGGAGTATTAGACTGCCAGTGCGCGGCTGAGTCGGAATTGTACCGCCAATAATATGATGAATGCTATCACAATTACGCAACACATGCTCTTGTAAACAACATTAGGCCTGCCAATATATCCGGCGTCTGCTATTGTCTACATTTGGTCGCTCTTTGTGCTTTCAGTGAATCCTTTTATTAAGTATTACTTTAGTCTGTAGTACGAACCCAGCTTTGTCGATTTGGTCAGTTACTTCAACTCAAATTTTGAATGACGTCACAGTTTAGTAAGCGTTCAACAATCGTAAAACATCGGGTATTTCCGTATCATCCGTCTATTGCGTAGCATAAAGGTGATCAGATTGAAGCGTTCAATTGCTATGCATTGTGGGACAGACATAGAATTCCCTGCTTTTTCATTGGGAGTTAATAGACCTGATTCGGGAGATATCCGGTTCTGGGATAGGCTTACCATCACAACAGCAGGCGTACATCAAGTATGGCGGCCGTAAAAAGTTACCCCAAACTCAGTATTGTAATTATTCGGCTCCCTCGGAATCATGGAGCTCAGTCAATGCTGTTTTATAATAGAATACTTCTAAGGTCGATATAAGGCGGTATGAGGTTTGTTACATATGTCTTTACTCCTCATAAACGGACTCCGTAAAACTGAGTCTATTTTGTTTTGAAATTGATTTTGATGTCTTTCTGTTAATCAAAGGGAATTTATTATCAGATATTATCGGAAATTAAAGTAGTTTGGCGCCAAATAAAATCTAAGTTTGTATTTTTCGGTTTTGTATTTCCTAAAACTTTATGTATACAGTATTTGTATTTATATATCTGATAATAACGGCATTGCTAAACTGTAGAAATTAGTTTACCTATTAAAATGTAGTTCTCTAAAGATGGCGAATATACAGTAGTTATCCGTTGTCATTTACAGGGTCTCTGTCATTAATCTGTTTTAATGTCGGTAGCAATATGAGCATTATATATGGCGTATGTGAACATTATCAATAAATACCGTGATACACTGCACATGTGTCAGTCTCTCCCAGGGTCCCCGGCGCTACTATACACTCGTCTCTGTTACTATATTATGATTTGTATGGGTCTTGCAGTTTAAATCTACTTGTGATCACTCGTACATTTGACAACAATCAGACATACAGATTTCAACTTATATCATTCAAATCAAATATTCAGCTATGCTTAAAATGAATCTTTAAACATGCCCGCTTATTTATGTGCAATGCTGCGCAAAATGAACCAGTAAACTTATACATTGAGTTTGTAAACTCCCAACACAGCTGCGTGAGTATGAATTACTTAGTGTAAAATCGTCATATCTTAAATTTGTCAAATGTGTGAGTAGTATTTTCATACTGCAAGAATCTTGCAAAACACCGCGGATATTTACAGGGGAGAGCAGGGAGTAACGCAAGGATTACTGTGATAGATTGTGCACGTGTGTGACGTTTTTAGTGTGATACTTTTTTGGCAACTGCTCTGTATTTAAGTTACTGCTTTATCATACATACAAATGATGTGGATCGAACCAACAATTCTAAAATGACACAGAATTGCCTAGAAATCTGGTATCAGCATCAAATTTGCAGGTGTGATTTCTAAAATACTGACTTTTTAACACATGATAGGAAAAAAAGTATTATTTCTACCACCTTCTATCTGTATTCAAGGGAGATAATAGTGGTGTGAGCCCAGATGAGCATTCAAAGAGAAATTTTAGCTTAAGTGAATTCTCATTTGCGATGAATACATGATCTGATGGATAACATCATGCACAATAACACAACTGGGAAATAATACTAAATTCTTGATAAAAAAAAATATCGCTCAGATTGATGAAAGACTATTATCTAATCTCTTTAATTATTTTGTTCTAACACATAAGTTTTACTGTACATTATGTAAATAAGCATATTTTGACAATACGAGGTACGTGTACAGGGTTTGTCTGTGGTTGTTTTGTATGTATTCCGTTCTACACTTGTAATAAAATATTGATTCCAGAGTAAATCATTATTTGTATAAAGAAAATTGTGTGCATTTGACAGAATTTGGTGTAACTATGGTGGGGTGATAGTGTCATTATTTGTTGGTTACTCTGAATGTTCTAGATGCAGTCAAGGAATTTTATAGAGATATACAAATCCTTGGTGCAGTATATACGGATACATTGTTAAAGTGTCTTTAGTTTTATCTTTGATTGTCATTAAGCACTGTGACATGTTTAAATACATTTCTATTTCGTTTCCCATATTGTTTACCGAAATTTGGTGAAGACGAATTGTTATTTCCATGAAAACTTCACCCGTCTCCTTTATGATTAATCCGTACATGTGATACCACTGTATCAATAAAAATTAATATTTTTTACAAAGATAATTAGTCTCTTATCTATTCATTGCCATCTATTAAGACCAACCACAGAATGCAGGGACCTGTTAGCTCAGTTGGTAGCGCGTATAACTATCAATCCAAGGGTTGTTTGATGCCATATTCTTATTCAGAGTTTGGTGTTTAAGTGTTGAACTTAGAATTAGGAGTTGAGCATATACGGGTAATGTAAAACTAAACATAAAGTCATTCGAAACGGCCAGATCACATTATAAAACAATTTCAGTCAATAAAAATTTCAACCAATCTGTGTAAAGGGTATGGATAGTCAAAATGCCTTATAGTCATGGTTAGTAACGGTTATTCGACCTTTTTTTATTTACTATAGAATTAAGAACAAAAATCAACGGATACCGGGACCACTTGAAGCGCAAATCAATAACACCCGCACAATAAACTTAGCGGTGCATGGATATAATTTAACTTCCGCTTGTTTCGCGGGATAATTGAACAGTCGCAGCAATCAAATCAAGGTTGTCTTTAATGAAGAATTCGCTCAGGTAAGCGATGGTCTTTGCACTTCTGCACTTGCTGAATCATTTTCATTCTGTGTAAATGTAAATGCACAACATAATGTGGCTCCAATATTTAAGAAGGCGGAAAAATATGACCGCTCCAGCGGCGTTGCTTCCTAGGCCTGCACTTTTTTTTTTCCACTGAGAAATTGAAAAAAAATAGAATACATCTTACCCCTATGCTACTTCATTTTTCTCTTTATTGATGTGAACAAACATTAAAATATAACATTTACTTGGTTTTAAACAGTGAATTCAAGGTTAAAATTAAGGATAACCAGGTCCCTAAAAAAAAATCGGAGCATGGCCCTGGACCCCCTATAACTGTGCGTACACATCGTTTTCAGCCAAGCTAAGCATAAATTTATAAACTGTAAGGCTCTAGAACAATTAACCTTGTTAGTGATATCATGAATAACATACTTGTCAGCACATGGAGATGGCCCAAATGCACCATCATGGTACAAAAGTAGTGCATATCAAAGAACGTTGACAAGCGATTTGATTGTCTTCTACGTGAATAGTCCATCCTCTTTTTCATGGGTGGACCTTCCACACCGATTTCAGAAGCCAAAACACTAATTTATTTTTTTTAATTACAATATGTATATAATTGACAAAAACACTTTTTAGTTGTTAAAAAATACTTTATTTATGTCCATAACGTAAAAATATTCACAAACCCGCACGTAAAACAGCTTAGTTTTTACATACAATCCTACTGTCAAATTGTGTTAAGCGTCATAGCCATTTGAATAGAAACACTGATGGAAGCTCATTGCGGTAAATTGGAAAGAGTTACATTAGGGACGGCAAATATGCATTATTTTCCGAGCAAGTAACATTCTTTCAAGGTTTGTATTCAAATTAGACAAATGAATACTTCTGTTTGTGTTTTGACAAAACAATGACAATATTCATCACTTTAAATAACATCACAGCCACCCATTCCTACCTCCTGCCAATATATCCAAAAACACTTTTAGGAGCTGCAATTTTGAGTAAGTTGGTAGGAGCACGACAAACAATTTATTTTTTAAGAACAGCCACACTGGGACATCACAATGACAACACATAAGATATAAACATTAATTCTTTACTATAATTGGTTTTATTTAGAGTTAACATATTGTCATTTTAAGGAAAATTGGACAGATCATGAATAAAAAAAAATGCTTTGCCAATGTCAATAAAAAAATACTGAAATTGAATGCGCCAATTCTGCGCACACAAAACTTTTAAGTGTGTCATCTGGAATATTAATAGGTATATGGGGCAATGGTGCGGCCCAAAATAATACCCTCATCAGATGACGTGTTGCAAGTAAGACCCACATCCGTACCTCAAAGGTCAAGGTCACACTGAGTTTGTTTGACAACACTTTAAGTCTGTCTGAGAGTTTGTGTCCAGCCTGTAACTTTGTCATGTATAAATGGATTTTATAAATACTTGCTACAAATGATCGACATAACATGACAACGTGTTGTGAGTAAGACTCACACCAATACCTCAGTGGTCAAGGTCATACTTTAAGCTTGTTTGAGATTTGGTGTCCGGCCTGTTAACTTTGTCATAGATGGATTTTGTTAATACTGCCTACAAATGATCAACATAACATGACGACATGTCACACTTTCGACACTGCCACTTAAAAGGTCATGGTCACAATTAAACTTTGTTTGACAACACTTTCAGTCTGTTTGAGATTTCATGTACAGTCTGTAACTTTGTCACCTATGAATAAATTTCAAAACACATGGCTCAGGTTATCAACATTACATAATTAAGTGTAACATGTAAGACCAAGAACCTTTCCTCAAAGGTCAAGGTCACACTTTCAATTTGTTTGATATTGCATGTCTGGTCTGTAACTTTGTCTTGAACTTGGCTCAATTGATCAAGTTGACATGACGACATGTCACACGTAAGACCTAGACCCGTACCTCAAAGGTCAAGGTCACATTGAGTTTGTATAACAACACTTCGAGTCTGTTTGAGATTTCAAGGTCGTCCTGTATTTTTATCATACATGGATGGATTTCAAAAACACTTTGCTCAGTTTATCAATTGATCAACATGACAAGACAGCGTGTCATGTTAAGACCCAGAACCTAACCTCAAGGTAACACTTTCAATTTGTTTGGTATTTCATGTCTGGTCAGTAACTTATTACGATGATGTGTCACCTGCATTTACCTGTAGAAATACCCAGACCATTACATCTGATGTCAAGGTTACAGTATACACAAAGGTCAAGTTCATGCTTTAATGTAAAAAAAGCATGAAATTGCATGTCTAGTCTGAAAATCAGTCCATTACTTTTGATATTCATCAATACAATTCGCTACTGATATTCATCAATACAATTCGCTACTGATATTCATCAATACATCTCTACATATTATAACCAGGCCTTCTAAAATTCTAAAATGCAAATCGGTCCAGGTTTTTTACTACCGAAAGAATCGCACTTATTTTTTAAAAAATCACTATATGATATATGCATACCCCACCCACCATGCCATCTGCACCATGTATTTTCTCTGTTTATTCATTAATAGGGAACTATTCCAAGTTTATTTGTGTATTATTTATGACATACTTTATCACATTGTGTACATTTTAATGACTGACATTATGTTTCTGCTTTACTGAATACTTTTCATTATATTAAAATGTTACGCTCGATCGAACCGAAGTGACGCAAGATCCGGAAGTTGCGTGAAATAATCACTGTGGAAACCAATGTAACGGTTCATTCAACTTTTTTTTTTTGATGTGTTGTACTTTAGCTAGTCACTATGTACAATTACCAAAACCAGCTTGTATATATAATTTAAGTTATTTTTTTAAAAAAATGAAACAAACAAGTAACACTGCACGCTTTATCAAATATTTTAATGACGCCAACAATATTCGGTCCGACCATCCTAGCGGTATATCAAAAGAAATTACGGACGCAAACACAATCTTTTGATGAACCGATAGAACGCTATGGGTCGCTGATCAAACATTGAAGGCGGGCTACATAGCGATAGACTCTTCCGATAAACTCCCCCTAATATTGTTAATGGTTTAGTCAAAATTGACATCATTTCGCACAGCAGGTGACAAAACAATCAGATTACTGGGTCAAATGATATTGCTGCAAGGCGTATTTCACAGGTCAGTATGGCATGGTAAGAGTAATTTATGAGATTTTATACGACAGATAGAAAATATCTGGACCGATTTTTTTATTAAACTTTGAAACGAAAATCAGTTTTGAACTTCAGAAATCGGTCCAAAAACCGAAAAACCGGCAATTTTAGAAGGCCTGATTAAAACATAATTTATTTCACACCCGTATGATTTAAACCAATTGAAAACTTTTGTTTACATCACGTGACGATAAAATAGAAACCAATATTGTACTGTACGATTTCATATGCATTTATGGTTTCTTAAGACTATAATAGCATCATCAGAAACCTACAATCCAAGAAAACCATATTTTTTTCGTATTGGACTTGATCCCAAAAACCCATATTTTTTCCATATTGGACAGGACAATTTGTACAATTTTTTACCCTTCCGAGTCATTTGTAGTTACTCCCCTTGTATAAAGTGTTTCGGTCTGGCAGTTAGAAAAATGTTGACAAATGACGAAATACAGGAGTTTTTGGTACTTTTCCCGTCATTTGTCGTTATTTATTATGGTGTGAAATAAAGAGGTTATTTAACAGTGTTAAGTACAATACTGAATTCATTTGGACTCATACACAGCAGTAATAATCCATATTTGGACGAGGCAATTATTACTGCTGCATACTCGTCCAATAGAATTCAGTATTGTACTCAACACTGTTAAATAACCTCATAATATTGTTGTTTTCACTGACCATTTGGGGGGGGGGGGGGGGGGGGGGGGGGCATGTGACACACTTACAAGTGACATTTCTTGTTTCTATTAATTTTCAAATGTTTAATTTTTTGTGGGTTTTTTCTTCATTTTAATGATAAACTGTGAATGCTAGAACAAGATTATTTCAACTACCAGTATGGATCCATTTTCATGGACCGGTACCAATATATTGCCACATGATGTGAAGTTACAGTGTTTTCTCCAGAGCGCGTTTCTTGCGTTTTTGACACAATAAATTCTCATCTGACACAATCAACTTTGTTCAGTGCGTCCACTATGACGCAACCTTAAAAACACAGAAATTCAAATTACGCATATTTGTTTCGGCAAGCTGGTTTCAGAGTTATTTTTACAATGCCAGCCGATTTGAAAGATCACTTGGTCTGATTCAGGGCAATCCTAGTCATGCGATTCTACCTAGTTAAATAAACGCTTTAATTGGTTACAAACGCTTTATTGATGCATTCGCATAGACGATTATGATCACATACATAATTTTCCACGAAGCAATAGTGTAGTTTGAAGACGACATCTGTAAAAACAAACGTACCCTGCAACAATAGTACTGACATTTACCCAGTTTTAGGTTGTTTGTATATGAATATGAAATGTGGAAGCGTGAACTTTTCATTAAAGTACGAACGATACTCTATCTGAAAAACTTTTTATTTTGTTTTCTATAAGGTACCGAGACGCGCATGCGCGACATTTTAATACCAGTTTAAACATCGGCCAGTCCAAGTTTTACGGCAGTATTCCCGGCGCCGTTTATGTTTCTGTAACGGACGATTAAAAGGTTGTTGAAAAAAGAAATTAATTTTATTTTGAAAATTGATAACTTAATTTCAAAAATATAATTAATTTTTGTGAAGTTACCATTAAAATGTATTTTATATTATTTTTTTTAAGATAAAATTTCTCTAAAATGAGTCTAGCTTTGAGGAGAAATGCTTTTGGAATAAAGAAAACAAAAACAAAGTTTGTTTTCCAAAGAGTATAATGCTAAACATGTAGCTCAGCAAATATAAAATATTGAAAGAATTTTAGTGTTTTTCATTAAAAATAGTTAGGGCCTTGGTGATTGAGCTGTGGCCATAACATTTGAAAAGTTCACGACCAGAGGGACAAAATCATAAAAACAACTACTAAGTTCCAAGTTGTTGTAACGTATTGCCAGAATTGAAACATTTGTTTGGAGTTAAATTGTTTTGAAGTTGTTATCTTAAGTTGCAGTTTTGATGGAGAAATTTATGTGAAACAGGAAGTTAAACTGTTTTAGTAAAATATGTATTTTAACTCCATTTATTCATGTTGATTAAGTTTAAAACTAGTCAATTGATGACCCCCAGATTTTGAAAATGACCCCTAGATTTTTAGTCAGTGGGTCATTAATGACCCCCAAAAAATTGAAGCTGGAGAAAACACTGAAGTTAGTGTATATATTGTATTGTCAAACATTGAAACAAAGTGGAATGTCAAAAGGTATCCAGCTGTGATATATTGTGTATGCTAGTACAAGCTTATTTCAACTATAGATCCATTTTCATTAGCTGGTACCGATATATTGCCCTTTGATGTGAAGTTATTTATATATTCATAATTGTAAAAGTAAAAAGTTGGGTATTGACACAAATATCAGGTTATTTGTCAGCAATAGTTAAACAGCATTGAAATAGCCGAGACAGTTATTTTGACGGACCTTGGTGCACTATTAATTTTAAGGAAGCTTGTCTAAGTGATCTAAAAATCAATTACCTCTGAAGTCGTGGGTTCGAGCCTAGCTTGGTTCAAAAACTTTTATTTGAGAAGCCAGTTGGACATTAGCTCTACTCAGATTCTTTCTTCACCAATAAATTGGAAGCCATATTTAAACTGTATTCTGCACAAAATTCCATTCATTCTTGTAAGGCCATTATAAATTAATTGCCCGATTATTTTTATTTATTTTTTATGAAAATAAAAAGGGTCTGGGCGGCATGAATGAAAGAATGTAAAATCAAAATTCCATTCATTCTTGTAAGGCCATTATAAATTAATTGCCCGATTATTTTTATTTATTTTTTATGAAAATAAAAAGGGTCTGGGCGGCATGAATGAATGAACGTAAAATGCTATTCATTCTTTCATTCATGCCGCCCAGACCCTTTTTATTTTCATAAAAAAAAAAAGAAAAAAAAAATGTTTTTATTTTTTTTTTTATTAAAAATTTAAAGAAATGGAAATAAAAAATAAAAGACTCACCTTCCTGTTTTTAAAAAAAAATTGGATGATAATCTAGCAATTTATTTATAATGGCCTAAACACAAAATTGTTTAAACTTAATTCAACTGATTGGATGACTATAATTATTTCCATTGACCATTTATTAAAAAAATAGTACATAATATATTTTTGCCTTTCTGAAAAGTGAAGATTAATCATTTTGTATCTAATGTACACCTTATCTCTTGTATACATGTACAGGTCACATGATGTGTGTTGTACAGTATATCTTCTGTAATAATTGTGTTTATTATTTAACTTGTACATTTATAACCTGGGCACATCATGCACCACACTTTGTGAATATTGACCTACTTCATGGTCAAGTGATTTGGTTCCTTGCTTCTGACTTGGCTCAGATAAACTTCATAGATAGGAATGGGTACCGTATGATAAAAGTAATGTGTATTGAAATTGTTCACCTGTACATAGCATGTGCTTTTAGTCCAGGTGTAAAATTCAGAAAGAAAACTCACAGCTGTTATATTCAATGAGGTATTTATATGATGTATATTTGTTTTTTAGGTCACCTGAGACTGTCTAATACAATGATAGAACTTTAATTTGTGAAAAATTGTGTTTTGGTTTTTTTTCTATCAACAAAAGTTTGCCTACAAACCAAATCTTTTGAAATGTTAGGACAATGTATATAATGATGAGATGCAGGTCAAGTGCATTTTTTTAAATCTAAAAAGATATTGTTCTGTAAACAGACCACGTTCTTGTTAAAAAAGGTTTACATCACTGACCTTGACCTACAGACTGAACTTCAAAAAAGATGAGTGCCTGCACCCACTTGCAGTGCTTTTGTTTATTATACCCATCTGACCAATGGTGCAGGAGTATTAGATGTTAACCTAGTCCGTCCGTCCGTCCGTCCTACCATCCATTATTGTGTTCAAGGTCAAACTGGTTTCCAGTCTATAATTATATGAAAGCATCTATGAATTATATTAAATTATTTTTCATATTTACTCGGGTAAAACACAATAAAAAGCACATGGGGGTCAGAAATGAAGGTTAACTAATCACCACAATAGTGTTTTTATATTGAAGTAGTGGGTCTGAAGTTAATGAAACTACTCTGGTTTGAAGAAGGAACCACAGGAAACATAATTAAACATAATTATGTTATATTTGATACTATATCGTTTGGTTACGGACACTACATATAACATTAATTTTATAAAAAATATTTTAATTCATTATTAAATGTAATTTTGACATTAAATACAATATGCCAAGCATTATATTGACAAAACTAGACCATTTTACTCAACTAAAATGGATTTTTGCTTATGATGGTACCAGTTTGAAGGGATATAATTATGAGAAAATACAAAACAATGATTTCTATCAATGCCACTAAAATCTACAAATTGAGAAAAAGAAATTCAACTTTTAAACACATACACAGGTATAAGAAATTTTAAAATAAAATTTGAACAAAAAAAAAAAAACACATTTTTTTTGAAGAAAAAAAATACTTAAGATATGGAAAATTCTGCTTGGTTACGGACACTACAGAAAACTTCATCACAATTTAAAATCATTATTGCGAGAACTAATTTGTGAACAAATTTTTTTTGAATTTTGAATTTTTTTACATGACTTTCTTATACCAGTTTAAACATTGGTTGGTCCATATTTGCGGCGCCCTTTCCAGTCTTCACAGCGACGTTTAAAATGTTATGGAAAACTAAATTTACTTTTCGAAAATTATACTGATCCATTTTGAAAGAAACAATTTATGCTTAAAAATGATAATTTAACATTATTTAAGAAAGAAAAAAATTCTTAAGTGTCCATTAAAATGTTTCAATTTGTTTTTTAGATAAGGCATTTACAAATCAATTGCTAGATTTTCATCCAAATTGTTCTTAAAAATGGGGAGGATGGGAGGATTTTATTTTTAATTTTATTTCTTAAATTATTTCTATTTTTTTTAAAAATAAAAAGTGTCAGGGCAGCAGGAAAATTAGGGGCCGGGCGGGGATGATAATCAAGCAATTAATTTATTATGGCCTAACAGAAATGCTTCTTAGAACAAAAACATAGCTTTGTTTTACAAGGAGTATAATGCTTAGTAACGCTAAATATGTCGCTCAGCGTAAGTATTAAAATTAATGATTTTAGTGTTTTTCATTGAAAATAGTAAGTGCCATGATAATTCTGCTTGGGCTGTGACATTTGAAAAGTTCATTGCTCTGTGGCCATGATAATAAAAAAGTTAATGTCGCACGCTGCATATAACTCAGCTCTCGTTACATAAAATGCAGAGCTACTATTGGACCTCCCAAATATGCAAACATTGTTGATTTGAAATGCTAAAATGATGGGGTTTTTTTAGATGTTGCGTCATGCAACTACTGACAGAAAGGAATATGCCCGTTTTATTCTTGTTCCATAAAAATGTGATCTGTTAAAAAAATGGAACCATTTTCTTGAGTTATGTATTTATTATTGAGTTTATTCAACTCTGCAAAAATCGTTTTATAAATTCAGTATTAAATAAGCAACCGTGCAAGATTCTTATTTCTCAGTTGTGTATTATTACTTCAGATTAAACAGCAAGCCAAGAAAAATGGCTTCACAGGGTGATGGAAGATGTGTTGGATGCTGTTATTGGTGTTGTTCTAAAAAAACACTATGCAGTTTCCTCAGAAGTCACTGAGCGGTTTACAAATTGTTCCCCTGCAAACAAACAGCAGACAGAGCCATCTGATCTCCTCTTAAAGGTAAGTTATACAACTGTTTACTTTATTGATACATATTTCATTACCGGTGTCAGTATAATATGACCAGATGGGGTATCAAACCATGTGTCTTCGGCATGATACTCCAGTGTCGCAGTGCTTCCAATACTGTCTCAGTGCTCCAGATAAGCACTATTTGGGGGGTAAATAAGCATAGAGATTTCTAAATAAAGCTTTGCAATTTAATTTAAGGGTTAAATAAGCATTGGTTATTCTCAATTTCAGTGTTAATTAGTTTGTCTTAAATGGCAATATGAATAGAATGTTCATTTTTTACCCTTAAAATTTTGAAAATAAGCATTGCATACATATTTAAGACTCCTTAAAAAATAAATCATTTACCATGCTCCTATTTACTCAATATTGTAGCTTTTTTATTATTTCTGTCTATTATATTTTTAAATGACTGCAAAATCAAAATTTAGCACAAAAAATATTAGCTACCCACATGCCGACATGGAAAATACTGAGTCGGAGCACAGCAAACAAATATTTTATTAAGGATGGCCTAAGGGGTAAAATACTCGTTTATAAAGAAAAGCTTATCTGGAGCACTGCTGAAATAATGAACAATTGTTGAAAGTGGCATCAAAAACCATACAGACAACTGAAAGACATGAATTGCATTATAAGAAAGTTTTACACTGAATTATTTTGTTTTGTGCACACAAACCCAACCCAAAATGCACAGTATTACAGTCTAGAATACTGGTATTTTGGTCATAAAATCAACACTCTTTAAGTGATAGTATCACAATTTCATTGTTTTTAACACTGCAAAAAAATAATTTGCATTTAGCAGTGTTTCATTTACCCCTGCATCCTGCGTCCTATACGCACAAATCTTGCGGCAGACGTACAATTCTGAAATATGTGCAGCCGATACATCCCGATTATCTTAAGACATTTAATTCCTGACGCATTGTGTTTCTTGCACACTGCTTTGTAAACACTAGTGCGCATGCATCATCAGATGAATTTCAAGAGCATCCGGTTACTACTGCACCACTTTCTAAACAACAATAATGCGTTCACATGTAGCATAATCAATGTCATAAGATGGTCTCTGTTATCGTTGCGAGTTGTAAATAAGCAAGCTGTTTGCCAACCTTGAAAACTTCTTGTGTTATAGTTTCACTGAATCAAAACGGTGTTATAATTATGATAAACATTTCAATCAGCAGTGTAGCTGCCTTTAGGCAACAACGCCTGGGCTTGCATATATTTTTGAGAATGCATCGTATCTCCTGGAAATGTCATCAGAACACAGGAAATGCATCCTGAATTCTTTTTTTCGATGGGAGAGGGGCATGTCCCCCAAACCCCTCCCCCAACCCTTCTAGAACCCTATGGGCTTGCACATCATTTTAGGGTCAGCTACGCCACTGTCAATAAAGGAGATACAGTGTGTAATGTTATTTGAACCAAATCAACAAACACTGTCTGTTTTTTTGAGACTAAGCTGCACAAATGTTGTTTTTTTTTAATGTTATTAACTGTTCTAGTCAATGTTTGCTGTTGTTTAATACTCATTTATGCTTGTGGTTGTTTAAATGGTGCACAGCTAAAGGTTCACACAGTGCAATGGTGAAGTATCTTCATTTTCGCAATGTTGCATCATTTGAAATTATAATGATTTATTTAAAATGTCTCGAAAAATGGGACTCGCACTTTTATTTTTTGGATTACAGATTTGTAGTCCAGCGAGTCCCGTAACGCGTACATTGGAATTTGTAAATAAATCACTGCAACCCCATGTTGGATTTTTATGAAAATCATTATCAAGTGCAGATGCGCATATTGTCTATGTGTTCCAGTTTAATGATTTTTCATGGAGTTATGGCCCTTTCATTGAGTCTGTGACCACATTATTGTCCGCGCTATTTCTCTACAACCTCAGGTTGGAATTTTATGAAACTTGCTATGTTTGTGTTCCGGTTCGATGATTTTTCACGGAGTTATGGCCCTTTGATTCAGTCTGTGACCAAATTCTTCTCCACTCTATTTCTCTACAACCTCTGGTTGGAATTTTATGAAACTTGCTAGGATGCATTATTACCAAGTGGAGATGTGCATATTGTCGTCATGACGCTATTGACTACAACCTCTGGTTTTAATTCTGTAAAACTAGCTAGGATCTGTGCATATTGTCATTTTGTTCCGGTTCAATGATTTGCGAATGAGTTCTGTGAAGTGCAGAGCCACATATTGTTCCTGCTATAGATGCAGTTTGGTATTTTTCAACCAAGTAGCCGAGTCAAACACTCACTTTGGGAGCATCCATTGGTTCCACCGATATTTTCTTGTTAAGTACAGTTATTAAAAAAAGTAACTTTAATTTGAATTTTATATGAATGATTCGTCTTTAACATCAAGGACTTGTATATAATTCCTTGCTTAAATGCAATAAATTAGCTCCTGGGTTCCAGTTCATTAATACACTGAGAGTACTAATGGTGATGTTCTTAAAAACTATCTTACCGCAAGCGCTTACTTGATTTGATACCACATCCCCAACAGTTCCCCATACTTTGTTTCTCTCTGAAGTGAATTGATCATATATTACCGGCCGACGCGTTCCTGAACAAGCTTCGTAACTCCCCGTTTTCTGCCAAAGGTGTTTATCTGAAAGAGACAAACATTAATTTGTAAACAAAACCCGTTCTTAATTATATATTAATAATTGCTTCATATTTGTTTTTTCGTTTGCAAAGTCTCTCAGTGATCAAATAAACATGTATTCTATCAACTGTATGAGTAAAACTGACTTAAATTAACACTAAAAACGACCGTTTTGGAAGTTTATTGAGCCATGAATATTTGTTAAAGCCAAGCTATCAGTACTAGAGGTACTTTGATATTACATTGGTCATCCAACTTTAGATAATGAAACTTTAAACAGTGTTTCCTGAAACTGTGGCTGAACCTTTTCATTGAAATAGTTTCAGTTAAAGTTTAGCTCAGCTTTTTCTCTGTTTCAGAACTACTTTTGTTGTAGTGACTAAACTTCATAAAAATGTTCATATTATGTTGTACAAACCATCTATATAGCTTAGTTACATAAGTTTTCATAGTTAAGGCTTTACAATCGTAGGTTAAAAAATATTGTTTAAGCTCAATTTAAGTTATCTTTTATTTATATTGTTTAATAATATTTTTGTTGTTGTACATATCAAACTGAGATCACCATCATGTTAAAAACAGTTTACATCACTGACCTTTATCTACTTAATGGACTCTAAAAAAAGGGCAGCCATATGAATTCCCTTGTTACATTTTTTTCAGCTCATACAGTTTATGGTTTTTTGTTTCAGATGGAAATATCAACCTACATTGACGTATATACTGTCACTGTTTACAAATGTGTCAGTTTTACCAGAATTTTCCTGGAGATGAATGTTATTGGCATCGTGAGACTGCTATTCAAGCCAGCTGGAAACAATATGTAAGTCTAGTATGATATACTGATTAGTAACTACCAGCAAAGATGAGGCATACTCTCCCAAAGCATCTGTTGAATAGTTTGATTGTGTTAAATGTGATTTAAATACTAGTATATAGGAAATCATCCATTGTCCAGGAAGCATAAGACGGTATGATGGTGTAGTGGATAAAGTATTAGCCATTCATGCCAGAGGCTGTGGGTTTGATCCATTATAATCTAAAATAATCAATTAGGTTCATTACAATCTACAGTAATCAAACATTTGTCCATTACAATATACAGTAATCAAATATTCATCCATTACAATCTACATTAATCAAACTTTAATCCATTACATATACCAAACATTATTTCATTACAATCTATATAAATCAAACATTGTTTTATTACCATCTACAGCAAATATTCATCTATATAAATCTCAATTAATCAAACATTCGTCCATTGAAATCTACATTAATAAAAAAATTTTACCAAAGTACAGTGAACTACATTCATCATTATTCAAACATTTGTACATTCTCAATTTTGTCCTGTGAGTATTTAAATTCTACATTAATCAAACATTTGTCCATTACAATCTACATTAATCAATCATTCATCCATTACAATCTACATTAATCAAACATTTGTCCATTACAATCTACATTAATCAAACACTTGGCTATTACAATCTACATTAATCAAACCTTTGTCCATTACAATCTGCATTAATCAAACATTTGTCCATTACAATTTACATTAATCACACATTCCTCCATTACAATCTACATTAATAAAACATTCATCCATTACAATCTTCGTTAATTAAACATTCATCCATTACAATCTATATTAATCAAACATTTGTCAATTACAATCTACATTAATTGAACATTTGTTTATTAAAATCTGCATTAATCAAACATTTGTCCATTACAATCATCATTAATCAAACATTTGTCCATTACAATCTACATTAGACAAACATTTGTCCATAACAATATACATTATTAATCAAACATTCATCCATTACAATCTACATTAATCAAACATTCATCCATTACAATCTACATTAATCAAACATTTGTCTATCAAAATCTGCATTAATAAAAAAGTCTACCATAGAACTGAACTACATTCATCATTAATCAAATATTTGTCCATCATGTCTACATTAATCAAACATTTGTCCATTACAATCTACATTAATCAAACATTCATCCATTACAATCTGCGTAAATCAAACATTGGTCCATCAAAATCTGCATTATTAAAAAAGTATACCATAGAACTGAACTACATTCATCATTTAACATTTGTCTGTCATAATCTACATTAATCAAACTTTTATCCATCACAATCTACATTAATCAAACATTTGTCCATCACAATTTGCATTAATAAAAAAATCTTCCGTAGAACTGAACTACATTGATCATTAAACATTTGTCCATCACAATCTACATTAATCAAACATTTGTCCATTACAATCATGATTAATCAAACATTCCTCCATTACAATCTTGATTAATCAAACATTTGGTTATTAGTCTCAGTAATTCAACCATTCCTCCATCACAATCTACATTAATCAAACATTCATCCATTACAGTCTACATTAATCAAACATTCATCCATTACAATCTTCATTAATCAAACATTTGTCCATAACAATCTACATTAATCAAATATTCATCCATTACAGTCTACATTAATCAAACATTTGTCTGTTTCAATCTACATTAATCAAACATTTGTCTGTTACAATCTACATTAATCAAACATTCATCCATTACAGTCTACATTAATCGAACATTCATCCATTACAATCTACATTAATCAAACATTTGTCCATTACAATCTACATTAATCAAATATTCATCCATTACAGCATACCTTAATCAAACACTTGTCTGTTACAATCTGCATTAAGCAAACATTCATCCATTACAATCTACATTAATCAAACATTTGTCTGTTTCAATCTACATTCATCAAACATTTGCCCATTACAATCTACATTAAGCCAACATTTGTCTGTTACAATCTACATAAATCAAACATCCGTCCATTACAATCTACATTAATCAAACAACTCATACTATGGTGCTGTTTTCCAGGGAGTACTAGTACCGTAAATCTCCAATTATAAACCGCACCTGAGTATAATCCGCAGGTGATTTTGAAGCCGAAAATGGTTGAAAAAAGCTAGTATCCGTCTATAATCCGCAGGCATGAATCAGCTGTTTACTACATCCGCCATTTTGAAATCCGGACCAAAGTGAAAGATGAATTTTGATTGGCTAACTATGGAGTAACGAAATCTAGACTGGTGTATTGCATAATTTTGTAAGAACGTAGGTAAAACGTTTTGATGTAATATATAGCGTGTTAGAGACAATACAATTTGCGAGTATAAAATGGTGGTACCATTTATTTACGTGTATTTGGGTAAGACAAAAAGGGGGGGGGGGAATACAATTGACAATTTTTTAAGTACATCTTTCGAGGAGTATTTGGGTCCTAAAAAGGACCATCACCCTCTCACTGTCTCTCACTGCCTCTGCATTACTTAGCAGTATCTGATGCCGGACTCATCAAACCCCTCGAAGTCATCTTCTTTAACATCGCTGTCGAACAGATGCCGAAACTGTTCACCAGAGATGGGACTGGAAGTCTCATCGTAGTAGTCCGTTTCTGTTGTTGGTCCTTACAAGTCGGCAGGCATCCAGGATCCACTGGCAGATCTGACCCATCTCCGCCTTCCTCATCTTTCCTCCAGCTGTGAACGAGTGGTTCGCCACAGTACCATTCGTTCCACTTTCTCTGCAGAATTGTTTTCATCGGCTTATTTATACTTACATCAGGAGGCTGTAAGATGTTGGTCATGACTCCAGGAATTATGACAAGGTTAGTGTTACAGTCTTCCTACACAGGATTGATTTGACAGCCTCCGATTTGTGGTATCGGAAAGCGTCCAACACCAGCATGCTCTTTTTAGTTGCACTCGGTCTTCTTCCTCACACTGTGCGCAGCCAGTCTTTAGTGAGTGCATCGTCCATCCATCCTTTGGCTTGGACACGGATGATAATTCCCTTCGGAAATGTTATTTTCCACATTGTTTTTCGCTTGAAAATAACATATGGTGGAAGTTTACCACCATCAGCAGTACATGCCAGCATTACCGTAAACCTGTTTTTATCATTGCCGGTAGTATTGATGGAGACGGTACTGGCACCTTTCATGTGAACCGTTTCCTGTTATAAGGCATATTGAACGTCAACGGCGTTTGGTCAGCATTTCCAATCTGACCGAGATCGTACTTGTACTGCAGGTGGAGTTTTATGACATACCGCTGAAACAACAGTTTATCTTCACAGCTGTCTGGAAGTTTCTGTGAAATGTGTGTACGGCGACGAACAGACAGATCCTGTCTGTTCATGAACCTGTGTACCCAGGTAGTTGATGCTTTGAACGAGTCTATATTGAGAGTTTTCACAGTTTTCAAAGCCTTCATTCTTATTTGCAATGTGGACACTGCATTGCCTTGTTTGCGCTGGTCTGCTATCCACTGGTACAGCTCTTGTTCTAACGCTGGGTGTTGAGCTTTTTGGCCTCTATCTGTCTTCTTTGTCTTTGGCATTTTTAGCAGACGATCTTTCTCTCGTCGCCATTGCCTAATATTGCTTTCACAACAGTCATATTCTGGTCCTACAGCTCGGTTGCCATGAGCTTCGGCATAAGCAATAATTAACAGCTTTGTCTTGGCATCATAAGATTGGCGTACACGACCCATGCTAGTTCTGAAAAGAACTTTTTTTGACAATTTAGCTCTGAAAAGAACTGTTTTAGTCTAAAAAGACTGACAATTTTAGGTTGGCTCTGAAAAGAACTGTTTCACGTCTGAAAAGACTGACAATTTTTAGATTAGCTCTGAAAAGAACTGTTTTGTGTCTAAAAAGACTGACAATTATAGGTTAGCTCTGAAAGGAACTGTTTCATGTCTGAAATGACAATGTGAAACTATCGAATTTCTTTACTATTTATCCCCACAACGATAACACGTTATCAACCCCTTCTCACTCACCAGGTTCTCAACACCTTCTCAAACGTGTCACTGTTGCCACATGTCAGACAATATTCGTACGCGTTAATTCAAGGTCAAAGAGATGTCAATTAGTTTCAATTAACAGAGTGATAATCTGACAGCAGGAAAGGACGCAGAAAGTACAAGTGGGCGTGGTCAAATTGGCGCCGCCAAACATCTGCACAATTCTCTTGTCCCAAATTTTTAAATTCGTTTTGTAATATTCTTAATCAATAAACTGATAATAATTATTCATAAGTGTTAAAAAAATGAAATTCATAGTAATATCAATATTTTCATATATATTTCTTTATTACATTAAACCCCATACAATTATCCCGTAAAAATAGTGAATTGAACAGATGTTGAATTATATTTGTACCAGTCTAGTTAATAAATTGATGACTTCCGGTTTAGCGAAAAGTTTTGTTGTTTTCCCATTTGGAAGTTACAGAATACACAATAATACATCAAAGAGTTTGTAAACTACGTTTATTTAATATAAATAATAAAATATAAAGCATGTTAGACATGTTTAAAACTTCATGTGCTTTTTGCACTACATTCAGGATGATAGGCATCAGAAATACTGTTCTCGACTTGCCTTTGTTGACGATCGCAAAGTTAGTGGGAAACTCGGATGAAACCTGAAAAATAAAAAATTATTTTTTCTATAACATAATATAAACAGCACCGCTGTTTCAGAACTTAAAAAACTGGAAAAAAACTGCGGTTTATAATTGGTTATTTACGGTATATCAGGAAGATAACTTGTATTATATTTTGTCTCTGTAGTGTACAATTCTTTAATTTTGTTGACAAATGCTAAATTTTGATTGTCATTCATTGGCCAGTATTGGGTTATGCTTAAACATTAATAAATAAACGGAAAATGCCAACCTTTGTATTAATGAATTTCTCATAAAAATTATAAACTACAAGGACCATAAGCTTTGAATGGGACCTTCCTCTTTATGATTCAATAATATTTCCATCATTTACTGAACAGAAAATATCAGGGGGGGGGGGGGAAATAATCTCATTGATAAAAAAAATCTGGATGGTTATTTTACTTGCAGAAGCACACGATGATCTACTCAGATTTATTCTCAGGTCAAACTGGATATGCCACATATAACCCGAAATGTGATGAAAATGGGGTTAAAATGTGTTAAACAAAAATGTTTAAAAATAACTGTCACTGTCATTTCTTTTTACAGTTGAGAGGAACAGTATGAAATAAGCAGGACAAGTCTGGGATGTCATCTGACGTCTACTGGATTCCATGAACTGCCTGAATAAACATTCAAGACATCGGAGGGCAAAGCAAACCAGTAGTTGCAGTATATATGTGTTCAGACTTTATAGACCATTATGCCATAGTGTTAATAAATAGGACATCACCTCCAATATCACACATCTAGTCACAGTTGAAAAGAAACCTAAAAGGGAGATGAAAGGACATTTTGCATTTCCCAGTAACATTCAGTTGTCTATTATGAGAAATGAAGACTTTATGTGTGTGTGTGCATGTGAACTATTTATCAAGTGGGTTGCATTGAAATTGTTATTAGCTCAACTTTTCATAGAATAGAGGGGCTATTGTACTCGCCCTGGTGTCGGCATTGGTTTTTCAGGTTCATACATGTGATACCTCACGGCAGAGACAAAAACTCTTTTTTAACCAATTCACAGTCTCACCGAGGTTAAAGTTTCTTACCAGGTAAAATATCTATGCAGTCACTCATTGGATATGAATGAAACTTCACATGTGTGTTCAGCATCATCACAGAGACAAGAACCATAACTTGGGGTTGCATTTTAGCAGAGTTATGGCCCTTTTGGACTTTATCTTTCAGGTTAAAGTTTTTTATCAGGAAGATGTCTATGCAGCTTTTGGGCTTAGAAAATTTGGTTTAAGTTTTTAAGCGGATTAAAGTTTTCAGCAGGCACATATTTCATCAACCTATTATTGGATATGAATGAAACTTCAGATGTGTGTTTAACATCATATAGGAAACTCATAGAGACAAGAACCATAACTCTTGATTGCATTTTGGCAGAATTACTGCCCTTTTAGACTTGGAAATTCTGTTATAGTTTTTTTAGTAGGTTAAATTTGTAGTACAAGAACAAGGCCTTGAGCTTAGATGTTTTACAAAAAGGGTCAGTTTGTGGTCCTCTCTCAAATTTGAATAAGACTATGACACTGGGGGCAAACTTGGCTCTATCAAAGGGGTCAACATTTTACAAAGTGTTATATAGGGGAGACCAAAATTAAAGGCATGGAGTTAATTTTTCACTTCTTTTTTTTAAATAAAATTAGTGTTATGGTATTTTTATGCCCCCCAAAATGTTTTGGGGTGGCATATTGTAATCGCAGCATCTGTCTGTCCATCCGTCCGTCCTGTATTTCGTGTCTGGCCTGTAAATTAGTCATGCATAGATGGATTTTGTTAATACTTGCTACAAATGAACAACATAACATGACGATGTATCACGCGTAACACCCACACCATACCTCAATGGTCAAGGTCACACTTTGAGTTTGTTTGACAATATTTTTAATCATGCTACAAATGATTGACATAACATGACGATGTGTCTTGCATAAACCCAGACTCACTTCAAAGGCCAATGTCACAATTTAACGACACTTTCAGTCTGTTTGCGATTACTTGTCCCGTCTGTAACTTTGTCACATATGGAAAGATTTGGAAAAAAAAACTTGGCTCAGTTCATCAGCATGACATGACATGTCATGCATAAGAACCACACTCATACCCCAAAGGTCAAGGTCACACTTTAAGTTTGATAACACTGAGATTTCGTGTCCAGTCTGTAACTTTGTCATGCATAGATGGATTTAATAATTACTTGCTACATAACAAGACGTGTCACGCATAACACCAAGACTCCCACTTCAAAGGTCAAAGTTGCAATTTAACTCTGTTTGAAGACACTTCAGTCTATTTGAGATTTTGTATCTGGTCTGTAACTTTGTCACCACTGGATAAATTTAAAAAAAGCTCAATTCATCAACATGACACGATGACGTGTCAAGCCTTAGACCAACACCCGTTTTTCATAGGTCAAGGTCACACTTTGTGTTTGTTTGACAGCACGTTGAGTGTGTGTGAGATTTTGTATCTAGTCTGTAACTTTGTCATACATGGATGGATTTCTAAACCACTTGGCTCAATTGATCAACATGACATGAAGAAGTGTTGCATACAAGACACAGAACCTTTTATAAAAGGTCAGGGTCACAATTTCAATTTGTTTGATATTTTGTATTTGGTCTGTAACTTTGTCTTGTATGGTGGGATTTAACTTGGCTCATTTGATCATGATGACATGACAACGTGTCGCACATAAGACCTAGACCCATACCTCAAAGGTCAAGGTCACACTTTGAGTTTGTTTGAAAACACTTTGAGCCTGTTTAAGATTTCTTGTCTGGTTTGAAATTTTGTCATACATAGATTGATTTCAAAAAACACTTGGCTCAATTAATCTATTGGTCAACATGACATGAGGACATGTTGCGTATAAGACCCAGAACCTTATTAAAGGTCAAGGTCACACTTTCAAGTTGTTAGATATTTCATATCTGGTCTGTAACTTTGTCTTTTAAATTAGCTTGACACAGATGATCAACATATTATGATGTTGTGTCACCTGAATTTATCTGTAGAAATACCCAAACCTTTACATCAGATGTCAAGGTTACACAAAGGTCAAGGGCATATGTAAAAAAACATGAAATTACGTGTCTAGTCTGAAACATCAGTCCATTACTCTTGATATTCATGGATACATATAAATCCCTGCCTATTATATAATATATCATTATTTCCACCGACCATTTTAGGGGCATGTGACACTAACCAGTGACATTTCTTGTTTTTAATGTTGTTGTTGTTTTTTTTGTGGGTGTGGGGTTAAATTTATTTTCATGACAAGGTATCCAGCTGCGATAAACTGTGCATACTGGTATAAGATTATTTCAGCTATAGATCCATTTTCATGAAATAGTACTATATATTGCCCTATGATGTGAAGTGCATATATATTGTATACTAGTATGTAAAAAAAAAAATGAAAAATAACTTTGACTGCAAAAGGATATCCTGCATTGATAATCTGTATGTGTTGGCACAAGACTGTAGTTCCATTTACAAGAACTGGTATATTACCATATGATTTAAAGGTAGTGCATATATCAATATATCACATATTTAAAAAAAAACTGATGAACTACTTTTAAAACTGAGGATCATCTCATCTAGAGCTACCCTATATTTTACATTCTTGCTTGAATTATTTCAGATAATAATTAATTAATATTTCTTGATATGCTTGACCAACTTGTATTATTCTATTTAAAAGACAAATGTAAATAAATTCTAAATTAAATAATATTTAGGCAATATAAGCCATTCATTCACTTTGTTGTTTTAAAAAAAAACACTATTGAATATGAAAATAAATATTGTTCTTCAATTATTTTGCAATAACTATAGCTTAATTATACCAACCCTGAGTTTTTATATTGATTGTCTTTCATTTGGTCTTCCATTTCCGGATATAGCTGTAACAGTTGTTTTAAAACAGCATTGAAATAGTCGAGCGTGCTGTCTCTCTGACAGCTATTGTTTTTATGTTGCCACTTTAAAATGTTTTAGCTCACATCAACCAAAGGTTCAAGTTAACTTTACTAATTTATTCTGTCCATTGTCCAATCGTCCATGCATCCTTCTGTCCATCAACAATATATATCGGATACCACTGGACAGATTTCAACAAAATTTGCTAGCAGCATTCTCTCGTGAATATTGCTTTGTTTAGGTCATGACACTAGGAGCATACTTGACCCCACTCTTTGGACTTTTTGAAATTTTAAAAATCTGAAATATTGACGCCTTTAGCTTTGATATTTTGCATGTATGTTAGATCTTATTTTCTCAGGTTTTTCTAGTCAAAATTGGCCCCTCCCTGGAGATTTATAAGTTTAACCTGGGACCTGAATTGTTGTGCTTATGTTTTCCTGCAAGATCCATTATCAAAGGAACTGACCTTACCATTTTAAGCTCTACTGGCCAAAAGTCAACAGGGCATGTGTTGTGGTAACTTGACCGTCGTTCGTCCATCTGTTACCTTTTTCTTGTAGACGCAATAGCACCTTCATTTTTCATTGAATCTTTACCAAACTTTCACAGTAGTTATATAACCATGAGATCTCAGACAAGTTCTTAAACCAGTGTCATTTGACCACAAATGCCCCCGCCACAGGGCTTATAAGCATATATTGAACGAAACTTTAAAAAATATTTTCTCTGAAAGTTCAAGGCTATGATCTTTGATATTTTACATGTAGCATTGCATGGAGGTCCCCTTAAAAACTGTCCCTGTTGCAGTCTGGTCCTTGTGGTCAAATTTATGGCCACCATAGGGGTCACTGTTTTACATAGAGTTATATTGGGAAAATGTAGACGCGATAGCACCTTCATTTTTCATTTAACTTAATCTAACTTACACAACAGTTATATAATCATTAGATCTCAGACAAGTTCTTGAACCAGCGAGATTCGGCCACAAATGCCCCTGCCACAGGGAAAAAAATATCTCTGAAAGTTTAAGGTCTATACCTTAGATATTTTACATGTAGCATATGTTGCGAATAGAGCATTCAGATCCTCTTGGGCCTCTTGTTTTTGAGATGATATTCGACCAGAAAATATCACTAATTGAAAATAAGCATGTCTTTAAATTATCCTGTTGTCTTGTGTTATTGTTAATCTAAAAACTGCGCTTTTTTGCTGCTTTCCAACATGTTTGTCTTAGAAATAGTTTTTAGCTCTACTGGCCAAAGGCCAGCAGGGCTAATGTCATGGTAAATTGTCCATCATCTGTCCATCTGTTAACCTTTTTCTTGTAGGTGCGGAAGCACTGTCATTTTTCGTTGACTCCTAACCAAACTTGCACAGCAGTTATATATCCATAAGATCTCAGATGAGTTCTTGAACCACAAATGCCCCTGCTACAGGGTTATAAGCACATTTTAAACAGAACTTTAAAAAAAATTTCTCTGAAAGTTCAAGGCCTAACCCGAAGATATTTTACATGTACTATTGCATGGGGATTTGTTGAATTAGGGTCCCTGAGGTCAAATTTGGGGTTGCCACAGGGGTCACTGTTTTACATAAAGTTATATAGGGAAAATGTTGCAGACGCAATTATAGTACCTTCATTTTTCAGTGAGTCTTAACTAAACTTGCACAGTAGTTATATACCACAAGATCTAGGACAAGTTCTTGAACTAGCATAGAATCTGTTGCAAGTAGAGCGAATTAGGTCCTCTTGTTTTATGGTTGCATTCAAACTTTTTCCTCATGATAAATTACGGTTTCTATATTTAACTTTTTTCAGTAAAATTTATTAAAAAGCAATGAAAAAATTGAAGTTACACAGTTTATTAATTTTGAATTATATAATAAGAGAACATGGAAAAGATAGAAATTTAAAAGAACAACAATCAGAAAAACCTACCAGTCACTTGATTTTGGGTAAATTTTTTTATTTAAAACCAGTTTATATAGGAACCTTATCAAGGGGAATCACTATAAATATCTTGAAGAAAATAATTATCAAAATGGATAAAAAGTATCTCATTATTATTATAAATATAATCTTAATAGCTTAGTATGTCAAATCCAAAAATCAAATTTTAATTGAAGCGATAAACTTGAAATAAAATCAACGTTCTAAGAAAAGACTGCACTTAAATACTGTTTGATGACCTTCACATCATCATTCAGACTCTTTCTAAGATGAATTAATTTTAGTCTGTGTATTACAGATCAAAGTGAAATCAAATTGAAATCGAGTGATTCATTTAATATATAACAACATATGTTGTCATTTTAAATGAGAAATCTATTTTAGTCTAACCTAGGTGTGTAGCCCAAGTTAGAAAAGCCCTTGTCAATACATTATTTTGGCATGTTTAAATATATATCTTTTTGGCAACATGGGTCAGTGAGTATATATAGGCATGGAATATTGGGAAAAAATGTTTTTTGCCAGTTATAAAACTTGAAAAATCCTGGTATATTTATTCCCTTTAAGCCAAAAAACACATGAAACCATAAACTGATGAGCAAAATTTGTTATAATTTGGCCTAAATTATCCTTTTAAATTGGGCTTTCAAATAATCAGGTAATGACGATGTGAAGGCTGTCAAGCAGTATTTAAGAGCTGTCTATTTTAAGAATGGGTATTTTTATTCAAATTAACTCCAATTTAAATATTGATTATGTAACTTATTGGCAGATTTGACATACCAAACCATTCAGATTTTGTTTATTAATGATAATGAGATGCTATTTATCCATTGTAAAAACAATTTTGTTTTTAAGATGTGTATAGCATTTTTCCTGATATTATCCCTTTATGTTTTCATAAGGTGCCACAGGGTCCCGAAAAGGGTTAAAATTATTAATTTTTAGTTCAACTGTTTACAGGGTCCTCAGTGGCCAGGTGGTCTAAGGCTTCATCCCAAGATCACTCCTCTCACCTCTAATGTTGTAGGTTTAAGTCCTTATTGCTCCAAAAATTTATAGGGGAAAGTTTGTCAGTAACTTGCGTAAGGACAGGTGGTCTACTGAGATTCATTGAGGTCTTCCTCCACCAATACAACTGGATATGCCAAGTATAACCTGAAATGTGTTGAAAATGGCATTACCAATTTCTGGCTTTACTCCCCTTCCATTTTTTCTTTCAACACACCGATATACTTATTTACCAACTATACATAGTTATAATTATACAAGACATTGCGTCTCATTGTCAGAAAGTTATCAGTTGGAGAGATGGGTGTGCTCGAGTACTGGTTCACCTTCCAGAATCCCAGGAAAGATGGTTAACTGAGTGTCAATTTACCTCAATGGCATAAAAATGATACTAAATATTCAAAAAAACAAATTATTTAGATTTTTCTTCACCAGTAAAACTGGACATTAAAAAACGTAAAAAACCTTTAATAGTTTGAAAGGGAGGTTCACTAATCCAGCACTTCTTAGATAAATATCCATCAGTTTTACTTAAAGGAGAATAAAGTCCAGTAGTTATACCCCATTATTATATATCTGTCACACTTTCTTGGCAAACTTGTTTAAGAGCTTCAGTAAAATGTCTAGTTTCACACATTGTTGTCTTTGGGAAGTTGTGGCCCTTTCATTACCTTTAACGGAAAGTCTATTTATTGCTATTCCTCAAATTTGCAACTGATTTTGGCCAAACCTGCTCGTAACTTTCTGAATGATGTCCAGTTGTGAATACAGTTAAAATTGCTTTGATAGGAAATAAAAGGAACAGAAGAATGTTTCCATTTCTGGTTAACTGAATGTCAATTTGCCCTCAATGGCATAAAAATGATACTAAATATTCAAACAAACAAATCATTTAGATTTTTCTCCACCAATAAAACTGGGCATTCAAAAACATAAAACCTCTTCAATAGTTTAATGGAAGGTTCACTAATCCAGCACTTTGATGAATATCCATCAGTTTTACCGATACCCTAGTTGTACTTATTAGAATAAATTCCAGTAGTTCTGCCACGTTATTATTAACCTGTCGCACTTTCTCGACATTTTTATTCCTCCTTCACTTGTCAACCAATTTTGGGCAAACTTGTTTAAGAGCTTCAGTATTATGTCTGTAAATTACCTCCCTTTACATTATTTTAAATTATCATGTTAGCAGAGTTGTAAATTTACAGCCATTTTCTCAATTCTTTCCCTTTACAGTTGTCAATTTTTAAAAATTAAATATGCAAATGTTGAAACTGTTTGGAGTGCATAAATTCAAAAGCATATCTTCAAGCTAGTAATTGGGTGGGTGGGTTCGGGGGAGGTTTGTGGACTGAAAAAATATGCAAATTAGTATGCAAATGAATTTCACTGGTCATGTTAAAGAAAACAACAAATTTTCAATTTTACATATTTATTAATTATCAATAAACTATATTATAAACAATACAAATGTGTTCACAAAATTTATTACAACCAATTCCACCCTGTACAAGGAAATATCAATATTGCTATAAAAGTTTTGACTGATGACTGGCACTGGTGCTCCAATATAGCCTTCCGTTGCAAACATGGCAACAACAAAGGTAGGACTAGGTAAATCTCACTTGCCGTGCAATGTCCGCTTTCAGTGGAGAAATCCAGAAAAGCTACATGTATGTCCATATTATTTAGCCATGAGCATGACCCAAATTTATTCTCATCTGGTGTTTAATTGAAGCCAGATTTATCTCCCCTGCAAACTGCAGTATTTTTCTCAGTCCCCAATAGTATAGAGTTTTTATACTGAAACGATAAAGAAACACCAGGTGAATTTCACAGCCACATTATCAAACTAGTATAAGCAATATTTCACAGTTTTATAATATGTTTGTAAAGATATTTCATTAATGATTTTGTCAAGAATAATCATTGGCAAAATCATGAAATACCTTTATTCTAAAACTGTAAATATCATTTACAATAGTTTGATAATGTGACTATGAAATTCACCTGGTGGTGTTTCTTTATCCTTTCACTAAAGTATATTGGTAAGGAATATTTATATATGCATATATATATAATATAAACACAATAATTATAAATCTGTCTGATGTCCATGTATATTGTCAATGAACAAGAAATGTAGATGTATTCCACAAAAAAATGGCATTGGTGTTTAGGAAATGCAACTTTTGAATACTCTCCATGTGTCTGGTTATACCATTTATTTTAAATATTTATTAAACTTCCATTACTAATTAAGAAAGGCTGTTGTCCTCACTTAAGCTCAAAGGAAAAACTTCTTATGAATTAATATTTATTACTATTTCTTAATATTTATTACTATTTCCACTGCTCTGCTATTTAAAGTGACCATATTAGAGATTCTAGAAAACGTCAGCTATAACTTTAACAGCCTTTGCATCACGGCACGTATCGTGCTGAAGACACTATCTAGCCTTCAATGTCCTCTCAAGTTTTCGATCGACTGTCACGGCAACCACCATCACCCTGGTTAAGCATACAACTACAGGTACCATTATTGTAGGTTGCCAAGCATACAGCTACAGGTACAACAGTAGGTGCCGATAAATGCATGAAAGGAAGCCTGCCTCCAATAGCCCAGTCACACATGATGGAATTAAAGTAGATTGTTTATTCTCAGTTCTGATAATTGAAATGCAAGATTTGGCTTTGAAACTAATTACTAAAAACTGTTTTTCTTGGATATTTTTTTTTGTTTTTGTTTTTTATGTTAATACATCTGTTGATCATTTAAAATACTGTTTTAATGCAATGGTGCCATAAAATTAGTGTGCAATATTTGATCAGTATAAAAAATATTTAAATTGATGCAGACAGTTGGAGTCTTTGTTAGTGAGCTCTGTTCTTTCATAGGTAAGCTGGCAACTCAAACTTGTGTATCATACGAAAGCATTTTATAGACAGATCTCAATGTAGTTTAAATGTTACAAGTTGGGCGTCTCTTATGGTTTAACTGACAATCTTTCTAAAGTAATGAAGATAATGGACTGAGCTTGGCTCAATCCCATGACTTCAGCGGTAGGATGTAAGTTATCTTGAAACAGCACCTAAGACAATTTGACCTTGGATAACCGGACACCATTTAAAAAGTGTGAGCTCAATGTATTTTAAACAGAAGTGTCTTATGGTTACTCTGGAAATCATTATACTGGCAATCTTTTTTCAAGAAGTTATTGGAAAGAGCTTGGCTCAAACCTATGACCTCAGTGGCAAGAAGTAAGCGATTTTGCTTAGGTCATCTTGTTCATGGAGGACCTTTTGTCATTTGCAAAAAATGAGCTAAATGTAGCTCATACATGTATGTCGGTTATATAAAAGAAACAATAATAGTTTCAATGTAAGCACATGCATATTGTCAGTCAACACTACTGGAATACATTAAGTCCAATGCAAATGTTTCATGTAACAGTTCCGATATTTACATGAAAATGAATGTAGGTCACGGTTATGTGTTGCCAGTATTGTCAGCCAACACCACTATAATCAATACATTAAGTCTGTTGCAAATGTTTCATGTAACAATTTGGATATTAACATGAAAATGAAAATAGATCACAGTTATGTTGCCAGTATTGTCAGTAAATAATACTACTGGTATAATCAATACATTAAGTCTGATGCAAATGTTTCATGTAACAGCTTGGATATTAACAAGAAAATGAAAGTAAGTCACTGTTATGTGTTGCCGGTATTGTCAGTAAACACTACTACCGGTATAATCAATACATTAAGTCTGATGCAAATGTTTCATGTAACAGTTTGGATATTTACATGAAAATGAAAGTAAGTCACTGTTATGTGTTGCCGGTATTGTCAGTAAATACTATTACCAGTAAAATCAATACATTAAGTCTGATATAAATGTTTCATGTGACAGTCTGGATATTTACATGAAAATCAAAGTAGGTCATGGTTATGTGTTGCCAGTATTGTCAGTAAATACTACTACTGGTACTGTCAATACATTAAGACTGATGCAAATTTTTCATGTAACAGTTTGGATATTTACGTGAAAGTAGGTCATGGTTATATGTTGTCAGTAAACACTACTATAATCAATACATTAAGTCTGATGCAAATGTTTCATGTAACAGTTTGAATATTTACATGAAAGTGAAAGTAGGTCATGGTTATATGTTGTCAGTAAACACTACTATAATCAATACATTAAGTCTGATGCAAATGTTTCATGTAACAGTTTTGGATATTTACATAAGTAGGTCATGTATCTTTTATCCACTGTGGTATTGACAATTAGTGTTCACATGTCATTTTTTGTCTTTGTTTTATGTTTATTCCTCACATCTGCACCAAAGTGATAAAGTGTTTGTCTGTCCCCTGGGTAATAACTGTCTTTGGTAATATCTAACCAAGGACACTAACTCTAATAATATTAACATTCTTTTTACTAGTATTAACGTCTTGGCATCATTCCATTACAACATAAGGAACAATTATTTTTTAATTATAAGAGGGCCATATTGGACCTTGATCGCTCACCTATTGTAAAGGAGACAATACCAAAGATGACAGTTTTTAACAAGGCCAGGGCCATTAAATTTGTTCATTTCAGATATCATAGATAAATAAAGGCTAAGTTTTGTGAAAATCAAATGAAAGCTGCAGGTGCTGGAGAGTACATTAATTCAAATGCAATTTTTGGCAATTCAAGCGCCATAACTCCCAGCATTAATTATCCAATTTGGCCAGTTCAATTTAATTCGGTTTGAATATTTAGCGTACTGTTTATGCTAATGGTGGCTAACAGAAGATCAATTAACCACACTTTCCTGGGATCCTGAAAGGTTAACCAAAACTTGTGTACACTTCTCTCCACAGGTTACTGTTAACTTTCTCACTCAAATTAGCAGTGAGATGATTGACAATGAGACGCAATGTATTATATAAAAATCACAACAACTAGCCTCGCAGGGATTCGAACTCGAGGTTTAATGGTGGAGAAAGACCTTAGAAATAATCTGAGTGGAACATCTGTCCTTCCGCAAGTAACTGACAAACTATCTAATGTATAAATTTTGGAGCGAGAGGGACTTGAACCTAGAACCTTAGCGATGAAAAGTGATCTTGAGATGGCACCTTAGACCACTTGGCCTCAGAGGGAACCTATTGGATTGATAGCCAGAAGTGCTACTGACTGAGCTACCCAGGCCTTTGTCCACAGTATTATGGTTATATAACTACTATGTACTGGCAATGACCAAATGGAAAATGCTGGTGGTACAGTGCACAGATGGTCAAACAGAGAACTTTTAATGTCACGAGGGTAATAACTTTAGACATATATGATTCAATTTGGGCAGTTTAAATACCTGTCCTAGATATTATATGGTTATATAACTACTAAGAAAGTAAGGTAAAATAATAAAAAAATTCAGGTGCACACAACAAAATGTTTACGGACGGACAAGGTGATCAGAATAACTTATCTTAAGTTTTGCTACTGTGTTCTCAAAAATGAAAAAGAAAGCCAAAAATTTTATTGATTTGAAGTTTACATCTAAAATAGAGAGTATGTCGAACATGATATATTGAAAATAGAATGTTTTTTGCCAATTCTAAAATTTTGGAGAAAAAAACTGATATAGTGATACTGCTTTAAGTTTTGCTTAAATTATGCTTATAAGCCCTGTGGTGGGGGCATTTGTAGTTAAATCACACTGGTTCAAGAATATGTCTTAAGATCTTGTGATTATATAACTGCTGTGCAAGTTTTGTTAAGATTCAATGAAAAATGATAGTATTATCGCGTCTACACCATTTTCCCTATATAACTCAATGTAAAACAGCGACCCCTGTAGCGGCCCCAAATTTGACCCCAGGGACACTAATTCAACAAACCTTTACATGTACAATATATAAGGTCTCAGCCTTAAACTTTCAGAGAAAACGTTTTGTAAAATTTAAAATTAAAATGTGGTTATAAGCCCTGTGGCAAAGCCCAAAATTTACCACAGATACCCAAATTCAACAAATGGTTTATAGGACCTCCATGCAATGCTACATGTAAAATATCTTAGGTCTAAGCCTTGAACTTTCACTGAAAATGTGCTTATAAGCCCTGTGGCGGGGGCATATGTAGTCAAATGATGCTAGTTCAAAAACTTGTATGAGATCTTGTGGTTATATAACTGCTATGTTTGGTTAAGATTCAATGAAAAATGAAGGTGCTTTCTTGTCTACTAACATTTTCCCTCTATAACTCTATGTAAATCAGTGACCCCTGTGGCAGCCCCAAATTTGACTCCAGGGGCCCGACTTGGTCTCGGCCTTAAACTTTCAGAGAAGATGTTTTGTAAAACTTTGCTTAAAATGTGCTTATAAGCCCTGTGGCGGGGGCATTTGTGGTTGAATGACCCTAGTTCAAGAACTTGTCCAAGATCTTGTGGTTGAATAACTGCTGTGAAAATTTGGTTAAGTTTCAATAAAACAATGGGGCTGCTATCGCTTCTACAACATTTTGTCCTATATAACTGTATGTAAAACAGTGACCCATGTGTTGGCCCCAAATTTGACCACAGATACCCAAATTTAACAAATGTTTTAGAGGACCTCCATCTAACTTCCAAACCTTGAACTTTCAGAAAAAATGTTTTTTAAAGTTTTGCTTTAAATGTGCTTATAATGCCTGTGGGTGGGGTTGGGGTCATTTGTGGTCGAATAAAGCATGGTTCAATAACTTGTCCGAGATCTTGTGGTTATTTAATTGCTGTGGAAGTTTGGTTAAAATTCAATGAAAAATGAGGGTGCTAGCACGTTTACCAGAAAAAGGTTAATGGATGGATGGACAATTTACCATGATTGACTTGGGACTTATGAAAAAAAAATGTTTTAACATATGTTTAACAAATGCTTGATTTTCACCTAGTATCAATGTGCAAATCTTATATTGAAAATTTTGGTAAACATTCAAATCAATTCACTGAAAATTTATTGCAGGAGGTGTACATGAAATTTTGATACATGAAAAATTGCAATTAAGGACTGCACTATGTTCAATTTGAGGAATTCAAATGTTCAAAGCCAGATCATTCACCTGAACTTGTACTGAGAGTAAACAATTATTACTTCAACGGCACATGTATAACACTGGGTTACCACAAGCAGACTAATTTTCATGCACTTACCCAGATTGGCACAGTAGAGCCATCAAGTTAGAACAAGAGATGGATTGATCATTGTTGCATTTCTGATAGGCACACTAGAACTATCAAGTTAGAACAAGAGATTGATCAATCATTGTCGCACTTTTTGATAGTTAACAACAGCTATGTGTCGCAATGTCGTCTAGTATCTGCAAACACAGTCACCCTCTTTTGCCTTTCTTTTCATTATTTTTTCCTATTTTCATTATTTTGATTAAAATACTGTATTCTATGATCTTTTACAAATCAATTTACTTAATATTCTGATAGAACAAAATATTGGGTCACATTATTTATGTAATTTTAAAAAAGTTGAATTGATAAAAAAAATAATAAAAAAACCTGAATGAGAACTAAAATGCAAAATATGATTACTGATTTTTTGAAGAACTAAAAAAAAACAGACACATGGAAACCATCACTGCTACTGCCTAAAACAACCGCTCTTGTAAAATAGTTTTCATCAACATTTCTTGTCCACAGATAATACATGGGTATCAGACAGACTATTTATTGTATTTATATATATATAATATACGTATATGTATTCCTTATAATATATACAAATTACTCAATACTATAGAATGAGAAAAATACTGGGGTTTGTGAGGAGAAAATATGACACAATAAACTCCAAATGAGAACAATATCAAGTCATACGTATAGCTAAACAATATGAACATACCAAGCTTTTCAGAATTCTCACATAGAAGCAGACATCGCTGGACAAGCAAGAAATACAAAGTCATGTTCACCTCTGTCATCACCACGTTCACAATGGAAGCCATATTGGAGCACATGTATACATAGATTGATACTTCCAACAAGACGAAATCCAGTATTTGCCAGCCATTAGTTTACATCATTTTAAAAGCAGCAGATAACAATGCAATAGTTCACTTGGTTGTCTTATTTTTTTTTTCCTCTTTATAAAATATGGTTTTAGATTGTGGTTCAACACCATTTTAAACAAGTTATATATTGGATCCGGTTTTATTAATGAAGGTTCCAAAAGTAACAGGTAACTCACATGAAGTCTTTGAACCGAGCTGTGCCCCAAACCCACAAGACCCTTATATACAGTCGTGGAGAGTGGTCTAGCTTTAATGGGACCCCCCCCCCCCCAACCACTCCCACCCACACACGCAAAGGGTTGCCATATAGAAATTTCATGTTCTGTTCACAAGTTTGTCACACAGAGAGGGACTTCCATGACAAGATGTGTTGAGTGAAATATTTTGACCTGTAGAGAAACAGCACTAAGATGTCAAATATACGGCGCTGTTGTTGTATTATATTTAGCAGCAACAAGTTATATCCTGACAGTGTCTACCTGAAACAGTATTCCAAGTGCTGCCGCACTGGAATATCATGCAGCAGACACATGGTATAATACCCACCCAGTCACATTATACAGACACTGGGCCGACCAGACCTAGAACTCTCCTCTGAATGCCAAGCGCAAAGCCAAAAAACTGATAGTCTTTTGTATGACCCAGCTGGGGATCAAGCCAACAACCTTCCAAATGCAAGGTGGACGCTCTACCCAACCCTCATTCAACGATCAGGTGCCTAAATAAACTGAGTGGGGTTTGACACCATAATAATCACAATAGGTTATATGGCATCCTGTTTTATTAGCGGAGCAAGACCTCAGATTAGAACCATTGTCCATGAAAGAAAAACCTAGAACAAATCAGTCATGGAGGATCCCACCCAAAACAGAATTTATCTATTGCATATTACATAGCTGCTGCTTCTAATTGATGTCTTATAGTCAAAACTTTTACAAGCAATACAGAAAATTCTTTACCATGAGTTGCATCATCAGAAATCCATGAATCATATGTGGAGTTCCCTTAGTATAGTCCATATATATCACATGAATGATTGTACATGGTGGTACAACATTGATTTTCTCTCATTACTGGTTGTACAGGGTGGATTACAATGGTTCTTTCAATAACTAAATGAATATAAAAAAGCATAATTATGATCATAATTTTTTTCTAGTAGATAGTTAGCACAACTATAAATTTCTTCAATAATTAAAGGGGATATATCAGGGGAAAAAAGCTATAAATGTCTTAAAAAATAAAAATATTTTTAAAATTGATAAAAAGCATCTCATTATTATTAATAAATAAAACCGGAATGGTTTGGTATGTAAAATCAACCAAAACATTTGGACTCTTTCTCATTACCAATTGTACAGGGTGGATTACAAAGCTAACTTCTTTCAATAACCAAATGAATATAATATGAAAAGGAATAAAGGTAAAATTATAATAATCATTTTTTCTAGTAGATCTTCAATATTAAAACAGATCTTTTCTTTGAAAAGTTTCGATTCAAAAAAACGTGTTTTAAATATTTTATAACAACAATTTTGAAATTGTGTTTTCGAAAATAGAATGAAGGAATGAATGGGTTTTTTTTATGCATACCAACAAATTAAAGATTATTCGATGCCAACAGGAAGAAAGATTCCAGGTTCACTCTACATGTAATAAAAAAACAAATGAACATACAAATTGAAAAAAACATCAAGAAATGAAAATGCAGAACTGCAGAGTTTCAGCAAATTCTATCATATTACTCAAATTGTCACTTCTTACAATATGCATGAGATACAGTGATCCTATTATTTACCATCACTCATATGGCTCCCTGGAACCACAGAGGTTAGTAATTAAACCACAAAAATGAACATGAGTAAAAAATGATAAAATGAACACGACATCCTTGGAGGATTCCTTTGATCGAAAGCAATTCTATTCTTAGCCAGAACAACATCGGCTGTTTTTGAAAATAACAACAATGAACAAATCACATAAAAGTCAAGCAAGTTCACATGATTTTCCTTAATAAAGGATTTTAAAGATGCAGCAATTTGATAAAATAAAATGTTATCGTAAAGCAAAATGATAAAAACAACATTACAATTAAATGAAATAAACTTGTAAATGTGTAAAATGAATAAATGAATCTGGGTTTTACCAACACATTAAAAGTTATATGACTATAACAGGTTCACTCTCAACAAAAAAAAACAACAATAAAAAAAATATCAAAAATAATGGACATGACACTCTGAGGATCCCTTTCCCTCTGCGACTGGCCCAATTAGCTCAGACGGTTACGCGTCTTACTATCAATCTAGGGGTCGTGAGTTCAAATGCCCGTCCGGCAAGTCTCAGTGATGATTGATATACGACATACTTTGTAGTGTCTCATTATCATTTGTTTCTTACAGCGGATTCAAGTGGGAAAGTTATCAGCTACTTGTGGAGATGGGGTGTGCTCGAGTACTGGTTGACCTTTCAGCATCCCAGAAAACAGTGGTAAGGTTAACTGATCACCTGTTAACCCTCGATGGCATAAAAATCACGCTAAACATTTAATCAATCAATCAATCAATCTATCCCTCTGCAGATACTGATAAATAAAAAATGTCCGTTTTCCCAAAAATGCCTATGTAAAACTTAAAGTCCCACAGGCCCCTATCAATACTAGTCCCTTGATTTGTATAAACTTCAAACACCTCATAGTGATAACCTATATCATATATGAACAAATTTGACTGATCAGTTGTTGAGAAGAGTTTTGCTCAGATGAGCTTAAATCAGCAATACACTAAAGTGTAAAATAAATAAATGATCAATCTAGATTTTACAGCAAATCAACACATTATAGGTTATATGATATGGACGATTCCAGGTTCACTCTCCATGTACAAAAACAACAGATTAACATATAAATTTGAAAAAAAAAAAGAAAAAGGAACTATCAATGAATATGCTGAATGGACCCAATGCTTGATACTTGGAGAAATGCAGAGTTTCAGCAAATTCTAACCAAATACTCAATTTCCCAGCTCTTGTGACAATAATTGACATGACAAAAAGTGGACAAAACTCCCAGTTTGAGGAAAGCAGAGAATGATAGCAATACTATTCTTACTCTGAACAACAAACAAACTATAATATTAACAAAATATTCTTGCCATCTCTCATTTGGCACCCTGGAACAACACAGGGGTATGAAATTTAACCACAATAATGAACATAACACCCATTCTGAGGATTCATCCTCTGCAAATATCAACAACACATATATTACAACATATATGAAATATTCTCGCCATCACTCATTTGGCACCCTGGAACTACACAGGGGTTGATAATTTTAAACATGAACATGACAAAAAATGAAAAATGGACATGACACCCATTTCATGCAAATTGACAGTGATACCCCTCATACTCCAATAATTAGCATTTGATACTAAAACCTGGAATGAATGAATGAATGAATGAATAGGGTTTTACGGCGTACCAACACATTATAGGTTTTTCGACGCCAACAGGAAGGAAGATTCCAGGTTCACTCTACATGTACAAAAACAACAAATTAACATACAGATTAAAAAAAATACATCAACAAATGAATATGCAGAATGAACCTAGAACCTTGATAACTGCATAGTTTCAGTAAATTCTATTGTATTACTCAATTTGTCGCTTCTTACGACATGCATAAGCCACAGTGATCCTATTCTTGCCATCACTCATGGCTCCCTGGAACCACGAGGTCTTAACCACAATAGTGAACATGACAAAAATTGATAAAATGAACATGACACCCGTTTGGAGGATTCCTCCCCCTCTGCAGAGATTGACAGTGATTCTATTCTTAGCCGGAACCACATGGGCTCTAAAACCCGGAACACAAGTTTCTAACAAGGGGACCATCACTCACCAGCGGCACAGGAGACCATGACAAAGAAAGCAATTTATTCAAGTAAAGGATCACAACTGAGACATTCATTATGAAGTTAGATCTTACAGTATTAGGTAAATATTATGCAAGTTTGACTAGAGTTATGATTATTCAAGTGGCAAAATTTTAATTATATAATTTGTCCAGTTGAACCCAATATTATGGTTTTGTAAGTTTAGTCAAAATCCAATGGAAAATGCAGGTATTAACATGTCAAACAGGGCAATTTCTTTTTGAGTTAAGGGCCATAACTCTAACATTAATAATGTCATACGGTCATTTCAAGACCATGCCTGAAATTTTACATTTGAATAATAACTGTGTAAGGTAAATGAAAATTCAATGAAAATACAGTGAGGGGGCCATGCCAAAAGCAATATCAAATACTGTTATGATATTTATGATTCAAAAGCCATAATTATGCATATCAAACATTATGTTTATACAAATATTTTGTAAGTTTGGTTGGGACCCAATGAAAATTGTGGGTGCTAAAGTGTCAATTCAATATTTTACATTTCAATGCCAAATAGCGCAATGTTCAATGTTTCAATGGTCATAACTTTATATTTTTGATAGCATAACTAATATTGACCATTTCAAGATCTTGTACAAAATATTACTATGGTTTTATAACCTCGTAAGTTTGGTGAAGTTCTAAAAAAGAATATTGGTGATAGAGGGACCATAACTTTTAAAAGTTTATGGACTGACTACCAACAGATGACGGACACAGAGTGATCAGAACTAAAATTATATAAGCCCATATGCCAAGTGAGAATTGAGATAAATTCAAAACCCTAAATTGCAAAGGGACATACAGCAAAACTGAAAAAGTGTTACACTTATTCATCCTTTGAAATAATCCATACACATTTAAACCATATTAACCTCAAAGTATTACTAACTGAAACTCTATAATTTAAAAAGTATTAACATTTATGAATGAATGAATGAATGAATGAATGAATGAATGAATGAATGAATGAATGGCATTTTACAGCGTACCAATACACTGCAAGTCTTTCAACGCTAACAGGAAGGAAGATTCCAGGTGCTCTCTACATGTACAAAAACAACAAATTAACATACAGATTAAAACAAGAAATGTCACTGGTAAGCGTCACATGCCCCCCCCCCCCCCCCCCCCCCACCAAATTATCTGCGAAAATAACAATATATTTAATGTTAACTAGGTAGGGATTTAAATGTATCTATGTATATCAAGAGTAATGGACTGACATTTCAGACTTGATAGGCAATTTCATGATTTTTTACACTAAAGTGTGACCTTGACCTTTGTGTATTTGTGTAACCTTGACCATGAAATCTGATGCAAAGGTCTGGGTATTTCTGTAGGTAAATGCAGGTGACATATCACAATGACATGTTGATCACTTGTGTCAAGATATTTTAAAATCCCTCCAAGTTACAGACCAGACATGAAATATCAAACATACGGAAAGTGTGACAAGCCATCATATCATGCTGATGAATTGAGCCAAGTGTATTTGAAATTGATGTGTAAAGTTTCATTGCAGTATAATTTTATGCAACAGTTTCTGAGATATGACCTTGCATGCAAAACTTTAACCAAGGTGTGATTTCAATGCCAGGGTGAGTAGAAAAGCTCTCCATATTCTTTGAATAGTCAAGCTAACAATGAATATTATTTAAAAGGCTATCAAAATTCCAGTAAAATCTATATGGGGTGGGCAGATGGCACATCTATTTTTGGGACGTATTTAGGTAACAGGTTGGTGCTTAATGAAAAAAAAATTGTGGTAGGTTAAGTCATTTGACATTGCATTAAAATAAATTTATGTTGTACGTTGTTTGATTTTCAACCAAGTAAAAATAATTTCCAATTTCTTTAGTTTGAATTGAGAATTGATAAAATATATCAAACGCAAAAATATCTGAAAGTAGACGTAGTATCGCATGCGAAACCCGATGCTAGAATTGAAATAGTACTGGCCAAAATCTCCAGCTTTTAGTTGCGGAAGTCCAAGCCTAACCTAGCACCTCCCTCTCCCCACACCCCCATTTCACTGCGATGACAAATTTTTGGCATTGTTTACATTTTGCTTTTATAGTTTACATAAGATTTTAACATTTTTAACTGAAAAAGAAGACATATTTATTTGAACACTTAACAATCCTGCAGGTCTGTTTATTTTCGTATTCTACAATTTTCTGCAGGTCAATATCAGCAATGTGTTAATATCATGTGTTTTCGTGATTTTCAAATTGTACACTTCTCATAGTGGATTGAAATATATTACCTTTTTGTGTCTACTTTTTTCTGGTAGTTGAGTTTTTGAAAAATAAAAAATGACCATAGGTTGTATGTTCAGAAAATATTTTTGAGCAACAAGTTACCCATGAAAAAAAGTGCTTTCCGCACACCACATATAGATTTTACAGGAATAGCCCATATGATGTTTTATGTGAAACACTAAAACTAAATGAGTTTCATAACTTCAGTATTAACATCGATACACCAATGGGTATTTAAGTGTCTAGGATTTAGCATTAGTAATTTTTGTTGGATGGTTGAAACTCAGATTAATTAATTATGTGACTGTTTCTAGACACTTAAAAAACTGCTTTTTTGTGGCTAATATTTAGCCACACAAGTAATCAGCTGTCCTTGTCCATACATATATTGTCTTTGTCCATAGCTGTAACCACACATCTTGTCTGTGATCATATATAACTCCAATCATACATCTTGTATTTGTCCATAGCTCTAACCACACACCTTGTCTTTGTCCATAGCTGCAACCACACATCTTGTCTTTGTCAATAGCTGCAACCACACATATTGTCTTTGTCCATAGCTGTAATAACACATCTTGTCTTTGTCCATAGCTGCAACCACACACCTTGTCTTTGTCCATAGCTGCAACCACACACCTTGTCTATGTCCATAACTGCAACCACATACCATGTGTTTGTCAATAGCTGAAACCACACACCTTGTCTTTGTCCATAGGTGCAACCACACACCTTGTCTTTGTCAATAGCTGCAACCACACACCATGTCTTTGTCCATAGCTGCATTCTACATCTAGAAAGTCCCAATACCTTCTATGGTCCTATCTAAGTGCTTAATTTTCTGAACACATAGATCCTAAAAAAGAAAAGAAAGAGAATTATGAAAACGAATGTAAATAAACTGTGTTATTGTATTGTTGAATTGTCCAATAAAAAAAGTCCAGGACCATCACTTAGAAGTTCTCTATCTTATGTTCTTAATCCATGTAAATTCACCACCTGGCATGACAAGACACATTAACAATTTTGTGGGAAACTGTTTTGTAATAACTATGATACATGACTTTTTCGGGACAAAACTCACCATGTAACAGAGTTCTAAGGCAGTGACATCTTCTACTATATATCAAGAACAAGAGCTGTCAGAAGATAACAAAGCTCACCATGTAACAGAGTTCTGAGGCAGTGACATCATCTACTATATATCAAGAACAAGAGCTGTCAGAAGATAACAAAGCTCACCATGTAACAGAGTTCTGAGGTAGTGACACCATCTACTATATATCAAGAACAAGAGCTGTCAGAAGATAACAAAGCTCACCATGTAACAGAGTTCTGAGGCCGTGACACCATCTACTATATATCAAGAACAAGAGCTGTCAGAAGATAACAAAGCTCACCATGTAACAGAGTTCTGAGGTAGTGACACCATCTTCTATATATCAAGAACAAGAGTTGTCAGAAGACAACAAAGCTCACCATGTAACAGAGTTCTGAGGAAGTGACACCATCTACTATATATCAAGAACAAGAGCTGTCAGAAGATAACAAAGCTCACCATGTAACAGAGTTCTGAGGCCGTGACACCATCTACTATATATCAAGAACAAGAGTTGTCAGAAGACAACAAAGCTCACCATGTAACAGAGTTCTGAGGCAGTGACACCATCTACTATATATCAAGAACAAGAGTTGTCAGAAGATAACAAAGCTAACCATGTAACATAGTTCTGAGGCAGTGACATCATCTACTATATATCAAGAATGAGAGTTGTCAGAAGACAACAAAGCTCACCATGTAACAGAGTTCTGAGGCAGTGACATCATCTACTATATATCAAGAACAAGAGTTGTAAGGAGACAACAAAGCTAACCATGTAACATAGTTCTGAGGCAGTGACATCATATACTATATATCAAGAACAAGAGTTGTCAGAACACAACAAAGCTCACCATGTAACAGAGTTCTGAGGCAGTGACACCATCTACTATATATCAAGAACGAGAGTTGTCAGAAGACAACAAAGCTCACCATGTAACAGAGTTCTGAGGCAGTGACACCATCTACTATATATCAAGAACAAGAGTTGTCAGAAGACAACAAAGCTCACCATGTAATAGGGTTCTGAGGCAGTGACACCATCTACTATATATCAAGAACAAGAGTTGTCAGAAGACAGCAAAGCTAACCATGTAACAGAGTTCTGAGCAAGTGACACCATCTACTATATATCAAGAACAAGAGTTGTCAGAAGACAGCAAAGCTCACCATGTAACAGAGTTCTGAGGCAGTGACACCATCTACTATATATCAAGAGCAAGAGCTGTCAGAAGACAACAAAGCTCACCATGTAACAGAGTTCTGAGGCAGTGACACCATCTACTACCATCTACTATATATCAAGAGCAAGAGCTGTCAGAAGACAACAAAGCTCACCATGTAACAGAGTTCTGAGGCAGCGACACCATCTACTATATATCAAGAACAAGAGTTATCAGAAGACAACAAAGCTAACCATGTAACATAGTTCTGAGGCAGTGACACAATCTACTTTATATCAAGAACAAGAGTTGTCAGAAGACAACAAAGCTCACCATGTAACAGAGTTCTGAGGCAGTGACACCATCTACTATATATCAAGAACAAGAGTTGTCAGAAGATAACAAAGCTCACCATGTAACAGAGTTCTGAGGCAGTGACATCATATACTATATATCAAGAATGAGAGTTGTCAGAGGACAACAAAGCTCACCATGTAACAGAGTTCTGAGGCAGTGACACCATCTACTATATATCAAGAACAAGAGTTGTCAGAAGATAACAAAGCTCACCATGTAACAGAGTTCTGAGGCAGTGACATCATATACTATATATCAAGAATGAGAGTTGTCAGAAGATAACAAAGCTCACCATGTAACAGAGTTCTGAGGCAGTGACACCATCTACTATATACCAAGAATGAGAGTTGTCAGAAGACAACAAAGCTCACCATGTAACAGAGTTCTGAGGCAGTGACACCATCTACTATATATCAAGAACAAGAGTTGTCAGGAGACAACAAAGCTCACCATGTAACAGAGTTCTGAGGAAGTGACACCATCTACTATATATCAAGAACAAGAGTTGTCAGAAGACAACAAAGCTCACCATGTAACACAGTTCTGAGGCAGTGACATCTTCTACTATATATCAAGAACAAGAGCTGTCAGAAGACAACAAAGCTCACCATGTAACAGAGTTCTGAGGCAGTGACACCATCTAATTTATATCAAGAACGAGAGTTGTCAGAAGATAACAAAGCTCACCATGTAACTGAGTTCCTAGGCAGTGACACCATCTACTATATATCAAGAACGAGAGTTATCAGAAGACAACAAAGCTCACCTTGTAAAACAGTTCTGAGGCAGTGACACCATCTACTATATATCAAAAACGAGAGTTGTCAGAGGACAACAAAGCTCACCATGTAACAGAGTTCTAAGGAAGTGACACCATCTACTATATATCAAGAACAAGAGTTGTCAGAAGAAAACAAAGCTCACCATGTAACATAGTTCTGAGGCAGTGACATCTTCTACTATATATCAAGAACAAGAGTTGTCAGAAGACAACAAAGCTCACCATGTAACAGAGTTCTGAGGAAGTGACACCATCTACTATATATCAAGAACAAGAGTTGTCAGAAGAAAACAAAGCTCACCATGTTACAGAGTTCTGAGGCAGTGACACCATCTACTATATATCAAGAACAAGAGTTGTCAGAAGACAACAAAGCTCACCATGTAACAGAGTTCTAAGGAAGTGACACCATCTACTATATATCAAGAACAAGAGTTGTCAGAAGACAACAAAGCTCACCATGTAACATAGTTCTGAGGCAGTGACATCTTCTACTTTATATCAAGAACAAGAGTTGTCAGAAGACAACAAAGCTCACCATGTAACAGAGTTCTGAGGAAGTGACACCATCTACTATATATCAAGAACAAGAGTTGTCAGAAGACAACAAAGCTCACCATGTAACAGAGTTCTGAGGCAGTGACACCATCTACTATATATCAAGAACAAGAGTTGTCAGAAGACAACAAAGCTCACCATGTAACAGAGTTCTAAGGAAGTGACACCATCTACTATATATCAAGAACAAGAGTTGTCAGAAGACAACAAAGCTCACCATGTAACATAGTTCTGAGGCAGTGACACCATCTACTATATATCAAGAACAAGAGTTGTCAGAAGACAACAAAGCTCACCATGTAACAGAGTTCTGAGGCAGTGACACCATCTACTATATATCAAGAACAAGAGTTGTCAGAAGACAACAAAGCTCACCATGTAACAGAGTTCTAAGGAAGTGACACCATCTACTATATATCAAGAACAAGAGTTGTCAGAAGACAACAAAGCTCACCATGTAACATAGTTCTGAGGCAGTGACATCTTCTACTATATATCAAGAACAAGAGCTGTCAGAAGACAACAAAGCTCACCATGTAACATAGTTCTGAGGCAGTGACATCTTCTACTATATATCAAGAACAAGAGTTGTCAGAAGACAACAAAGCTCACCATGTAACAGAGTTCTAAGGAAGTGACACCATCTACTATATATCAAGAACAAGAGTTGTCAGAAGACAACAAAGCTAACCATGTAACATAGTTCTGAGGCAGTGACATCTTCTACTATATATCAAGAACAAGAGCTGTCAGAAGACAACAAAGCTCACCATGTAACATAGTTCTGAGGCAGTGACATCTTCTACTATATATCAAGAACAAGAGTTGTCAGAAGACAACAAAGCTCACCATGTAACAGAGTTCTAAGGAAGTGACACCATCTACTATATATCAAGAACAAGAGTTGTCAGAAGACAACAAAGCTCGCCTCTGGGATAAACTCACCACCCATGCAAAGATTGAGATTGGAGGCAAACACCAAAACTTAAACGCAACTTAACGCAAAAGTTTAACCTAGATGTCTACAGACAATGCCGATGCCCGGGTCATGGCAATAGCTCTCCTGGACATTCGTCCCGGTGAGCTAATAAAAGGGCTCATAATTCTGCCAAGAACTAAAATGTAGTTATCTCACTTGGTCCCCTTTATGGTAGTGAACACTCACATTAAGTTTCATACTACGTATGATTCATGTATGGGTAGTGGTTACTGGGATATAAACATAATATAATTATGTTATTTTTTTTTTAAAAAGCTATGGCAATGCTGGAGCGAGTACAATATCCCCATTCCAAAGAAATTCAAGATAAAATAGATAAATGCCTGGGGTGGGTCAAATTTATCCCAAGGCTCTTTCGTAACAAACTTGGGGGAAATCCATTTTTCTAACCATATTGATAAGAAAACTTTTAAGAATTTGAACATACAAAATGAATTCAATGTAATGAAGTGTTTAACAAACAGTGTTTTGATTGATTGAATATTAAGCATAATTTTTATGCCGTGGTGGCCTAACAGACGATCAGTTATCCTAAACACTTATTCATAGGATCCTGTAAGGTTAACCAGTACTGGAGCACACCCAATCGCCGCCAATAACTGATAACTTTCCCGCTTGAATCAGCAGTGAGAGATGAATGATTGTGAGATGCAAAGTCATAAATCAAACATCACGGAGATTGTTGCTGGGTGGGGATTTGAACTCACGACCCCTGGATTGACAATCAGAAACACTAACGACTGAGCTTATAACTTTTCTAATCTTGAACCCAAAGACTTAAAGTGGTGAGATAGGTATAAATCATACTCAAGCCAGAAAATTCCAAATTACTGAAAAAACTGACATGTACCTATCTGTGTCTGTACAGGACAGTTCCTTTGTTGTCATTTTTGTACAGGAAGACAGGTGTTGGCAGCGCCCCCGTCTTGTATCCTCTGTATCATTGTGCCTGCTAACATCCAGTACTATAAAAGAAAAGTCAATCAATATTCATATTTTACATCAAATGAAAGTTCTGTCAAAAATGAAACAAAAAATACCACCAGTAACTGACAAATGTCACAGAAGTTGTCTATAAATGTTGAATATTGATTGAATATTTAGCGTCATTTTTATACCATCGAGTGCTAACAGACGAACAGTCAACCCAACCACTGTGTCCTGGGATCCTGAAAGGTTAACCAGTACTCTAGCACACCCCATAGCCGCAAGTAACTGAATCTTGAATCAGCGGTGAGAGACAGATAATAATGATACACAATATAGTATATCAATCTCCCTGGAGACTGTAGCCGGGAGTGGATTCAAATTCACAACCCCGGGATTGATAGTCAGACTGAGTTAATCAAGCCTGGCTCTTTGGAAACAGTGACAATGGCATAGACATGTGAATGTAAAGATATACATATTAAGGCTATCTTCCAAGTTTTTACAGTTATTTGCTTAAAAACTATAATGCCTGATGGATACTCTGCCACTAAACTACCAATGTGGCGCAGTGGTTAATGTAATAGTAATTGTCATTCGTCTCACTGCTGGTTTAAGTAGGAAAGTTATCAGTTACTTGCAGAAATGTGGGTTGTGCTTGAGTTCAGGTTAACCTTGAAGATCCCAGGAAAGAGTGGTTAGGTTAACTGATTGTTTGTTAGCACTCGATGGCATTCAAATGAAGATAAATATTCAAATAAATCAAAACAGCCTCCTATTAATACCTGATGATTTATAAAAGTAATTATGACTTTTTTATGCATCACAGATGATTGCAAATCTGTATTATTACTAACAAGAACCAAACCAAACTTATGCTGTACCATTTGAAACTAGATACGAGAAGGTAAATTAACCTATCACTGAAGTGGATTAATTAAGTTGCATCACAAAGTTTGTGTCACGCAAATCTGTGTTTGATGTTGACGTATGCGAAGTAACAAGTCTCCACAAGAAGTGCAGTATGGTTAATACAGGAATGTTACTCAGTGGGTTAGTCAGCAATATTTATGCCGCACATCTACACTTAGTGTTGATTATATATGAAACATTGCGGAAATAGTATACTCCACAAGAATTTCGATATGGTAACAAGGGCAATAACTCTACTTGAGATTAGTCAGCAATATTTATGCCGCACATCTACACTTAGTGTTGATAATATATGAAACATTGCAGAAGTAGTTCACTCCGCAAGAATTGCAATATGGTAATAAGGGCAATAACTCTGCTTGATTTGTGTCAAACACATCTATACTTAATGCTGATCATGTATGCAACGTATCAAGTCAATTGCCTGAAAACTGTGGAATTACTTTGCTCAACAAGGAATGCAGTATGGTAAATACTGCAATATTACCAAGTGCAAGGGCAATAACATGGAATAAAGTCAGTATCACAGTGTCTACTTCCTGAAAACTGTGGAAGTAGTTTAGTCCATGAAAATATTAGGCATGAAATTAAGTCAGTGTCACGAAATTTGTGGCACACATATCTATACTTGATATTGATCATGTATGCAAAGTTTCAAGTCAATGGCATGAAAAGTGTGGAAGTAGTTCGCTTCACAATTTGCTACAGATCGAATGACACAGTGACTTCTATAAACCCTATCAATCTTTGTTTGTGAACTGAGAGATGTGTATAATAATAATAACCCTTTACTTCATAAAGACGCCTTTGGACACCTAATATAGATGCCTTTTGACACCTAATAAAGACGCCTTTTGACACCTAATATAGTTGCTTTTGACACCTCTAATATAGATGGCTTTTGAATTATTGGGTGAATTATGTTTATATTAACTGACAGAATGGAAAACAGTGCAGGAAGTGTTCAGATTCCTCATTATGAGCAATCTGAACTCTTTCTGCACTGTTTTTAAAGGCCTTCTGCGATTGGTGTGGGAAAACGCGTACCTATGGAGTAAAGGGATAAGTGTACCGGTAAATGAATATCTGAGAGATGAAAATGTACAATTTAATGATGGTAGTGTGATAAAATTTCTATTTCCAATTTCATTTATACATTTTTATTTAAGCTAGATTGCAAAGAAACCTCACAGCTTGTATAAATATATACTTTAACCCTTTTTTAACCCTTTTTAACTCCTTATTGAACCAAATCTTAATTTCTGTGACTAGATGGTGCTTTAGAACTCAAATAATAATTGAATAATAATTTTGCCCAAATGGATAAAAAAAAGTTTCTGTTTTTCTTATAGTATTCGTATATAAAATTCTAAGTCCCTTTATAGTACCCCTATAAAAATTAGCCCCTTAATTCTTATCTTCATTCAAACCCTACACATAGGGATAATTTATGTCACATATGAACAAATTTGACTGACTGGTTCTAAGAAAATGATTTTTGTAATTCCCAATTTTAACCTTTTTTTGGGCCCCTCCTGGCCACTTAACCCTTTACTCCATAGATACGCGTTTTCCCGCACCAATCACAGAAGGCCTTTGAAAACAGTGCAGGGAGTGTTCAGATTGCTCGTTACAATGGGTGAATTATGTTTATATCAACTGACAGAGTGGGAAACAGTGCAGGAAGTGTTTAGATTGCTTGTTACGAGCTATCTGAATTCTTCCTGCACTGTTTTCCACTCTGTCAGTTGATATAAACATAATTCACCCATTGCTGATATGTGGTGAATTAATGCTTTCAATATTAGGTGTTCAAAGGCGTCTCTATGAAGTAAAGGGTTACGATAGTGGAACCCAGTCTTTTTTTTACAAATCTGAACCTCCTTGACCAAACAATGATTAGAACTTTAAAAGCATGGACAAAATCAGTTCTATTTTAAAACAAGTGGCCCAAGAGGGCCTGAGAATGATCTACTGGCTCATAGCGACTGTAGCACTTCTTGAAATTTCAAAATATTAACCCTCTTTGGGGGTCATCTTAACAACTTAAGGATAAATACCACCATCACACCCATACTGAACAAAAAGTTAATTGCTATGAAAAGGAAATACTTTAAATTCCCATACCATTCATCTGTAAAAAAAAATATAGTCCTTGTACAGAACCCATATACATCCCAGCCCCTTGATTTGTCAAAATTTCAATCACCCACTCTTAGGGATTTGTTATGATCAGAAATGCTTTACATTTTAAGCAGAAGTTGTTTTGTACACATGGATGTGAAAATGAAAAATTTCAGTTTTCCCTATAATGTTCCTATGTAAAATTAAAGGCCAACTTGCAGGGTCCCTTTATATCCCAGCCCCTTTATTTGCAGATTCTTCAATCTCTTGCTGATGTAAACTTAAATGCAACTAAATGCAAAGTTTAACCTGGGTGTCCAAGTCCAAAAAGGGCCATAACTGTGCCAAAATGCAATCCAGAGTTATGGTTCTTATCTCTGTGTGCCATTGATGAGGGTAAACACAAATGCAAAGTTTCATTGACAACCAATGAGTGGTTGCATAGATATCTGAAACTTGTACACAAAAGTTTAACCTGGGTGTCTACAGACCACAACGACAATAGCTCTCCTTGGACTTCGTCCCGGCGAGCTAAAAAGTAGGGGCCATGTGTCACATAAGAGATTTTTTTTTCTGTCAAGTGTAAACACTATTGAAAAAAACGGAAGTATTATTCCAAAATATTGTATTCATACACCCATATCAGAATCTTTTTTTTGTTCTTCTAAATTCAGAATTCAAACATGACAATGCTTTTGAAATGTTCCAAATAGATTAACAATGCCACCCAAACCAAAAAATGACAATAAAAAAATGTGAAAAGCATTTTTAGAGAAAAAGAAACTAGGATTATTTATGAATTTTTTTATAAATTGGTTTTGACCTCCTGTATGGGAAACCATACCAATTTCCAGCAAAATTGCCAAGTTACAGGCATCAAAAACTGAAAATTTGGTCAAAATATCATTTTCTTGACAGTCATAGTTCCTGAGTCAGCCAAAAACGTATTTTAGGCTTTTTCAGTGATTTAACCATTTAATTCATGGACATCAAAAACTGTCAATTTTTTTCATTATAATAGTTTTATTACATATTGAACATATGTATTGACAAAATGAAAATTTGAAATAGTGTTCAAAATGTGAAATTTGCATTTTTTTAGGACTTCAAAAAAAAAAAATCACAAAAAAAACTATGACTTTTCATATAAATCCATGATAAATATGTAACTGTGACTTCAATTTATGTAATAAAATATCAATTTGTGCTTTTTAATTAAGGAAGTGTTTCTTATTAAACATTTCAGACCATAACAGTGTAAAAAAAGATGTTATTTTACCAATTATCAGGTCAACGGTGCATTACTGAAAATGGTGTGAAAAACAATCTCCAGAAGGCAGACCAAACTTTAGCAAACTTGAACCAAAATTTCATATCATAAGGTGTTTAACTAGGGTTTGAATAATCAACACATTGTAGTAGGTTATAACCATCAAACATAAATTTTGCAACTTTTCTTTACCTTTTTTATGCATTTTATGGACGACAAAATGCGAGAAAAGAAATTCGCTCGAGGAAAACACTGTAGAAATATAGGATTTAAAAAAGGTGTTCAAGGTGGTCAAAAAGGTAAAATTTATTCATTCTGCAATGAAAGTAATGATAAGAAATATGTAAGACTCTTGAAAGAGTCATTTGATGAAAGAGTTGTGGTAAATAAGGGAAAGCTTACCTTTAGAGATATTGATGTTTCCGAAACCAATGTCACTTGTTACGTCCGGTGGTTAAACGTAACACACTACCCAATGCATAGGCCAGTGCTGATAAAACTTAGGTTCACCCCCCGACTCATTAACTAACAAACTATATAGTCAGGCATGTGTACAGGCAATGTTCATCACTGAAATAAAAAAAACATTGTTTATATGGAAATGCATGTGATGGTGAATTAAATATTGATGCCGTGGCATCAAACAAATGGGGTCTAGCTTGGAGAAAGCGACTAAAATGTTCCAAATGCCCCTACATAAGTAAATATTATAAACTGTATGATGAGGTTAAAACAAACAAAAGAGGCAGGAAAGCTGCACAGGTAAATGTAGGTTTCCAAATGGGGCCTCCAGAAAACTTGTAAATGCAAATATCATACCACTTTCAAGAAATGCTATGCAAAAACTTGCTAACAAGGTTTGTTAGGAAGTACAAACTCTAAACCAAATTAACATGACTGAAATAAGGGAAAAAGCAAAAATTGACAATAAATTTGTGATGATGACAGTTGTTACAATAACCCGTTGTTCAAATCTGAGAGTACGCCTTTTCAGACAGGCACAATAGTCACTGCTACCATGTGTGAAAATAACACAAGAAACAAACAAATAATAGGTGCATATGTTGGTTGTTAAATATGTCCAGTTTCCACAAGATTAAAAATCAATGGTAGCAAATTTCAGTGTCCTAATCATCCGGGTCTCTGTACAGCAAATTTGAATGAAACCGAATCAATACAAAATGAAGCAATATGGAATGCATTGGTCACCAAGGATGTGAATAAACAACTTAAAATTACACATTACACTGGGGATGGTGACTCAAAAGCTCACAGTGGTGTTGATAAAGAACAGGGTACTCAAGTAACACACTTAAAAGATATCGGACACCTGAGTAACTCCCTTAAAAGGGAAATAAACACAAGACCGTTTAGTAAAAATATGTTTAGCAGGGTAAAAAAATAAATTTAAAGAACAGATTTGCTTTGTCAGTGAAAGGTAGATGTTTGGCAGAGCTTAAAAAAGCTCATGTGGAGTTTAACAGCAATATAGAGCTAATTAAAAGTAAAATGCCAGCTGCAATAGGAGCTATAGTGCTATGTTTAAAAGGTTATTGTGGTGACTCTTGCGCCAAACACAGTTTTGTTTGTCCTGGTGATTTCAGACACACTAAAATTTATTTACCATCAAACATCAAACTAAAAATGACTGACACTGATCAACAAATACTTTGTAAGTGTATAATGATGTTTCTGGGGCCTGACAGTATAATAAAAACCCAGCTTTTAACTTCTACTAAAAAAACTGAGGCAGTAAAAAGAGCATACCAAGCATGCTTGCCAAAAGCTGTTACATTTCTACAAAATTGTCTTGGTAGAATTAATGACCCAATTCTACGCATAAATCATGGCTATGCAGAGTTGGTATTAATTAAGTGCCAGACACTTGGCGTAAAATTTCAGCATGGTTCTTCTGTAATTAAACACTTGCTTCAAACCAACCTACGAGAAGTATGGAGTGAAAGTCTGAGGTTTATGGTTTGAGCGAAGACATCGCGATATGCTACTCGCTTGCGACGATACAAAATGCACTCAGAGTTGCACTATTAAAAGGGTATGACTGATCTAAAACCAAACTTCTCAAACTTGCAACAACTTAATGATCACCACTATGCATAAAATGGTATAGCTCTATAAAATATAAACAAAACTAAGTTTACCATAATATATACAGTGGCTGAATCAGTCTGTTGTGCTCTGGACTGTCTGAAACACTGAACTGCGAAAAGTTGCACAAACACTGAAAAATAAAAAAACAAAAGCTAACAGTTTACTGAAGAAAATAAAACTGTAAATATGTAAATAATGAATTGAGTATCTATTTGTTTGTTATTTTAATGATGTTTTAAGAACTAACAACATGAAATGGTACATAAAAGCTATAAAATGCAGTCGGGAAACTGAAAATTTGACAAACTGTGTGACAAGCACTTGTCGCCACATGCTGGCGATCATTATTTATACATTGTGGCTCTAAGCTTAAATGTAATGGATTAACACACAAATTGAAATGACATAAATGTGACCCTCTGGTAACTCTTGAAAACCATTATTTAACATATATATAATTCTATGTACATAAAAGTGCTTTGAATGTTGTTGATTTGGAAATTAAACATGAATTTTCCCATATTTTGCCACCCCGCTCCTACATGTACTCCCTAACCACTTAATACACCTTTGCCCCAATGATTTTATGCTATTTTCATGTATTCTTTGTTTAGTTGTTTAATAAAATGATCCTGATCCATCGTTGTTGCTGAAAATCTTGCAGACGACAGTTTTAAAAATGTCAACAATTACCAGTAGTCTCCCTTATAGGTGTAAACCCACCACTGATTTTTGTTCTTTATTCTATAGTAAATAATAAAAGTTTGAAGGCTTGTCATTCATAGAGAGTACCAAATTAAAGAAGTGAAACTTACATATTCCTGTTTGTCAACCTCTACACTACCAAAATATGATGAAAAAAGTAGGAATCATTGTCACATAAGAGATTTTGTTTCTGTCAAGTGTAAACACTGTTGAAAAAATGGAAGTAAACTTCCAAAATATTGTATTCATACACCCATATCAGAATCTTTTTTTTGTTCTTCTAAATTCACAATTCAAACATTACAATACTTCTGAAATGTTCCAAATAGATTAACAACACCACCCAAACCAAAAAATGACAATTAAAAATGTGAAAATGCATTTTTAGAGAAAAAGAAACTAGGATTATTTATGGCAGCCATTATATGACTACCCCACGGAAGCACTTCCTGTTTTGCAATGGTGGTACTATGTCAAAACACAAAGTCCCCTTATAGAGCCTTTATACATCCCAGTGCCCCTTGATTTGTACAAACTTAAAACTTTTAATCATAGGGATAATTTATATCAAATATGAACAAATTTGACTGACCAGTTGTAGATAATAAGATTTATGCAAATGTTCAATTTTAACCCTTTTGTGACCCCACCTGGCCCATTTTGGAATGTCAATGGTTCTTATTGAACAATATCTTATTTGTTACAACTAGAAGATGCATCAGAACTCGGATTGAATATAAAAAAAAATAAATGGATGAAAAAATTAGAATTTTCCGTTTTCCCATAGTATTCCATATAAAAACAAGTCCCTTCATTTGTTCAAACTTTAAACCTATACTTTTGAGAAAATCTATATCAATTATGAAAAAATTTGACTGACCTGTTGTTGAGAGGATTTTGGAAGATTTTTATTATAACACTTTTTTTATCCATCCTTGTCGTTCCCTTAATGGAAAGTTAATTCTCCTTATTGAACCAAATCTTATTTCCAATGACTAGATGGTGCTTCAGAACTCAAATTGAATAATAATTTTGCCCAAATAGATGAAAAGATGAGAATTTTCTGTTTTCTCATAGTATCCCTATGGAAAATTCTAAGTCCCCTTACAGGGCCCCTATAAATATTAGCCCCTTAAGTCCTATCTTCATTCAAACCCAACACATAGGGATAACTTATGCCAAATCTGAACAAATCTGACCAATTGGTTCTGAAGAAAACGATTTTTGTAATTCCCAATTTTTACCCTTTTGGGGCACCTTCAGGCTGACCCCCTTATTACAGTGGAACTAAGTCATTTTAACAAATCTGAACGTCCTTGACCAAATAATGCTTCTGTAAAAATATAGGCAAAATCAGTTCTTTTTTAAAAGAAAATATTAATGTTTATTATAATGACACATGTCCCCTTATTGAACCCTCAGTGCGGGTTCATTTTAAACCCCAGGGACACCATTTGAACAAATCTGATAGAATAATAGTTGGTTATCTTTACTATATAAATATTTTCAAAATCTGTTGGGCAGTTCAAGAGAAGATTTTTTAAGTTTTGGACTATTTTTAGTATTGGCAGCCATCTTGAATTTCAGATTGAAAAACAAAAATCTTCTGTATAGACTTCTATGCAACAGAAACGTCTATGTTAAATTTGAGTTTTAATTGGACAAGTGGTTTCAGAGAAAGTGCTGCTAACAGAAGACAGATAACAGACAACAGATAACACACAACACACCATCACATAATCCCGTCTGGCAAAGGCCAGTAGAGTTAAAAACACAAAAACTATTTGAACAAACCTTTAAAACATCTGTTTCTTCTTAATTACACTCCAGTACTGTATCACATAGCAGCTGATTTTTTTGTAAATACCCTTGTTTTTCTCCGACCGTATGAAGATCTCTGTAGGACTAACAACTGTCAGGTTTTGGGCATTTAGTTCTGAAAGATCAACAATATATTTACAGTGTTACAGATGTTGTTACCCAATGTATTCTGGCATACATTGACTGTTTGGTTCTCAAGGACCTACAATACATTTACAGTGTAACAAATGTGCTAGGTCCAATATATTCCGGCAGATTTAGGACATTCGCTTCTGAAGGACCTACAATACATTTACAGTGTTCCAAATGTGCTAGGTCCAAAATATTCTTGCTGATTTATGACATTTGGTTTTGAAGTAACTACAATATATTTAGTGTTACAAACGTGCTAGCTCCAATATATTCTAGCAGATTAAGAACATTTGGTTCTGAAGGACCTACAATACATTTACAGTGTTAAAAAAATGTGCTAGCTCCCATATCTTCTGGCAGGTTTTGGACATTTGGTTCTAAGGCCATCCTTAAAAAATATATTGTTTGCCATGCTCCTACCTACTCACTCAAAATTGCAGCTACACTTTTTTATTGACTTTCTAAGCATTTTTTTTTTTTCATGATTTTTGTCGGAGCACAGCAAACAAATATTTTGTTAAGGATGCTCTTAATGTTCAAAACTTGCGTGTTTTTAAGGCTGGTGATGGGAATTTAAGAACAACTGCAATGGCACAAAAAAGCAAAATTGATATGTATATCGGGATTTCACATAGACCACTCACAACAACTTTTGTCAAAATGTGGTCATAGGTTGTGGAGAAAAGCACACACAACAGTTTTCATTCGGACTGCACCTTGGCCAAAAGTCACAGAAACGGAATGCAAAAGGGATTTTCAAAGCATTTTTACTGACAAGATTTTAATACCAAAGATACAAAGGGATATAGCTCAGTCAAACAAGAGACCTTCTTGTGTTGTTGTTTTGTTGTTTTTTTTGGCGATCTCAAATTTGACTCTAGAGACTTGTTTCAACAACCCAACTTGGCCAAAAAGCCAGACTTCAACTTTACTGACAAGATTTCAATACCAAAATACAAAAGGCCAAAGCTCAGTTAAACAAGAGTCCCTCATCTTTTGTTTTGGCTACCTCAAATTTGACCCAAGAAACTTCACTTCAACAACCCATTTAGGGGACCTCCATGCGATGCTTTATGTAAAATATCCATGATCTATGGCTTGTGCTTTCAGAGAAAATATTTTCCCTTATTAAAGTGTGCTTACAAGTCCTGTGGCAGCTGAATTTGTGGTCAAATCATACTGGTTCAAGACCTCATCCAAGATCTTGTAATTATATAACTGCTGTTGAAGTTTGGTTAAGATTCATTGTGAAATAGGGGCGCTAATATGTTTACAAGAAAAAGGTTAACAGACACTTGACAACAGACAATTTACCTTGACATAAGCTCTGCTGGCATTTGGCCACTAGAGTTAAAAACCATGATTGAACCAATGGGATATGCCCAAAAAGACCTCACACTGATCCTTCCCTGCAATGTTAGGTTAAATCTGTCCACAGATCTGATGTCAGAGAAGTGCTCCAGACAAGATGTTTAAATCTGAAAATTCACAGAGCCACAAATCTGTCAAAAACCATCTAATTTAAATTAAACAAAAAAGGGATTTGCACAACAAAACCTCACACTGATCCTTCCCAGCAAGTTTCAGCTAAAGTCACCTACAGAAGTTGGAAGAGGCATATCCAGACAGAATTGTGTGACAAATGGACAGAAAAATGGATACCTAAGTGACTTTTGTATGTCAGTCAGATAATTGTGTCTATTTTTAGCCACAAAAATTACTTCTTTAAAAGCAACACAATCTTTTTTCAACTGTCCAAACTTATCCTTCCTAGTAAATTTCCAAACCCTAACTTTAGGCATTTAAGAACACATTTGTTTGTACATACAGACGGAAAGCACAAAAACAATATATCTGCCTGAGAGGGGTAGACATAATTAAGATCATAAATAGAATACTAAATACTTATGCCTTCCCTACACAATTTATTGAATTCAACAAGAAAGCATAACAATGACTTTGCATTGCATTTATTTATCCAACACCCAATAAACTTTGTGGGGAAAGACACCAATGTTGTATTTCTGTGTCAGCACTACAAACCTAATCTCACCATTCCTCTTGTCTGCTTCCTCCTTCTTCTTCTGTTTCTCTGCCAACTTTGCCATGATCTCCTCTGCAGCCTCGGGCAATTCCTCAAACCTCAACATCTGGAGTAAAGTTGATGTTTTTTACTTTTACAGGTTATATTATGACATGTCTACATGAGAAAGTAATTCTGAGCACTGCTTCACTGCAGTATCATGCTGCAGAAACATGGTATGATTCTCCATCCAAGTCGCATCATACTGACACAGCACGACTTAGAAATATCATCAAAGCGAGGTAACTTGCAGTACCAAGTCTTTGGTATTAACCACAGTAATGATTTGAACAAACATGAGAGAGATTTGATGATTTTAATTTCATAAAATTAAAACTTCCATAGTCACAAGACTGGAAAATTGCACTCGTCCACACACCTTGACGAGTACTGGTAAACATTTGTCCAGGACTAGTTACATTTAATGAAACTGACCTAACAGCATATATTTTTTTCATAAAGGGCCCATTAGAAATACGTTAAAACTTTAATGGGTTATTCCGTGTAATATATATGGCTTAAATCTATGTAACAGTGCTATACTAAAGTTGACAGTTGTGAGAACTATGCAATACTGTGATTTAATATTTGTATTTTTGTGATATTTACCAGTGGTATTTGTTTGTATTCATGATATAAATATATAAATACATTATATATTCACAAATGATTCTATAAATCTACTTTCTATATTCACAAATAAATCTATAAAAGTACTATCTGTATTCAAAAATAAATCTATAAATCTACTGTTTATATTCACAAATGAATCTATTAAACTGTGAGCCAGGCCCGATTTGCTCAGTCGGTTACGCGTCTGACTATCAATCCAGGGGTCATGAGTTCGAATCCCTTGCCCTGCAACAATCTCCGTGATGATAGATATACGACATCGTATTATTCGTCTCTCACCACTGATTCAATTGGGAAAGTTATCAGTTACTTGTGGAGACAGGGTGTGCTCGATAACTGGTTAATCCCAGGAAACAGTGGTTAGGTTAACTGATCGTCTGTTAGCCCTCGATGGCATAAAAATGACACTAAATATTCAATCAATCAAATACTACCTTGTGATATTCACAAATAAATCTATAAATATACTACCTATCTTTATGAATAAATCTTTAAATCCACTATCTGTATTCATGAATAGATCTATATATCTATTATCTATATTCACAAATAACTTATAAATCTGCTTCCATATTCACGAATAAATCTATAAATCTACTATCTAGATTCACAAATAAATCTATTTTCTATAGTCATGAATAAATCTATATATTCATTATCTATATTCACAAGTAAATCTATTATATTTCTATAATTTTATGCATTCAAAATAAAAATTTGGACAAGTAGGACAATTTTAAGTAAATTTTGACTCTGAATTAATGTGTAAAAATATTCATTGTTGTATTTAATATTACCTGTGACTTCATGTTAAATCTGGAATCTACAATTGGTGACTGTGGATGGACGATCAAGATCATCAAAAAGGAAATCATGGCACGGGACTCCATTACACGAGATGATTATATTTGTCCCTGTCTAAAGCAATCAGTAGTGATTGTTTATAACTCTCCATCATGAATCTATCCAATAAATAAAAAGAAATGTCACTGGTAAGTGCCACATGCCCCACACAATTAATAGTCTCTGAAAATAATGATGTATCCATGAATATCAACAGTAATGGACACACATAATTAATTGTTTTTATTTACATTAAAGTGTGATCTTGACCTTTATGTAACCTTGACCTCTGATGTAAAGATCTGGGTATTTCTACAGGTAAATGCAGGTGACACATCATCATGACATGTTGATCACTTGTTTCAAGCTATTTTAAAACAAAGTTACAAACCACACATGAAATATCAAACAAACTGAAAGTGTGACATTGACCTTTGATGTAAGGTTCTAGGTCTTTATGCGACACGTCGTCATGTCGTGTTGATCATTTGGTAAATTGAGCCAAGTGTTTTTTAAATCCATCCATGAATAACAAAGTTACAGACTGAACTCAAAATCTCGACCAGACTCAAAGTGTTGTCAAATGAACTCAAAGTGTGACCTTGACCTTTGAGGTACAGGTGTCAGGCTTACTCGCAACACGTTGTCATGTCATGTTGATCATTCGTTGTAAGTATTAACAAAATCCATCTATGCATGACAAAGTTACACACCGGACATGAAATACCTGACAAATGGATACTGCAATTACTGTATGCCACCCCAAATATTTTGGTATGTGGGGGGGGGGGGGGGGGGGGGGGGGGGGGGGGGGGGGCATAAAATGGAGATGGACATATAAGTGTGATCACAGTAAGATGTAACAGTTTTAAAAAATCCATGTGACATGTTCTGTAAAATGTGCATGCTCAGGGTATTCCCCAGAGTCATAACGCATGTGGCATGTGACATTCCTTCAAAAGATTAAGTTGATTAGCAACATCCCTTAATTGTCCTGACATGTCTTACCACCTGGTGCGACTACCATTAAATAATTCCATTATGCAAGTCCATCAGTAAGTAAACAAGTGACATGTGTAATCAATAGATATTTCACAGACCTGTCATAATCACATGCAAGTGTAAAATGTAGGTGTGTACAGGTAAGCCAATCAGAACGAGGTATTTGAAGGTTACTCCGCCTAAATATAGAATGCGGTGTCCTGTGACATTTATTGATTCAAAATTGTTTTTCACAATATTTAAAATCGATTGCTGACAAAGGTGTTGGCATTAATTGGTTTGCATCTGACCTTTCAAACGATTCATTAACCTCCCAATCACATGAAGTCTGTGTAGTATATATGTCATCAATCGGAACAAAACACTTAATAAAGTGTGTCATGACCATTTCTCAGATTAAGACAACTAGAAAAAGAATTATAGAAATAGAAGTATAAATAATGGCTTCTGCTGACTTTTCAAACCATTTGTTTCATTGGGCTAAAAACAAATATTAACCTGTGGTGGAACATGTCAAAACAGGCTTCTCGGGCTGCACACTGTTGCATCCTGCATCACACAGTTCATACTGCACTTTTAAGTAGGTTACCTATTTGTACCCCTCCTGTTTTTCTTTTACTTCTATCGACTTTTTAGCCTTTTTACTTTTTCAATACTACGATTTCAAATGTTACTCAGCAGAATAACTGAGTATGCCACGATACGCGCCTTCTAACATGAATGGTGAATCTATACGACATAGGACCCATTACAGCATATACACGTCGGGCAATGGGCATGTTTAAATTTGTTATCTTTTTGGTAGAAAATTATTGTTGACATTATATAGTAAAGTTATATACGAACATTTTGTGCCAACTTACGTTTTGCATTGAAATATTTAACGACAATTCTTCAGTGATAGAAAAACGGTAACACCATCACGTTCACAAGATTGTTTTTTAGTGGTTTTTTTTTTGTTCTTCATAGGACCGTTAGACACACTATTAGGTGGTATTATACTCATAACTTTATAACCAGACAAAGTGTATACTTACTAAAACATTTATATCTTAGTTGGTCGGGTAATTTAACTATATTCGAAGTAAACAAAAAGACATCGCGTGCTTTTTCCTCTTCATCCGGGCATTTTTCAAGGCCACCCTAAAACACCGACTTTCTAGCTTACTTCAGGTATGGGCTGACCAAATTAAGCCAGAAAAAACGCTAACCATTCAGAAAACACTGGCAAAGTCAATAATACACTGTAAATATTTTTTTATTAAAGTTATGATGATTGGCGAGCAGGAAAATGTGATTATTTATCAAGAAGGCCACAATGGCACTAAATTGTTCACCTGTTGCAGAGGAGACAATGCCAAAGACGGCAATTTTTGCAGTTGCTAGAGTGTTCATAAATTCATATATATGTAATGCACTTTTTGTTGATTCAAGGACTATAACACCCGACATTAATTATCCATTTTGGCTAGTTCAAGAACTTGTCCAAGATATTATGGTTACATAAGAACTGTGTACGTTTAATAAAAATCAAATATAAACTGTAAGTGCTAGAGTGAGTGCACACAACATCAAATACACACAATTTTTTGACAATTCACGGGCCATAACTCTGACAATATTTATCCGATTAGCCAGTTCAAGAACTAGTGCAATGCATTATGGCTACATAATAACTGTGTAAGTACATGTATCTAGTAAAGACCATTTCGAGCTCAAACACACCAAGTTTTTTACTGTCGTTCATCTAGAATGCCGTCAACGAGTCTTGTGAAGATATGAGCACACGTTCAGTGCATTGGCTGGGCAGCGATTTTGACGAAATATAGTGAAAAGATGGCTTCCCTTCCCGGCCCAAATGCAAGCCCTTGGCAAATACTTGGATTTCATTGCACAACTCAGGTATCTAGTAGAGACAATATCGAACTCAGAGACACCAAGGTTTTGACTCTTGGTCATCTAGAAGGCCGTCAACGAGTCTTGTGAAGATATGTGCACACGTGTAAGGCATTGGCTGGGCAGCGATTTTGACGAAATTTAGTGAAAAGATGACTTCCTTTCCCGGCCCAAATTCCACCACTTGGCAAATGCTTGGGTTTCATTGCACAACTCAGGTATCTAGTATATAACATTTCGAACTGAGAGACACCAAGTTTTTGACTCTCGCTCTTCTAGAAGGCAGTCAACGAGTCTTGTGAAGATATGTGCCAACGTTCAATGCATTGACTGGGCAGCTATTTTAACTACATGTAGTGAAAATATGGCTTCCTTTCCCTGAGCAAATGCCACATTTTTGGCAAATACTTGGGTTTCATTGCACAACTCAGGTATCTAGTAGATACCATTTCAAGCTAAGAGACACGGAAGTTTTTTTACTCTCGCTCATCTAGAATGCCGTCAACGAGTATTGTGAAGATATATACACATGTTCAGTGAATTGGCTATGCAGCGATTTTGACGAAATAGTTGGGTTTCATTGCACATCTCAGGTATCTAGTAGAGACCATTTCCAGCTCAGAGACCACCAAGTCTTTCACTCTGACTCATCTAGAAGGCCGTCAACGAGTCTTGTGAATATATATGCACACGTTCCGTGCATTGGTTTGGCAGCGATTTTGACGAAATTCAGTGAAAAGATGGCTTCCATTCGACGACAAAAAGCCACACCTTCGCAAATAATTGGGTTTCTTTGCACAACTCAGGTATCAAGTAGAGACCAGTTCGAGCTAAGATACACCAGGTTTTTTACTCTAGGAGGCCGTCAACGAGTCTTGTGAAGATATGTGCACCCGTCCAATTCAATGGCTGGGCAGCAATTTTGACGAAAGGTAGTGAAAAGATGGCCCAATGCCACCCCTTGGAAATACTTGGGTTTCATTGCACAACTCAGGTATCTAGTAGATACCAGTTTGAGCTCAGGGAAACCTGTTTTTTTTACTATCGCTCATCTAGAAGGCTGTTAACGAGTCTTGTGAAGATATGTGCACCTTTTCAGTGCATTGGTTTGGCAACAATTTTGACGAAATGTAGTGAAAAGATGGCTTCCTATTCCGCCCCAAATACCACCAGTTGGCAAATACTTGGGTTTCATCGCACAACTCAGGTATCTAGTAGATACCATTTCAAGCTAAAAGACACGAAAGTTTTTTATTCTTGCTCATCTAGAATGCCGTCAACGAGTATTGTGAAGATATATACACATGTTCAGTGAATTGGCTATGCAGCGATTTTGACGAAATAGTTGGGTTTCATTGCACATCTCAGGTATCTAGTAGAGACCATTTCCAGCTCAGAGACCACCAAGTCTTTCACTCTCACTCATCTAGAAGGCCGTCAATGAGTCTTGTGAATATATATGCACACGTTCCGTGCATTGGTTTGGCAGCGATTTTGACGAAATGCAGTGAAAAGATGGCTTCCATTCGACGACAAAAAGCCACACCTTCGCAAATAATTGGGTTTCTTTGCACAACTCAGGTATCTAGTAGAGACCAGTTCGAGCTAAGATACACCAGGTTTTTTACTCTAGGAGGCCGTCAACGAGTCTTGTGAAGATATGTGCACCCGTCCAATTCAATGGCTGGGCAGCAATTTTGATGAAAGGTAGTGAAAAGATGACCCAATGCCACCCCTTGGAAATACTTGGGTTTCATTGCACAACTCAGGTATCTAGTAGATACCAGTTTGAGCTCAGGGAAACCTGTTTTTTTTACTATCGCTCATCTAGAAGGCTGTTAACGAGTCTTGTGAAGATATGTGCACCTTTTCAGTGCATTGGTTTGGCAACAATTTTGACGAAATGTAGTGAAAAGATGGCTTCCTATTCCGCCCCAAATACCACCAGTTGGCAAATACTTGGGTTTCATCGCACAACTCAGGTATCTAGTAGATACCATTTCAAGCTAAAAGACACGAAAGTTTTTTATTCTTGCTCATCTAGAATGCCGTCAACGAGTATTGTGAAGATATATACACATGTTCAGTGAATTGGCTATGCAGCGATTTTGACGAAATAGTTGGGTTTCATTGCACATCTCAGGTATCTAGTAGAGACCATTTCCAGCTCAGAGACCACCAAGTCTTTCACTCTCACTCATCTAGAAGGCCGTCAATGAGTCTTGTGAATATATATGCACACGTTCCGTGCATTGGTTTGGCAGCGATTTTGACGAAATGCAGTGAAAAGATGGCTTCCATTCGACGACAAAAAGCCACACCTTCGCAAATAATTGGGTTTCTTTGTACAACTCAGGTATCAAGTAGAGACCAGTTCGAGCTAAGATACACCAGGTTTTTTACTCTAGGAGGCCGTCAACGAGTCTTGTGAAGATATGTGCACCCGTCCAATTCAATGGCTGGGCAGCAATTTTGATGAAAGGTAGTGAAAAGATGGCCCAATGCCACCCCTTGGAAATACTTGGGTTTCATTGCAAATCTCAGGTTTTTTTACTATCGCTCATCTAGAAGGCCGTTAACGAGTCTTGTGAATATATGTGCACCTTTTCAGTGCATTGGCTTGGCAACGATTTTGACGAAATGTAGTGAAAAAATGGCTTCCTTTCCCGACCCAAATACCACCAGTTGGCAAATACTTGGGTTTCATTGCACAACTCAGGTATCTAGTCGAGCCCATTTCGAACTCAGAGACACTAGTTTTTTTTATTCTCGCTCATCTAGAAGGCCGTCAACAAGTCACACGTGCACACGTTCAGTGCATTCGCTCGGCAGCGATTTTCAAGAAATGTAGTGAAAAGATGGCTTCCCTTCCCGGCCCAAACGCCACATCTTGGCAAATGCTTGCGTTACATGTACAACTCAGGTATCTTGTAGAGTCAATTTTAAGCTCAGAGACACAAAGAATTTTACTCTCCTTCATTTAGAAGGACATTAACGAGTCTTCTGAAGATATGCTCACACGTTCAGTGCAATGGCAGGGCAACGATTTTGACGAAATGTAGTAAAAAGATGGCTTCCGATGTCACCTATGCAAATACTTGGATTTCATTGCTCAACTCAGGTAATAGGTTGATACCATTTTGAGCTCAGAGACACCTTTTTTTTTTACTTTTGCTCATGTAGAAGGCCGTCAACGAGTCTTGTGACAATATGTGCACACGTTCAGTGCTTTTGCTGGACAGCGGATTCGACGAAATGTAGTGAAAAGATGGCTTCCCTTCCCGGCCCAAATACCACCACTTGACAAATACTTGGGTTTCATTGCACAACTCAGGTATCTAGTAAAGACCATTTCGAGCTCAGAGACACGGAAGTTTTTTACTCTCGCTCGTCTAGAAGGCTGTCAACAAGTCTTGTGAAGATATGTACACACGTTCAGTGCATTAACTGGGCAGCGATTTTGACATTATGTAATGAAAAGATGGCTTCCCTTCCCGGCCAAATACCACCCCTTGGCAAATACTTGGGTTTCATTGCACAACTCAGGTACATGTATGTCGAATATTAAATGAAAACAGCAAGTGCTATATGCACACAGTCAAATAACACAATTTTTGACAATTCGAGGGCTGAATTTCCTACACTAATTATCCGATATGGCCAGTTCAAAAACTTGTCCTAGATATTATAGTTATATAACTATATATATATAAGTTTGGCGGACATCAAGTGAAAGCTACCAGTACTAGAATGCACACAACGCAAAATATTATATTTTTGCCGACTCAAGGGCCATAACTCAAACATTAATTACCCAATTTGGGCAGTTCAAGAACTTGTCCGAGATATTCTGGTTATATAACAACTATGTACGTTTGGTGGCAATCAAGTGAATGCTGCGGGTACGAGAATGCACACAGTTCAAATAATACATTTTTGACTATTCAAGGGCCATAACACGGACATAAACTACACGATTTTGCCAGTTCAAGATAGTATGGTTATGATTATAACAACTGTGTCAGTTTGGTGGACATCAAATGAAAGCCGGAGTACTAGAATGCACATAAGGTCAAATAATGCAATTTTTGACGATTCAAGGGCCATAACTCAGAAATTTAACTACCCGATTTGGGCAGTTCAAGAGCTTGACCGAGTTATGATGTTTATAATAACTATGTAAGTTTGTTGAGAATCAAATGAAAAATGCTGGTGCTAAGATGCACACAAGGTCAAAAAGTGGAGTTTTTGTCAATTCATGGGCCATAACTCCAACATTAAGATTCCGATTTGTCCAGTTCAAAAACCTGTCCGAGATATTATAGTTATAAAACAACTGTGTAAGTTTGATGAGGATCAAATCAAAATGAGGGTGATAGAGTGCACACAATGTCAATATTGCATTTTTAATGTTTCAAGGGCCATAACTCTCTGACATTAACAATCCAATTTAACCAGTTCAAGAACTTGTCCAAGATATGATAGTTATATGACGACTGTGTAAGTTTGATGAGGATCAAATGAAAAATGAGAGTGCTAGAGAGCACACAAGGTCAAATATTGCATTTTTAATGTTTCAAGAGCCATAACTCTCTCTGACATTAATAATCCAATTTAACCAGATCAAATATTGTCCAAGATATTATAGTTATATAACTAATGTGTAAGTTTGGTGAAAATCAAATGAAAAAATGTGGGTGCTGGAGTGCACACAGTCAAATAGTGCATTTCTTAATGTTTCAAGGGCCATAACTCTGCCATTAAAAATCCAATTTGGCCAGTTCAAGAAAATGTTCGAGATATTATGGTTATATTGCTACTGTATAAGTTTAGTGAAGATCTAATAAACATGCGGGTGCTAGAGTGCACATAAAGACGAATGACAAGCAATCAGAATAATAAATTGATGATTACTAAGTCTGTTTGAATGACTAATGATCAACGATTGATCAGCGGTTTTACGGTGACTTATTGTTTAAGGTACTATTTGATTATGTTAAACACAATGTATAGTTGACTATTTTACTTAATGGATTCGGTGATTATAATTACTTATATCATTTTTAATTGATGAAGACTACTTTTTATTTATCAAACTTAATTGAGGATTTATATTATTATACTTTGAAGTATCTATTAACCTTATGCAGCCATTGTAATATAACACCTATTATTAGACTAAGTGTTGATTTATCCTAATCAGCCCATTAGGTCTGAGACACTGAAGGAGGTATGCAAACTTCAAATATTAAATTGAGTGAAACTATAGTTGATTACTATATAATGTAAAACCAATAAATAGTATCGTTGGAGTTTAACCGAACTATAAACCTTCAATTAATTCTAATTGTGTTATATGTACATACTATTTGCAGTCTGCTCTTCCACTACAGTAGCTATCTATAAACACAGGTACACATTTCATGAATAACATGAGCCAATTATAATGGCAGCATCTGCCATAATATTACAATATATACTTTTGAAAAAATAAAGTTGTTACGAGTAAATTTCACATATAATTGCTATATTTTTACAGTATTTTGTTAAATACCAGATATTGAGTGTTCTTGAAAACTGATTCTCAAGAATAACCATAGATGCTGAAATAGACATGTTCCATGTCCATTATTAGGCATGGTTCCAAATTAGTGTGAATAAAAACTTATTGTTGTTTTGTTAATGTTCAATATAAAATCAGCTTTATAATCAATAATATGTATTGTATGGGTATTGAAAGTTTTATTACGATTTGTGGACTGGTAGTTGTATTAAATGATTTTGAAAATAAAATCAATTTTGCAGCCTGTTTGTCTAGTTGGGTTCGAATGTGTTCACTAAACTTACCAAAGCTTGTTTCTAATATTATAATTTTTAAAAATATTTTCATTATCATTATGTTACGAGTGTTTTGCACAAGTGCAAAAAATGTTTGTGATATACGCACTGGAAATGAACTTAATTGCTTTTGAACAGAATCTTTTTCTTTTTCAGACTGGTTTTTAAAACTTGGTTCAAATGTGGCTTCATTCAAACTACAAAAACTTTTAACAGATCAGTCCTAAAACTTCATGTAAGAAAGTTTTCCAATTACTTGCAGAAAGACGGTGTTTCTACTCCATTCGTTCTGAGGCATTCCTTCACCAAATGATGAATATAACCTGTACTGTGTTGAAGAAGACATCAAATCCCCATTCGTTTCTTTCTCTGAAGGAACAACAACCACAAAATGCAAGCTAAATTTATTTTTTATTTAAATTTCATTACAAAATTTTCAAACACATACAAAGACACAAATATAAATACAGAATCTATAATGCTGTGTATGACATTGGTACATAATGTATGAACTGCCACATTATATGTAGCAAATTATGCTGAATAAACAGCTAATCTGCCACTTTTGTGTGAAAACTTATTTAACTTCTCATTTCAACAAGTATGCACTTATTCCAATTTCTGTCAAATCTAGGTAAATACAATATTATCGATATTGTGTTTCAATTCAAAAGCGATAATATACATTTTCCGATTGTGATGAAATAGAAACCAAAGGCTACTTGCGATGCCATTGCAAAGGAATATAAAAAATATACTGTACGGAACAGCTAACCCGCCACTTTTGTATTTCCAATAACATTTTTTTTTTAAATATGGTTAAAAACTCTGTTTGAGTACCCGTACCAATGATTATGCATTATTCCAAAAACTGTCATATTCAATAATACAGACTTGGTCATTGTTAACTCAAATGTTCTTTCTTATTCATGTCCAAATATCAAAGAAATTGCTTTGATATTTTTTGAGAAAAAACATTTAATGTAAGATTGCGGGTTAGCTGTTATTTTCAGTTTACTTTAAGGTGACATGCAGTCCAGTTCTGTTATTCATCAGTATTATAGATTCAGTTGAGGTAGTTTGATTTCAGGTGACATGGGGAGACACCTGTGATGCAATTGTCAACCAACATGAGATTCCAACTATACTATTCAAAATTTGATAAGGACCCTGTAATTTATTTCCCATAGATGTTACATTAAAAGGTATATAAAAAAAAATATGTTTAGTTTTTAAAAACAAAATTTGAGCTACATTATGCCAAAACAATGCTATAACAAGTATGGGCAATATTCAAAAAACAATATTAACTTATATTTTTTAATTGATAGTATAAAAAATATACGCTTATATATAAATAACATTTTTTCCCAAAAAATTGATATTTTTAAAAATTTTGTATTATTCTTTAAATGTTCTTATCTATCAATTTAAGATATAACCATATTCTTTCAACATCAAACTTAATTGTAAAACTGTTAACACTTAACCAAGGACTTGTATATAGAAGGACAGGAAACTTGCACCTCCTGTGTAAACGTTGATAAAATAGCACACAAAAAATTAACTATTTGGCAAATTTATCATTCATAATTTGCAGGCAACTGATTTCTTGTACATAAAATGTATGTAGTCTTAGATGATATAAAATGTTTCGATCACAAATAATGATCTTGAATTAAAGATATTGAGGTTTGAAGTAAAATTTCTCATAATTTGTTGTTATTTCAATTTTAAGCTGCAGTATACAAATTTTGAAATCAGAAGTACTTCAACAATTTTAAACACAAATTGCTGGGAACGGTTTTGTTTTGATGAGATTTCATTTTGCAATGCAAAAATTTTGATTTGTGTTCCTGAGATGAATGGAAGTCAAGATAATCGAAAACGAGAAATTGCGAGATTTTGAGAGAATACGCGAGCATTCACAAAATATCAATCAGTTGCCTTTCCTTCTTTTTTTAATCCTTGATAAATCACATTCATTTTGGTATTAATAATCAGGTACAACTGTATGTTCTTAATACTTTTAATCTTAAATCTTACATCAGGTTATTTTCAAATTTTGCATATTCATTGACCATATAATCAATTTACTATTCATATACATGAAAACCATTTAAGGTTAAAACTGCTTCTTTTTAACTTTTAAAATTCATTTTTATTTTCAAAAACATATTTTTAAAGAATTTGCTAAAGCTAAGTTAATCTTGCATGGGTCTGAAAAACGTTTTCAATTACATGTACCTTTTTATGGGTTGTCAACGAACAATTTTAATTTTGTAGACTTTATATATATGGTCAAATTTTAACTGAGCCTACAGAGTATAACATTTTCAAAAAGGCAAAAGTTCCTTGTCATAGGTAAAAAATTTGCCAGAATCTTCCAGCGATAAACTGTCAATAACATTCAGCAATTTAGAAACACTTTGCTCTGTAGAAAACAAGTTCTTTACATTTTTATGATAGGGTTTAGATAAAGCCGTATCCACTGTACCAGGATGAAGAGAAACACAGATGACCTTTTTGCGCCCACGCCCTAGTTCAAGACTGACATTCTTCATGGCCATGTTTAGTGCTGCCTTCGACATTCTATAACTATACCAGCCTCCAAGACCTGTTTGGGATAAAAAGTTCTGTTTATTTATTTTACATTGATTGTGAAACAAGATCTAACAAATCACGCTCTAGTTCTTACACCACTATTATCTCCCTTGAGTACTCCGGATTTACAGCTGAAGGAGGTAGAAATAAAATATTAGTTCTCTTTTTTTTCTTTTTTCAGGGCTTAGTATTGCAGTGATGTATTTTTTCCTACCATATGTTTAATGGTCAGTATTTTAGAAATCACAACTGAAATTTTGATGCTGATACCAGATTTCTAGGTAATTTTGTGTCATTTTAGAATTGTTGGTTTGAACCGCCTTGGAGGTAAATAATTTACATACTATTTTTTTTTAAACTGATAGGTATCGCAAAGCCAGTGAATTAAAAAAGGTATGCTTTTTTTCCTTTATTACTGCACATCTTGAACCAGTGAAGACTTTGAGGCCAAACACATGCTGCAGATTTTGTTTTTTCACTGTTCTTTGGACATAAATGGAGTCCTATGGGAAAGTAATAGTGGTGTGTAACGTCTATAGACAACAACTCATGCTTGATGACTTCTTGTGAAAAAAAAGCACAAAACATATGTAAATAAAGTGTATTTGTCAAGGACACAACATGTCAAGGATACAACATGCAGCCTGGGCAGGGAAAGAGCCCATACCACCTCGATCCTAGCTTCAATGTTCTACCACTAGAGTGTGACTACATGAATAGAAGTTATAATTTATATGATACCTTAACTCTTGTCTCCATTAGCAGTTATACTCTTACAAGATCACTGTTACCCTCAAAAAATTAATATTAATAATTTAAAGACTACTGCACATGTATCAATTTTGTATAAAAAACTGTACTGGTACATCAAAAAAATTTAATGCATGGTAAGCATTTAAAATTATATAAACTACTACCATACCGTTGTCAGTGATTGATCCGACTTTAGCAGAAATATTAACCATCACACCAGCATGTTGAGGATTTTGCTGACCAATATTGCCTGCACCTTTCATCAGCAGTGGACCAAAATGTTTGCCCATCAACAATGGACCAAATGCATTGATAGAGCAAGTCTCCTGCAAGCCCTGCAAGGTATGAAATATTACATAATTTATGACCAGTAACTTTAAAGTAGACTACATCATAGCAGCTCAGCAATGTAGCGGATAGAGTGATGGCTGTTACAGCAGGGCTGGAAAATTCCACTCATCTGAAGATAAGGTCCAGAGAGCAGCGGACGGACAGACAGAACTGTGGCCTTGACCCTTGACGAACAGACCCAAGTCAGTTGCATGACACATTGTCTTGTCATAGTGAACATTTGTGCCAAGTTACTTAAAATTCCTATCACAACAGATACAGTCCAGACAGGGCAAACACAGTGTATACATTGGATTTTCAAACATTTGACCTTGAGCTATGACCTTGACCTTTGACAAACAGACCAAGTATTTCGCATGACACATCGTCTTGTCCTAGTTAACATTTGTGCCAAGTTATTTATAATTCCATTCACATCTAAAGAAGATATAGTCCAGACAGGGTGAAACACAGTGTATACATTGGATTTTCAAAAATTTGACCTTGAGCTATGACCTTGACCTTTGACAAACAGACCCAAGTCATTCCCATGACACATTGTCTTGTCCTAGTGAACATTTGTGCCAAATTATTTAAAATTCCAATCACAACTAAAGACCCAAGTCATTCCCATGACCCATTGTCTTGTCCTAGTGAACATTTGTGCCAAGTCATTTAAAATTCCAATCACAACTAAAGAAGATAAGGTCCAGACAAGAGGAAACACAGTGTATACAATGGGTTTCCAAACACTTGACCTTGAGCTATGACCTTGCCCTTTGACGAACAGATCAAAGTCATTCACATGACACATCGTCTTGTCCTAGTGAACATTTGTGCCAAGTCATTTAAAATTCCAATCACAACTAAAGAAGATATGGTCCGGACAAGAGGAAACACAGTGTTTACATTGGATTTCCAAGCCCTTGACCTTTGACAAACGGACCCAAGTCATTCGCATGACACTTCGTCTTGTCCTAGTGAACATTTGTTCAAATTTTTTTAAAATTCCAATCACAACTAAAGGAGATATGGCGAGGACAGCAGGGGCAAACAGATGCACGCACGCAGTCCATTTCTATATCCCCATTCCGCTCTACGAGCAGTGGTGGGGGGTAGTAATTGTTGATTATTATTCCTACATAAATGTTTTCAAAATCTGTTGGGCAGTTCATGAGATGAAGACTTTAAGTTTTAGACTATTTTTAGTAATGACAGCCATCTTAAATATCAGATCGGAAAAAAAATCCTCTGTATAGTCATGAAACATCCGTGTGAAGTTTGAGTTTAATTAGCCCAGTGGTTTCAGTGAGTGCTGCTAACGGACGACAGACAACGGACAATGCACCATCGCATGAGTCATTCTGGCCTTTGGCCAGTAGAGCTAAAAACCACACATTTGGATGGTACTCCATGGCCGCATGGTCTAAGACTCTGTCTCAAAATTACCCATACCTTACCACTAAGATTGTGTGTTGTGGAGCCCAGGTCAGTTCAATGGATTCAAGTGGCAAAGTCTGCCGGTTATTTGTAGAAAAACAATGACTCTTCTCAGATTCATGTATATAATTAAAATAAAAGTTAATTAAAATACCAAGATTATTTATTCTAATAATGCTAGACGATATACTATTACTACTAGATTTTGCAATATGTTTTTGTTTAAAACCACTCTCACCAATATTGATTTAGAACTATGTATAATATTGTAACCATCATATTGCATGCATTAAAAATGTTTCAACTTTGTATATGACGATGAGCTACGATGCTCAAGTCTAAAAAACAAAATTTCTGTTCTGTTCTGTTCTATAAATCAGAAAATTTCCTTAGTAACATACAGCTACAATGTAGTTGCCATAACTGTAGTATTCTGAAAATGACGTTTAACCTCAGCAAAAAAAAATTGCTGTACGCACTTGCAGTGTGACATCTTTGAGACTAGTTTCTCCCCTACCAGAAGGGTGAAGAATGGCTGCACAGTTGACGAGAAGGTCCAGACTCCCAAACTCACGTTCCACATAACGAAATGCTTCCTGAGGAAGAAAAAGTCACATAAAATACAGAATATCTTACAGCTTTTTGTTTTTCTATAATTTATATACATATAAAAAGGCCCCATCTATATCGCTGGTATATTTTTTTTTTATCTTAGCAATAAAACAGCTCATTTTTATCAAACATGATATATTATGGATATTCTGTTCAATAATTTATATATTGTATTTTCACTTTTTTGTCTCTGTAGCGTAAAATTCTTTAATTTTGTTGAATAAATACTAAATCGAGGTAATTCTAAAATACTGACAAATTAATAAAACAAGAGGGCCAAGATGACCCTATATCGCTCACCTGACTGACCTTGAGTCGGCCAACTTTAAGTAGATTACGTAATACATGTACACTCAAAATTCCAGAAAAACGAGATGGGAGAGTAGTTAGAATTTTGATTTGTTTTGAAGATGTAACAGATGCTTAGAAGAGTTCAAACTTGGTAGCGGTAAATGGTAAATGTCAGTGAATTTACTTCGAAATCAGGTCAGTAGATTCTGACAAGAAGGCTTTTGAAGTTTTTACTATAGCTGCCAATATAGTAAACTAGCATCTCACTGTGGCGGTCATGTTTTTTTAACAAATCACAACATACAAACTTGGTAAAGGGTCACAATAGGAACATTTCTGCAAAATTGTTTTAAAATTGATCCGGTGGTTTCTGACAAGAAGATTTTTTAAGTTTTTACTATAGCTTATATAGAAAACTAACCCCACCCCTTGGCTGCCATGTTTTTTATGAATCACTACGGTTTGAAAAACTTGGTGAAGGATCCTCCAAAGAACATTTCTGTGAAATTATTTTAAAATCGAGCCAGTACTTTCTGACAAGAAGATTTTTTAAGTTTTTACTAATTAAACTGGCCCCGCCCCCCCGGCGGCCATGTTTTTTGATAAATCAAGATGGCTTGAACAAACTTAGTAGACGGTCACCCAAGGAACATTTCTGTGATATTATTTTAAAATCTAGCCAGTAGTTTCTGACAAGAAGATTTTTTAAGTTTTACTATGACTTATATAGTAAACAACCCCCACCCCCTGGCTGCCATGGTTTTTGACGAATCAAGATGGCTTGAACAAACTTGGTAAAGGATCACCTAAGGAACATTTCTGTGAAATTATTTTAAAGTCGAGCCAGTAGTTTCTGACAAAAAGATTTCTCAAGTCTTTACTAATTAAACTTGCCCTGCCCCTGGCGGCCATGTTTTTTGACGAATCAAGATGGCTTGAACAAACTTGGTAAAGAGTCACCCAAGGAACATTTCTGTGAAGTTATATTGAAATTGGCCCAATGGTTTCAGAGAAGAAGTTGTTAGAAGCTAAAAGCTAACGATTGACAACAAACGGCGGCCGACGGACGACAGACGACGGACACCAGGCGATCACAAAAGCTCACCTGTGAGCCTTTGGCACAGGTGAGCTTAAAATCAGAAAATGCCGGCCTGTGTATTAACAAATTTTGTATAAATAACATAAACTACAAGGACGAAATCAATTAGCTCAGTGGGTAACACGTCAGACTATCGATCAGGGGTTGTGAGTTTGAATCCTCTCCCAACAACAGTCTCCGTGATGAATGATATACGACATTGTGTCTTATTATCATTCGTCTCTCGCCATTGATTCAAGTCAGAAAGTTATCAGTTACTTGTGGAAATGGGATGTTCTCAATTACTGGATCCAAGGAAAGAGTGGTTAAGTTAACTGATCATCTGTTAGCCCTTGATGGCATAACAATGACGCTAAAGATTCAGTCAATCAACCAACAATTATCTTTGATTGGGCATTTGTGGTCGATTCACACCGGTTCAACATGTCTGAGATCATTTAGATATATAATTGCTGTGCAAGTTTGGTTAAGATTCAATGAAAAATGGGGGTGCTATTGCATCTATACATTTTCCCTATATAACTCTATGTAAACCCAAATTTGACTCCAGGGACCGGCCTTCCTTCAACAAACCAAAGGAGACCTCCATGCAATGCTACTACATGTAAAATATTTAAGGTCTGGGCCTAGAACTTGCAAAGGGTTTTAAGGTTTCGCTTAAAATGTACTTATAAGCCCTGTGGCATTTGTGGTCAAATCACGCTGATTCAAACACTTATCCGAGATATTGTGGTTAAACAACTGCTGTGCAAGTTTGATTAAGATTCAATGAAAAATTGGGGTGCTATTGTGTCTACAAGAAAAAGGTTAATGGAAGGACAACGGATGGATGAATGACAATTTACCATTGCATAAGCCCTGCTGGCCTATGGCCAGAAGAGCTAAAAATGAGAGGGAAATGTACTGTATAACCTCTATTCCAACATAACAAAGGGGGAAACAATTATTTTTCATCTTTAGACAACACAATAATTTATTCATAAAAGATTTTAGTTGTTTACTTACATGTATAAGATTTTCATCCCTGACATCAGCCTGCAATATATGAAGTCTACCAAAGTTTGAGGGGTCATCTCTTAGAGATTGTAGCTCTACTGCTTCTTCAGGTTTCCGGCATGTCGCTATAACAACTGTTTTTGGTTGCCGTCCCAATAAGCTACGGCAAAACTGAAGACCAATTCCTCGGCTGGCTCCCTGTACAAGAGTCTTGGCTGCTGCTGAAGTCATTTCAAATGCTAAAATAAGAAAATTTATCTAGATCACATGCAAGAAGACAAAAACTGTTTTAATATGGAACTCTTGAGGCCAGCCTGTAGAAATGAACTTACAGAAAATTCACTTTTAAAAGCCGATGTGTCATTTCTGGTGTGCAAATTTTATTTTTGCATTTGATTTAGATCAAGTAATTATATGGATATCATAATGATTACAACCAAAGTTAATTGCATACATTCAGGGTCTCAATTAAAGACCTAAATAATCATCAATCAAGTTATGCTATATTTTTTCATCTAAATGTATTGAGTGTTGTTTTTCAGAGGCTATAGGCTCTAGTCTGGTACTGAACCAGTGACCTCTGGTATAAGCAGAAGCATACTTTCCTTTATCAGCAAACTTAAATTCACTTCATCGATTGTGAAGCAAGTTCTTACAACTCCTGGATAGAACTAGTACTAAACATTATAAAACAAGAGGCCCAAGAGGGCCTGAGGACGCTCTACTGACTCATAGTGGCCATAGCACTTTTTGAAATTCTAGTATGCAATAGAAACATCGGCCATCTTGAATTTTAGATAAAAAAAAAAATCTTTTGTATAGTCTCCTATGCAATAGAAACATCCATGTGAAGTTTCATTTTAATTGGCCTAGTGGTTTCAGAATAAATGAAAAAAAAAAGAGAATTTTCTGTTTTCCCACAGTATCCCTACGTAAAATTCTAAGTCCCCTTACAGGGCCCCTATATATTTTAGCCAAATTTTTTTTGTACAAATCTGACATACCGGTTCTTAAGAAAACAATTTTACTAATTCTCAATTAGACGACAGACGACGGACGACAGACAACGCGCCATCGCATAAGCACATCTGGCCTTTGGCCAGTAGAGCTAAAAATTATGTAAATAAAATGTCTTGCTCGAGGACATCACACATAGCCAAGGTGGAGGATCGAACCCACAACCCTTCAATCTTGGGACTGATGCTCTACCACTAGACTATGTGCTCCACATTTTATCAGCAATTGACTATTGTAAACATAGAATTTACATTTATAAGAAATATGGATAAAATATCAAAGAGTTTAGTATAAGTATAGAGCACTGCTTCTTATTTCATTCCAATTTAATGTGATGGATGTAGGATATTTAAGGTAATTATATAATTTAGATGGACGTGTAAGGGAATCTAAGGTTGTTTTATTATGTGTTATGTGTTATGTGTCTCTCCCTGTACACAAGACCGACTGCTTTAAATCACCTCCAAATGAAAATACTACAGCACCATCAATCAATGTGTTTAAAAATAAATGAAACAAACACTGGGTAGGCGGGTGGTGTGGGGTTGACAAATTCAAACCAGCATTTTACACTCAATAGTTAGAACATATAAAACACAAGAGAAAATAGAAACCAGAGATAGTTAAAAAACAGTAAAAAATATATAACAAACAATCTATGCTAGTGTAAAACTTGTTATATTAGCACTGTCATGACAGTGTAAATACAGTCAGTAGAGTGAACTAAAAACACTTCAGTGCAAATAGCACTAACCATATCAGCTCAACAAATATTTTTTACTCCAAATGGACCTAAAGAAGCAATGTGTTGCTTCTATTATGCATCTACATGATCATCACATTATGTTGACACAGTCACACTTGACTTTTATGCGACTGGTGGTGCTAGGTCAAAAAAAAAGATTATGAAAGGGTAGACAGTAAGAAAGGCTGGAACCCACTCCCATCCAGTTGTGGTGACCCTGGTCGTCACAGCAATGGGAATACTAGAAACTACTTGGTGTAAACTACTTGTTGCTGGACCCTACAAACTAGAATGAGAATGGTGATAGGCCCTGCTTGAAGGATACCAATTCTGGGGCTTCTGCAACATAAGCAGGCAGGCTGTTCCATACTGTAGTAATTTGTGAATAGAATGTAATATGATGTTGATGCAGACAGCTGGCGGAAATTCCTGGAGTGAGAGGATCTGGTATGGCCCTGGGCAGTCCAGAGTGAGATACTGGCTAGCTGGGATGTCCACAAGGTCATTGGTGATCTTAAAACATCATGGTCTGCTGGGCTTTCAATGTCTTCCATCCTTGGTGATTGTTGTTGTCGTATGGTGTTTAGCGTAGCTATGGTGGTCTAACATGGAGGAGACACTACTGGTGTTGTGATATCTGTTGGCCACATATCTGGCAGCTCTCCTCTGTACCTTCTCCAGTTAATGTGTCTGGTCCTTGATGTATGAGTTCCAGACTGTGGAACAATATTCCAGGGTTGGTCACACACAAGTGTTTAATGAGCAATACCCTTAACCTCTTCACTGCTGATGCGAAGGTTGCATAGAAGGAAGCCAAGTATGTTATTAATATTCTTCACAGTCTTGTCGATGTGGAGTACCACGAGAGGTTCTGGGATATGTTGGCTCCAAGGTACTTTATTGTTGAATCTGTTTTGAGTGTGTTGCCCTTCAAGGAGTGCTTATATGTGATTAGGGTCCTCTTGTGGTGGACTCAGAGGATGCTGCACTTCTCAGTTGAGATTTACCCCAGCGCTTCTCCCATTCTGCGAACTGTTCAGGTCATCCTGTAGAGCTTGACAGTCCTGTTCAGTGAGGATTTCCCTGTATACCGGGCAAAAAGTCTTGATTTGGATGTGACCTGTCAGGAAGGCTTCAGTCCAATTCAGAGTATGCCCTAATGCCATAGTAGTGTAGCTTGGTGAGCAGATGACTGTGTTGCTGAAATTTAGAACGGCAAGGTTGTGCTGTCTCCTTCAGGCAAGTGATCTGACAAGCTCGTCGATCAGTGTAAGTAGCTTAGTTTCCCAGCTCCATCCTCTTCTGAACCGGTGCTGACAGTCAGTGAAAATGCTGTGTTGGCAAGGTATTGCATAATGTTCCCATATACATATACCTTAGTCGAAACGGCCCCATTATAATTGTTTCAGAAAAGTGTTTCTTTTTAAATTAAAAAAACAAGTATATTTTATGATTTGACATTATTGGTAACTTTAATTAGTGTGTTTTTTTAACTTAATTTGACTTGAATTTATTTAAAAGGAATATATTTCATAAAGATATATTTATTATGAAAGTGTAGAAAGGTAGAAATAGCGTTATTTTTCGGTAATTTGTCTAGGATATTCTGGTCATTTCATGCTTTCATTTCATTAATATGATGTGAATAAGCGAATGTCGGTCAAAGCGTACCACTGCCTTACCGTACCAGGACGAAGCGTACCAGTTTCTAGGACGAAGCGTACCACATATAGATTATATAGGGAAAATTTAATAATATTAATGTATTGTTTGTTAAACTGTTCAAATGTGTATTATGTTATTTTTTTTTATCTAATGTTCATCTCGTCTAATTTGCATCGATAAGTACTGCAATATAGCGAAAATAAAGCGAGAATAATAATAAATTAAATTTTGAAAAGGTCTAGTATAATTTATTTATATTTTTACTGCAGGGATCACACATCTATATGTTTTCTCGTTCTATATTACCAAATATACAATTACTATATTGTACTGCTTTTACAATTAATCATGATTAATTAACCTGATAATACCCATTACTACTTTCTTTTTGTCAGATTGCTTTAATTTACCACTGATTTGAGCAAATGATACTTGTTATTCACACCTAGTTGACAACGTATTATCGAGCATCCCACCAGGTATTTACTACTATATTATATATATGTGGTACGCTTCGTCCTGAAATGGTACGTAAAGGCAGTGGTACGGAAAGACAGTGGTACGCTTCGTCCTGCACCCGAATAAGCTATATGGGGCCGTTATGGTCATGGAAATTGTAATTAAAAATGAGGAATTAAAACTGAACTATACCTTTAACTAAACAGTGGCCAGAACTATAGTGACCAGCTATCAACAACAGATGATAACATCAGTACATAATCAGTACAGATTATACGGATTACGAAACCGTTATGAAACGAAAGTAAGATGGGATGGTTTTCCGCCTATTAGTTAATTACCGAGAGCGCATAAAAGCTGGAGATCAACTGTAGGCGGAAGTGAAACTTTCCAATCACAAAATAGGTTACATTTTCAACCAATCAAAATACGCATTGTATAAATTGAAAGAGCAGCGCCATTTTCGTAAACAATAAATATGAACTAAACTGAACGAAGATTTAAAGGTATTAATATTTTAAGTATATAGATCTTATACAGCAGATAGGCAGTCATTTTCAAAAATGTCTTTTCCGATTAATGATATTTTTTGAAGTGTCGTAATTTTGTTGATCAAAGAGGTGCTGAAGTGTTAAAGAGGTCTTTCGTAGCGGATGGGGTGCTGTTTAAGTGTTGCAGGTGGTCACCATACATGTGATGTAGTTCATTCATGAAGAATCTGAGAATTAATCAAATGTGCAATTTGAAAGGTAATTTGCCAAGGTTGATTTAGATCAATATGACCGCTTTTAACATATACAATGTCCAGATGACCCATGAACAGCCCGCAAGTCCTGTCGCGTCCACCAGTGTTCCGCAAAAAGCAGGATTTAATCGCTGCAAGAAATTTCCTCACCAGCCAAAAACTCCAGAACCATTCTACAACAAGATATTTGTGTATGAAATGTGACTGAACAAACTAGTTTCTTCGTGCACAAATGCAGCTGCCTGTAACTCAGAATGTCTGGTCGAATTTGTTGATGACAATATTACGGCTCATTAAACTTCTGAAACGCTCGATTTTAAAAGTCAGTTTTACTTTTCCAGATGATAGAATACATGTTTATTTGATGACTGAGAGACGTTGTAAATGAAAAATTAAATATAAAAGCACATTATTAGTACATAATTAAGAATGGATTTTGTTTACAAGTTAATGTTCCTCTTTCGATAAACACCTTCCGCAGAAAACAGGGAGTTACGAAACTTGTTTGGGAACTCGTCAGCTGAAAATATGATCAATTCACTTCAGAGAGAAATGTTCTATGGGGAACTGTAGGTGATGCAGTTAAAAATTAAATAACCGCTTGCGGTTAATAGTTTATAAGAACATCCCCTTTATGCTCCTCAGTGTATTAATGATCTTGAACCCACAAGCTAATTTATTGCATATAAGCGATGAATCATTTATATAAAATTAAAAATAAAATTACTTTTTTAATAACTGTACTAAAAAAATCACGCTTGGTAGCCTTTCAATATTGACTGCGATAAAGTGATTTGAGACGTAATAGCGTGTGCCATAGTATCACACGTATAAGCAAGGGAGGATCCTGAGCAAATGTTATTCAACCAAACTAATATTCTGTACTCAATGTTTTTCAGTGCGTATAAATAATATAATGTATACTATGTTCGATACAGTTTTATTGCAGACATCAATATATTTTTAAAAAAAAAGAAAACCCAATAACGATACATTATATTAGTGAAGCCATAACTTTTCTAATCTTGTTAATGAAACCCTTATCTAATGGTATTAAACTGCACTCTACCACTGCAGTATACATTGTGTACTTCCGAACACCAGCGGAGGTACAGTCAGAAAGCAACCGAGTCATTACAGAATTACAAAAATGTAAACAAAAGTCAAAAGCCTGTCTAAGAAAAGTATAATGAGGCTTTACATGATATTGTTAAATGTTTTAAAACTACTTATAAAATAAATTGGTGTTTGGGGCAAAAAGTAACTAAAAACTGTACTTTGATTTGAGTTAGAACATGCTTTTCCTTTGAAAGCTGAGATTTCCTTATCACTTTGACATTTTGTCAAAGTGCATGATATTTATCATCTAGACACTTTCATTACTACCTACAAATGATATGTACATCTGAGAAAAATTTAATAAACTGGTACTCATCACTACTTTCACTCTGGCAGTCTGCTATTAGCGTGTGAGGTACAAAGCGTAATAACTGGGAACCTGTTAATTCTGCTGTTTCATGTTTATTAAAATACAGTACAGCAAATATGAAACAGCTGTTTGTATTAACAATGTTTGTGTGAAAGGAACATTATTTGTGTAACGGGTAAACTTTAAAACAAAATTGTTTGCATTTTCCATGAATTTATTTGAGTGAAATACACAAATCTGGAGCACTGTGTGCCAGAAATGGAAGACCTGTATCTCAACAATCCCAGCTCCACAGTATAGATAGCTGGGAACATTGATCCTGTCAGACATCAACTAGAAGTCAAGCATCATCCATTGTAATAATAACTCTGTCCAGATCAACCAGCTTCTTGATTTGATCTACAATACAGGCTCTGAGCAATCAGTGACATTCCCAACCACAGGCAATAATGCACTTGACGCCTTTATCACAAATAGACCATCACACTAAAAAAAATGCAAGCCAGTACCTGGGGTCAGCGACAAAAACTTAGTTGATGTCCAAGCCTCCACAAGGGTTTCCAGACAGTGATCCCATAAACGGAAGATCTTACTGTGGAAGCAGGCAGACACTGTATGCTTGAAACAAACAGTAGTAGATTTTTCAGTCAAGTTCACTTCACAGCATACACAGCACACTGACACCAACACTAAGGCCCACTTTCAGGGATTTCTGCACTATGGTCATTGACAAGTATCAAGGTTCAGGCAGCAATGGGTAAATCAAATGTGAAGCGCCTCTCCTGGAAGTAGAGAGCCCGTCACACAGCCACAAGAACAAGAAATGAGGATGATGCTACAAGAAATCGCAGCAGGACATCCAATTTGAATGGTAGAAAACCTATAATAGCCACACAGGACATTACCACAGAAAGCAGAGATACGGAAAAGTTGTACATACACATTCATGAAGGGCAAGCAGTGGCGTCTGACTCTCCTCTCTCAAGAGTGAAGGCATTACACATAACGACGCAAAGGTAAAGGCATCTCTCCTCAACAGCCAGGTTATTAGTGTCTTCACTAAAGAGAACACCATTTACCTCCCACTCATGCCTGGAGATTCATATCCCCAAATTCACCACTTACAAATGACTGCTGATCAAGCTGAGTCACTACAGCATCAGGGGCCCAGTATTGAGCTGGATTCAGAGCTTCCTGACAAGTAGAGGCAGCAGGTTCTGGTTGAAGGCCACATGTCAACCTCCGCTCCTATCACTCCGGTGTGCCACAGGGCACAGTTCTTGGACCACTACTCTTCCTGTTCTACATCAACGATCTCCCGGACAGGGTAAACTCCACATCTAGGCTCTTTTCTTATGACAGCCTCATCTACCGGAAGATCAAGTCCATAAACGATTCTGCTAAGCTAAAGGAAGACCTGGACAAAGTACAGCAATGGGAGCGTGACTGGATGATGACTTTCAACCCTTGTGCAAGGTCCTGCGCATAACCCGGAACAGGAACCCTATCCTGGTAAATTACCAAACCCTTGAGCACAACCTTATTTTAGCCAAGACAGGACGATAATTATATGGGTACAATGCTCACGGAAAACCTCTCCTGGAAGCCGCATGTTGAGTCAGCTACCAAGAGAGCTAACAACAGCCCGGCATTCATAAAGAGAAACCTGTCTAGCTGTCCACGGGAAACCAATATACAAGACCCTCATTCGACCAATGTTCCACTACGATGCCACAGTACGGTATGGGATCCATACACACAAATTTGCATACAGCAGCTAAAGGCAGTTCAGCATAGGGCAGCATACTTCATCAAGGGAGACTACTGCATAGCTAGCAGCACCTCCCGGATGGTGACAATCCTAGGTTGTCTGCAACATAGAAGGCAGCAGGCCAAACTGACCATGATGTATAGGATTATCTCTGGTCATTTTGGACATCCCTACAACACCCTCTCAAACCAGAAGTCACACATTTAAATACGCTGTACCCGTCTGTTGAACGGACTATCTACGCCACTCCTACTTCCCCTCGGTTACACAGCTGTGGAACCAGCAATCAGAGTGCCTGGCACCAGGGTCCAACCTGGAAGCATTCAAAGGGGAACAGTTGCAGTATTAATATCCCACACTGTACAAAGTTTCTTTTCTTTTTAAATGTCTCGCATCATTCTCCCCAGAGTGGGCCATGTACATTATTGAAAGAAGAAGATGAGCCTTTTTCAAAATAGAACTGAAATGAGAGGAGGTCTTTACTCATTACTGGGGTATTCTAATTGCATTAACATTACAATGTTCATTAGACAATTTTCTTTTGAAAATATAATAATTTTTATATTTAATTGAGATATATTTACAAAAGTTGGTAAATGCTATTTACCATAATATATAGTTTCTGCTCTCTTTTCAGGACCACTTACCATGAGAAAGGACAGGTCATTCAAGACATATGGAAGGCACAAGAACAGGGTTGTGGTTGCTGACAACTGGCTGTCAGATAATGACAGGAAGCAACGGAGCGTGTTTGGAACCTCGTCTGAATTGGATTCCTCAAAGCAGTCTAGTGTGTTCCATGTCAGTAGCAGTGGCAGTGAGACTGGTGGAATGTCCATAAATTCATCAGGAAACATTGCAGACCAGTCTAGCCTCTTTGGCAAAGCATGTATGAAGAAGCAAACAAGGTACATGATGAAATGACACAAAGTTGAAAATCTGAGAGTTAAATACCCTTAATGGGCCTCATATTTTCCATTTTTGTGGTAAAAGTTATTTTGGGCACTGCCTGACCCTGAATGTAATGTTGGTAGGTTTGTAAGTACAGCCTAGTATGTATTCTGAAAACTACAAATGCAGTCGTAATCTTGATGTTTTTATTACATAAATAAAAGACACAATCTTTGCCGCTCCGTTGTCAACTTCAGCTTCATGATGCAACACATACTTAAAATGTATGTCAGTGTTAGATTAATGTGAAACAGGACATCGTGGTATAAATCAGGTGCACTAATAATAAAATATGAGAAATGAACTTCAATCTTGAAAAATCATGGAAGAAATGGCAATGTTTGCATGAACCAATTTAGGATTCACTTACTAAATACACATATTACCAGGGCTTGACATTGATTACCAAAATTACAAGTCCAATTTTCCAGCCCTGAATACAAGTAAGTTCTTATTTCATGAAACGAATAATGTTCATTTCTTAAATCTATAGAAATTTTAAACTTGCTAAATATTAGCATAATTTTAATGACTGTATACATGTTTTATGTCTTTCATAGAAGTACCAATAAATCTAAAAAGATTGATGCTCAGTGCAACAAAGAAAATGTCAGCACAGAAAGACCGGTCAGAAGAACAACAAGAAACAAAGATTCTAGCAATGATATGGTAATATTTCATTCTGAATAAATTGTCACCAAACATGTATCAGACGAACAAAAATCCATGAACCTTTATTTTTAGCTTCAGCCTTAACTTTGAGATTGTGATTGATAGTAATGCCAAAAATGGGATAATTATTAACTTTTTTTGCCATCATAAAGCAACTTTAACTTAATGATATAAAGCATACTTTACATGTTTATCAATGCTAGATAAATTTGAAACAGGGGATCCTGATGTTAATCAAGTACTTATATAAACATAAGAAATTAATTTTATTTGCTGAGTGTTCGTGAGAAATGAACTTACATTTAACTTACTTTGCATATCTTAAATGAATGTTCATATCTCATTAACATAAACTTCCTTTTTATTGAGGCATGCAATCATTAGCTCGGTGGGACAAAGTCCAAGGAGAGCTATTGCCATGACCCTGGCGGCGGTGTCGTCGCCTGTAGACACCCAGGTTAAACTTTTGCATTTAAGTTTAAGATATCTATGCAACCACTCATTGGATGTGAATGAAACTTTGCATGTGTGCTCACCATCATCAATGGAACACACACACACACAAGAACCATAACTCTGGATTGCATTTTGGCACAGTTATGGCAGTTTTTGGACTTAGACACCCAGGGGTGAGCTTTGTTGTCTTCTGACAACTCTTGTTTAATGTTGGAATCAATTTACCTATGTTCATGCCTCAAATAATCTTTACATCATAATTATTAGGATATTTGTATCCAACTTTTTTTTCGTATTGCTATGGTATCTTCTTGAGACAGTATTTGGAATGCTGCCACACTGGAGTATCATGCTGCAGACACATGGTATGATACCCAACCCAGTCACATTATACTGACTTGGGGTTGACCAAACCTAGAACTATCCTAAATGCTGAGCGCCAAGCAAGAAAGCTACTAGCACCATTTTTCAAGTCTTTGGTATGACATGGCCGGGGAATGAACCAACTACCATCTGCATGTGAACATGTTTTTAAAGAATCATTAACAATTTTATAAAACTACTAGTGCATGTTACCATATTATTGAAAATATGAGTAAAAGCACTGAAAAAAAACCAACAAATTAATATTTTTTATCAAAACTGAAAAAAACAACAACATATTTGTTACACTTTGTGTCATGTTTGATCATGAATATGCACATCATAATGCCTATTGAACATTTACAGAAACATTGTTACTTGAGCATTTATCAAAAGTGTAGTGTGATCCTTCAGTGAAATATATATATGCAGTGATAGATTACTAATGTACTGTGCATGGTCCAGTGGTAGAGCACCGAACCCATGATTGGGGTCATGGGTTCAATCATCCGCCATGGCTATGTGAGTTGTCCTTGAGCAAGATACATTTGCCGCATATGCTAAAGTACTGGGCTCAATCTAGGAAGACTTTGAGCATGATTTGTGAGAACTTGTTTCACTATGGAAGTGAAATAAATAAGTTTAAACTACTAATGTCTCATATTGTGATCTATGTACTTTGTGTATTATATTATATTAATCTTTTCTACTAGAAAAATGCCATGTGGTCCTTAACGACAAACAGTGACAGTTCCCTGGGTACAGAAAAAGCCTGCAAGAGTCGTCCACTTCGAGAACGTAACAAAAATATTGAGTACAATGACTCTGCTAATATTAAGAAGCATATGAAAGGAATGACAGCAAAACGGAAAAGGGCTCCCAAACCTTACATCTCTGCTCGGCCTGTTTCCATCAATTACAGCGACTTTGATGACTACAGTTTGGTTATTTCAGACTCACCGCCCGTAGCAAATGGCAAAATTGTAAATAAGATAAAAACAGTTTGTATAGAAACAAGCACTCCAGTGGCGAAACGAATACGGGGCAAAGAGGCACCCTTAGATAGGATAAAAAATTCAGATTTGTCTCATATAGAAATTGTACAAAGTCCTACTTCGGATGTGTCTTACATGTCAATAGAAACTCCAAACAGTGTTAACAGGGAAGTGGAAGAGTTCAGTTATACGAGTAGGCTGACTAACTCTGATATGTTATGCAGTCCATCAATCGTCTCATCAAACTGCTCTGAAGATAATTATGGTTCACAAAATAGATTGAGTAAAGTGAATGATAAACACACGCCTGAAAATGCTGTTGTACGTCTGCAGAAATTACGAGATAGTTTTATCGCAAAGATGACAGACACTGGCAAGCAGAAAACTTCAAATTATAGATTAAGAAATTCTAAAAATCTTGAAAGTTTTGATAATTCTGCAAGCCTGTTTAGTACACCTAAGCAATTTTCAAATATTTCACTTTTAACTGAACGGTTACGTATGGTGAGCTTTGTAGCATCGGAAGAAAGTGATGACAGGTTGGTAGAAACTAGTGGCATTGTAGAAGAAGATCATGATGAACCGGGGGAAGAGAATCAGGAGGAGGATACAGATTCTGAAGAGGTTGACGAAGATTTGAGTGCAGTAGATGAAGATAAAGAAGAAAGTTCATGTGAAGAAGATGATAGTAATGAAGAAATTGAATCTGATGATGAGGAAGAGGAAGAAGAAGAACAAAGTGGTGAGGTTGAAGTTTCAACTGAAATAAATGATAGTGACAGTGATGAATGCAGCTGTGACAGCGAATCTGAAAACAAACGAGTGACTAGAAACACAAGCAAAAAATGTACCAATAGTTCTGAAAATATTGAGAAAAATCTTCAGCGACTGTCTGAGAGCTTTATTACAAGTTATGTCTCTGGAAGACGTGGTCAAACTAAAAAAGTAAAAAACAGAAAGTCAGAAAAGCTTGACGAAGCATTGGAAAGTTCAAATATTGAAACTAGTGACTCAAACAGTACATTATACATGATTAATTCTGATTATTCAGCCACATCAGAATTAAGTAAAAGTGACTTGGCTGACGAGGATTTAGTGGCAAGTGATCATAACACAGACACTTCATTAACATCTAATGATAGAACAACGGAATCATCCAAGTCAACTGATGGGGATGCAGATGATAATTCTGAAGGAGAGCAAGTCACCAGCGAGGAAGAAGAGGAGGTATCAATAATAATGAAATATATATGCATGTTTTTAAACTTTTTAAACTAAACATCCCAAAATAAAATAATGAAACAGAATTTCTTAACTACGCGCCTAAGGTACTCTATTAAAAATAGATTTCTCCCTTAAAATTGTAACATATTTTGTGACTTCACGGATGAAATGATTTAATTTGATTTCGTTTGGTTTGTTGTGCAGGTTTACACATCAGCAAAACTGTTTCAGCTCGAGTCCGATACCAATGCAAATATCCTCAAGCAGTGTTTTAGTTCTGTCTATTTTCAGAATAGGGATTTCGACTCAAGTTTACAACCTCAATTTAAATATCATTATTAATTTTTACATGTTTTGGTGGATTTGACAAACCAAACCATTGGGATTTATTACCCTAATGATAATGAGTTTATATTTATATCATTTTTCCTGATATACTCCCTTTCTCCCTTTAAGGGTGATCTAGCTTATATTTGTTGCACCATTGAGTGTAAGTACTGGTCTTTGTTTGACAAAACATACCTTACATTTGTCTTGTCACTGTTGTTTTGTAGGTTGATGAAGAAGCTGTGACCCAGAAAACCCCAAAAATGAAATACAGACTCCGAGACCGGCATCTAGAAGAGCTGCAGAACTCATTCTCTGTAAAGTCACATCAAAGTTATTCATAAATTATCACAGGATTTTACTTGACACAAACCACATTGTTATCAAAACTTTGGTTTCCAAATATTTTTACATGAGAATGAATCTCAAAATTTACGGCAATAGAATGCCACTTTCCTTTATCTTAATGACCAAGGTTAATTGATTTACTGTGGAAATTATCAACAAAGTTGAATCCTATGTATGGTAGTAATAATACATGTCTGTGAAATAATAACTGATAGTGGGATTGACTAAATATTAATTATTTATTAATGTTTGTTTGACAATACATGAATCACTAGATGCTATACTACTGTGTGTAAATTCTCTACCAGTAGACTGATATTCAGGCTTCTCCACAGGCCATTCAAGCACTGGGACAACCCAACAAGCCATTTAAGCACTGGGACAATCCAGAACTTGAATATTAGAAAGCTTAAATAATATTTTCTAAAAACTTATTTTAAATACCGTAAAATTATTTTTCTTTGTATACTCTTTCTCTTTTGAATGTATAAAATCATTTAATGAAATGTACTTACTCTGAGTACTTTTACGGATCAATATCAATTTCAACGATTGCTCTAAACAGCGCTTTGGGGTGGATATTCGAGTATGCGCGTCCTTGAATACCCAGCACTTGAATATCAGAAATACACAGTATGTTCCCAGTGCTTGAAATCTTAAACAATATTTTCTAAAGTCTATTTCTTTAAATCTTTATTTTTCTTTACATATTTTTTCTAATTTCACTAACGTTACATAAAATAAAAATGCATAAAGCTGAGGACTTTTACGAATTAGTACTAAATTTAACTAATTTTAATCTATCCAATGAGTGCTCTGAACAAATAAAAATATTTTGAGGCGGGTTTTTATGTATGCTCATTCTTTAAAAACCTCAATACTTGAATGCCAACCTGTGGAGAACCCTGAAATTTGATTGCTGTTTTCTTTCAGCATTAAACGTGATAAGAGTGAAGTAATAGTTATTCCCTTTTCTATCATACTTTTTATCTTTTGTTTTGGTGTCTTCTTATTTTACTATAGAAGTTTTAAATTAATGTTCCCTGCAGACATTTTTTCTTTGACAATACTGTATGTTCATATTACTTACCAGTAATATTCAAAATTAGATGAGTTGATATGAAACTTTATGACCATACCATATTTAAGCTCCTCCATTTTATTTGTTTGAATATTTAACATCATGTTATGCCTTCAAGTTCTAACAGACGCCCAATTAATCGAGCCACTCTTTTCTGTGATCCTCGGATGTTAACCAGTATTCAAGCACACCCATCTCTGTAAGTAAATGATTTATAACTTTACCACTTGAATCAGTGGTGAGAAATGATTGACATTGAGACACAATGTCTTATATAAATCATCACGGAGACTGTGGCTAAATGACAATTCGAACTCATGACCCCTGATAGTCAAGACGCACTACTGACTGAGCTAACTGGGCTTGACTTCTTACATTGAATTATGACCAATAATTTTTGTTACCTCATACATTACAACAGGAGATGTTAACACCAACCAAGCGGAAAGGAAGCCTGGTGCCTATATCTGACCACACTAAAGTTCTTGTTCTCTGCGATCAGACAGAATCTGTTAGTTTTAAGACAGCCCTGCCTGGCAAGTAAGTTCTGTCTTGTACATGTATTTTCCTTTTACTTCCATCATCTCCACACATAAAAACACAGAAATACCTTTTGATTTAACTGTTTCTAACGCTCGAGAGTGCGTCCGTCGAGCATCCGTTAACAATTGACATTTTCTCAAATTTTTTAAACTGAATTGTAAAGAAACATTGCATGCAGCTTTGGTACCTAAGGGTGAATAAAAATTGTAAATTTAATGATCCCCACCCCCCTGATGTCATTTATATATTCGGGAAAGTTGGAATGTAGTTTGACATTTTACGTAAGAGAGTTATACGGAAACACCGAAAGATGAATCAGAAGTGATATTACACTAGGTTAATATCAAAAATATGTCATGGGTTTGTTACACTCCTGCACTGTAAAGTATGTACATGTATGTACATGTTACTCTTGAATATGATTTAAATGTATTGATGTTAATGTTGGATAAAATGAAAAATACTTACAATTTACTAGTACATGTATCACTTTTATTTCTTGTTTAGAATGTTGTCGGAGTGTAAGAAAATTGGTGAGGGCGTTTATGGTGAAGTGTTTAGAAGTTTCCATGACAACAAATCTGTTGCAATCAAGGTCAGTTTCTGATGTAATGTCAATGTCTGTCCAATTTTAGATATTAAATATTCTGTTTTTTAAAATAGAACTATAAAATGTTCACAAGGCTTTAAAACTAGATTAATATCGAAAACTATTTTAGATTTTTAAAGATTCCATTGAACATTGTTGAATGTCATTTGTTGTTTCTAATGAGATTATTTATTTGACCTCACAAAAACTTGTTTATTTACTTTTGCACTTAGTTGGATTTGCCGATTGTGTGCCGGGCCCTGTAAGCTCAGTCGGTAGCCTATCTCTATCAATCCATGGATCCCCATACGGCCTCAATCTCCATGATGATTGATATATGGCATGTGTCACTGTCATTGGTTTCTTGACGCTGATTCAAGTGGAAGGGTTATCAGTTACATATGGAGATGGGTGGTGTGCTCGAGTACTAGTTAACATTCCAAGATCCACGGAAAGTGTGGCTAAGTACTGATTGTCTGTAAGCCCTCGATGGCTTAAAGCTGATGCTAAATATACAATCATTCATCAACTGTTGGTATTTTCAGATTATTCCTATCGAAGGCGATTTCCCTGTGAATGATGAACCACAGAAGAAGTTTGGAGACATCATTGCCGAGATAGTTATTGCCAAGTAAGTTAGTTAGTAAAAACATAAGAGTGTTGTCGGATAGAATGCTCCCCTCTCTACAATTGTATGTTTTCATGTGATTTTTAGCTTTACTGGCCAAAGGTTAAGTTGCCTAAAGGACTATCTCAAGATCTTCTCTTATCTACTTAAGACAAAGGTTCAAACCCAGTGAGTTCAGTTTAAATACGTTTTGGAAAAAAAAAACACCAGTTACTTTTTTTGTCTCGCTGCGACGAAGGAGCAAAAGCGAGATTAAGGTGTTGCTTTTCCATCGGCGGCGGCATCAAACATTTATATTTAGCTCCAACATTAAGTTCTCTTTTTTTTTTCTCTCCCATGTGTATATTGATGGTCAAAGCGAACACAGAGAGACATATCATTCTTGTATTAGTTCTGCTCAGATTAATTCTGACCTTCTCCATTAATAAGACTTGAATAAATATATTACCGAGGCAGCCATGTAATCAAAGGCATTTGCCTCAATATCATACCCCTCACGCTGAGGTCATGGGTACAAGATTAAAAAGTATGTTGGAGAGTTTACCTAACAGTTAAAGGTTGATGGCTTGTCTCGGATTCATTTTGAGCTGTTAATAAAACTGAATGCTACATAACCTGTAATGTGTTGATAATGGCATTATCCCAAATTTAAAACTATAAAACAAAAGTAGATTTAGTTCAAACTTATTTATTTATTTTTCTTGTGAAGTTATTACAACTTTGACAATTCATGCTCAAAGTCTTCCTTGGTTCAGTGGAACCAGTACTATGCATATGCGAAAAAAATGTCTTGCTCAAGAACACCACACATAGCCTTTGCGGAGGATTGAACCCACGACCCTCCGATTAATGTTTCCATGCTCTACCACTGGACTTCATACAAAAGTAGAAGAACATATATAAACATAAATAACAATAAAATAATGGTCAGTTGTTGTATAAAAGCAGTCAGAGATGTCCTCTGTGGCTGAGTGGTCAAAGGAGCCCTCTCAAGATTACTTGGCTCTCACTGCAAGGGTTTGAGTCCTTTTTGTTCCAAACAATTTATGTGAGAAATTTTACAAGATACTTGTGGATCTACACATATTCAGTCTGAGGTCTTGCTCCACCAATAGAATTGAATATGCCATATATAACCTAAAGGGTGTTGGAAATGGCGTTAACTTGACCTTTGAGGAAAGGTTCTAAGTCCAACACACGGCACTTCATTGTGTCATGTTGATCAATAGAGCCCAGTGTGTTTGAAATCCATCTATGTATGACAAAGTTACAGAACAGACACAGAAACTCATACAGACTCAAAGTGTTGTCAAACAAAGTTAAAGTGTGACCTTGACCTTTGAAACTGTAGTATGGGTTTTATGCACGAAACGTTGTCATGTTATGTTGATCTTTTGTAGCAAATATTTATAAAATCCATCTGTGGATGTCAGTTACAGGCCAGATAGGAAATGTCAGACAGAAGGAAGAACAGATAGACACTGTAGTTACTATAAATGCCACCCAAAAATTGGAGGGTTTTGGACGGGGGAATAAAAACAACAGATTGCGGACCTATATTTTTCTACATGATATTTTTGTTATTATAAAACTGTATCTATATTTTCATTACAGAGAGTTGAGTAACTTGAGATTCACAAAGTCAATCCGAACATCTAATTTCTGTCTAGTCAACAGTATATCTAGTGTACAGGGCAAGTATCCAGCAGAACTGCTCAAACAGTGGGATATCTTTCATAAAAACAAAGGTTCAGAAAATGACAGACCAGGTTAGATTAATTTTGTTTAGATACATGTAAGAAATGGAAAAAATAAATATCTACTGTTTTCCCACATCTTAATAATTTTAAAGTGGTATAAATTAACCAGACGGGCTATTGTAATATCAATTCTATAATACTAGAAAATTTACAATTTACTGCAATTTAGGACATTTGTGGACTAAATAAGTTATTCTCAGTGCAGGTTTGTGGTATTTGGAGAATCCTGAGTATTAAAGGTAGTTTATCAAGAAAAACACTATAAATGTCTTAACATAAATACTATTGTTAAGATATATACAAAGCATCTCATTATTATAGCTCAATGAACCCTTTACTTCATATAGACACCTTTGGACAACTAATATAGCAGGCTTTTGAATTTTTGGGTGAATTATGTTTATATTAACTGACAGAGTGGAAAACAGCGCAGGAAGTGTTCAGATTGCTTGTTACGAGCAATCTGAACTCTTCCTGCACTGTTTTCAAAGGCCTTCTGTGATTGGTGCGGGAAAATACTTATCTATGGAGTAAAGGGTTAAAGGCGAATGGTTTGGTATATCATATCAGCCAAAATGTGACTCAAACAATATTTTAATAGGAGTGTTAAACTTGAAACAAAATCCTCATTCTAAAAATAGACAGCAATTGTATACAGCTTGACACCTTCGCGTCATCTTTCTGGCTACATTACAACCTTTACAACTCGAAGCTATTGTTTAATATTTGAAGACTGTTTGCATTATTGATTCGATATTACTTACGCATTCATAATTTTGTCTTATAAAATATGTTTATCACATTTTTGGTATGATATTATATGCTGTATAAGATATTTTATTAATCTAATGTAAAACAACACAAGCTTGTGAACACATACATGTATATCTTGAAAATGACATAGTGCCGAAAAGTTGATGTGATTCATAATTAATAAATATAAGATGTGTTGGTATTGAATTTTTTACTTTAATATCTATTACTTATATTGTAAAAAGAATATATATATCAAAAAAGTTTCCATGCATATGTCAACTCCTGTGATTGTCTAATTTCAGATGTGTTCACAGACAGTCAACAGTTTCTTCTGTTTGAATTTGCAGACTGTGGAACAGACCTTGAGTCATTTAAGGTAATTTACATTGTATTTAAGTCAGTATTTAAGGTAATTTACATTGTATTTAAGTCAGTATTTAAGGTAATTTACATTGTATTTAAGTCAGTATTTAAGGTCATTTACATTGTATTTAAGTCAGTATTTAAGTTCATTTACATTGTATTTAAGTCAGTATTTTGTATTTAAGTCAGTATTTAAGGTCATTTACATTGTATTTAAGTCAGTATTTAAGTTCATTTACATTGTATTTAAGTCAGTATTTAAGGTCATTTACATTGTATTTAAGTCAGTATTTAACAGGAAGTCCTATGTATTATCATTTACTGTCCTGCAACCTTTCAGAGAAAAGAAAAGGATCATAATGGTGGTTATCGTGGGTTTGTACATCTGTTACAACTAACCTTGTTACTCTTACTTTTGATGCAATTCAGTTGAAACTTTGGGATAGTCAATTATATAAATTGGACATGCCCACATTCTCACAGCATGTGCTTGTGTGTTTTATATTTATTAAACAAACATAGTCTAACCTGTATTAAGCAGCCACCTAAAGGAAATGGCCAAACTGGCTGCTTAACACTGGTGACCTATTAATAGAGGGTCTTTATTTTTTCCAAAAAAGCTGAAGTTGTGATGTTTATTGTGACAGACAAAAAGTGATCACACATGCATGGTACATGTTGTACCATGCCTGTAAGTTATTAAAAACTATGTACAGGGGCGAATGAGAAAAATCCACAGGAATAAATCATTTTAACTGACAGTATTTTATATAGAAGTACATATAAATTTATAAATAAATCTTCTTCTAAAGAACCGTCCAATCAAATTCATTCATATTTGGTATAAATAATAGGGCGAGGATGATTTGGGGCCCAGAAATGGGACTTCAATTTTTAAAGAGAAATACTATGGGAAACTGAAAATTCTGTTTTTCTGATATATTTTAGGTATTATTTCAATTATTTTCATGTCTGGAGCATTGCTTATGGAAATTGATATAAATAAGGGACCAGCAGGGTTCCTAAAAAATGATAAAATTGTAAAATTTCAAAATTCTTCTTCTCAAAAACTGATGAGCCAAATGTATTAATATTTAGTTTAACTGTCATAACTATGATTAGGGGTTTCAAAATTGTTTAAATAAAGGGGTTACGGTATACTGGGGTCACAGTTGAGCGATTTAGGGTCATTCCGGCCCTTTTGTTTTTAACAGTCGAATGCTTTAAATTGTTTAAAATATTTATGTTTCAAAATTATTTCTCTTCAGGTAATACAACCAACAGTTCTTAACATTTTGATTTTGAAGAATCAGTTTACATTGCACATGACAGCTGTCTGATTTTTACTCTCTTTTTTAAAAAATTAAATTTGATACCTTGATACTAACCAATAATATTTTGCTCAAGTGACCAATATATTTTTATTTATCAGTTTGATTCCTTGAGACAAGCCAAAAGTGCTCTAGCCCAGGTGACATTTGCCCTAGCTGCAGCAGAGGAAGCGCTACAGTTTGAGCACCGCGACCTTCACTGGGGTAACGTCCTCATACGACCCACGAAACAAGAGGACATCTGCTTTATGTTACTGGGAAATAGACTTGTAGTACCTTCCTTCGGAGTGGAGGCCAATATTATCGACTTTACTCTGTCTCGTCTTATGAAAGGTACTAAATCATCAGTTGTGTATATATTGTTCTACTTGCTTCTATATGGCAACTCTTAAGGTAGCAAAATTTAATAGTTTGTTTGTTTGAATATTTAGCATCATTTTTATGTAATCAAGGGATAACAGTCGATCAGTTATCCTTACCACTATTTCCTGGGATCCTAGAAGGTTAACCAGTACTCAAGCACACCCATTTCTTCAAGTAACTGATAACTTTTCCACTTTTATCAGCAGTGAAAGACAAATGACAATAAGATGCAATGTTGTATATCATTCATCACGGAGACTGTGGCCAGGTGGGGATTCAAACTCATGACCCCAGGAATAATCACAACAACTTCGCTAACTAGGCACAGCTAAATTTTGTAATAACACTTTTATCTCATAATTACAATATGTGAAGTGTCCGTCTTCTGTCTGTCTGTTTGTAAACTTTTATGTTGTGTGCACTCTAGCTTTGAATATTCACCAAACTTACACAGTAGTTACATGTATATAACCATTATATATCAATCACATTTTTAAAATGACTAAATCGGATAAATAATGTCAGAGTTACGGCCTTTGGATTGTCAAAAAATGTGTTAATTTACCATGTATACACTCTAGAACATTTTCATTTTCAGTTTTCATTTAATCTTCACCAAACCTAAATAGTCGTTGTATAACCATAATATTTTTTTAAGTTTTTGAACTGATTAAATTATTATTATCAGAGTTGCTGCTCTGAAATTGTCAAAAAAATTGTATTTGATCTTGGTCACACCGTTTCACTAGCAGTTTTCATTGGTTCCTCACCATGCATAGACAGCAGTCATAAAACAATTATATCTTGGACAAGTTCAAGTCAGATAGTTAATGTCAGAGTTATAGCCCTTTAATCATCAAAACTTGTGTTATTTGACATTGTTTACTCTCAAGAACCTGCGTTTTTTTAGTTGATCTTTATCAAACTTATAATGGTTATATACATTATTTTACAGTACTTAAAAGTGAATTTTTCTGCTATTGAAGATTGGAACAATATACCTTCATCAATCAGAAAACTGATTTAGATTACTACTTTTAAATATGTGTACAAAGAATTTCTGATTACTAAAATATCTCTCTCATAAAAATGAAATATTGTTCTTTGTCATTGTTAACATTGTATTGATTTTGGCAGGTATCTTCTCAAATATGGTTTATGTAAAATCTTGATATTATTGATTTTGAGAGTTACCTTGTATATAAAACTTAACCTTCTCTAAATGTATTTTCATTTTACATTACCCAATATCATTTTTCAAGAAGATCATGTTCATTGTCATTTTCTGGAAGACGCCGCCAGTTTGTATCAAATTGCTATTTATTACAACAAAATGTATTCCTTTGAGGTACATGTAGAAAGCAATCGACAAATTCAGCAAGAAAAATAGACGAGTCTAACAATGGTTTTATCACAAAAATGTTTTAGTATTTGGAATTGTGTCTCATCTAAGGGGGCAATATGAGGGTGGGCTGGAAGCAAGAGCAGATTAATCCAAAACAATTTACAGTAATGATTTCCTCTGTAGTGACTATCCAAAGCTAATGTTTTAAAACATGTGTCCCTTACAGTAAAAAATTATGATTCTGAAATATTCTCTAAAGATGCAGATTGTATTTAATTTAATTGCATATGCTTGTTTAAATATAACTTCTGAGAATGACTATTTCAGATGGTGCTACTGTGTACACAGACCTCTCCACGGACGATGCTCTGTTTGAAGGAGAGGGAGACTACCAGTTTGATATTTACAGGAATATGAAAAAAGAAAATGGGTGGGTGCCTATAAACAATAAAATATTTCAGATTATCCTTGATGTTTTATTCCAATAATAAAACTTTAAGCTGTTTAAGTAGGAAGAAAGTTATGATTAATGTTGAAGATTTACAAGTTCTTTTTTCGTCATGATTTGTCTGATGAAGAGATCAAGTTTAGGTTTACATCCTAGATTTTTTCCACAAAGATATTTAATTTTGAATTATATAATCAAATGTAACACATGTATTCAGGGAATACTTCAATTTTTTATGTACATGCCATTTAAAGAATGGTGAAGGAGCAGTGTTACCTCTATCTGTCCATACTTCCGCCAGATTGATTTTCAAGAGCATTGTATTCCTCATATTTCTGTGTAGGGTTTTAATAAATGAAGTTATAATGTGATATTAGAGATTTAAACAAGTTTCAAACAGGTGCCAAGTAGAGACCTACTACTGGAACTTTTGTTTGGAGCAATGTATTTATGAAATATTTATTTCTTTGCATTAGAAGAACATTAGAGGGACAGAAGTGTTACTCATACATGTATGTCCATTGGAGAATCTCTCTGTCAAATTGGTTTCCGATGAATAACTTCTGAATGGGTTTATGTAATAAATGATAGTAATTATTGAGGGGCAGCTGTATAATTATAAAATCCAGGTCAAGATTGATATTTGTCAATATTTTTATAGGAGTTATAGCCTCTTTTCATCCTAAATTTTTGTAAAATTATTTACATATAGCTGGGGCACTAAGTGTTACTATTTGTGTGTTGAGTTAAAACATCGGTTTCCATTCAAAGAAATATACAAATCTCTTAATATATTTTTATACTTGTAATATCTTACAGAAATGATTGGGCCAGATTTAATCCTCACAGCAATGTGCTTTGGCTGCACTATATCGCCAGCAAGCTGGTCTACAGTAAGCATTATCCATCACAGTCTGGTCGCCAGGACCGAGATATACTGCGGCAGTTTCGACAGTTCCTCTCCGAGATGTTAGATTATCACAGTGCCAGTGAAATGGCGATCGGTGCCATTTTTCTAAATTCCTAACACGGTTTAATAGAGTATTGACTGCAGTAATAAATACTTCCGTGTTTCTGATATATGTAATAAGTTACATGTTTTTAATTAGAAACACTGTTGATGTAGTTTGCTAAATGTCTCTGAGGTGTGACAACACTGTTGTCATGGCCATTAGACACCACAGTGGACACCTCGCTTCCCCAAACAATCTTGTCTCTTACCTTGAAAGACGTAAGGAGGATAATAGACTTTGGGACAACCTGGAGTTCACGTACACGTACATGAATGTTAAGTTAGGATATGTCAATCATGTGATGGGGCATGATCCAACTCGAGACTTCACGAATCAAGCAGATATCTGAAAATGTGTAAACATGAACTGAATAAACGAAGTTACATTCCATTTCACACCCATCTTAAATAAATCGCGCTTGATGTCCTCTTAGTTTTAAGCGGTACTACAAATATGCAAAAACTGGTAAAGCGTCTTGCTCAAACACACAACAGATAGCCGTGATGGGAGATCATTCCATGAACTACCTCACCTAAAAACAACCAATGTTTTAAAGATCAATAGAAACATACACTGACAAGCAGAACATAAAAAGATTATAAGAAAGTCTGACAATCACACATTTCTTGTCAAATTTTAAACCTCAAATAGACTGGAAACGTGTAGATCAGAGAACACATTTAGCAAGTTCAGTTGAATACACTTTATTCCTCACTTTCACTATTTAAGATGTCTAACGATTGTCTGTTGTTATCAGAATGTCTTTAATCAAAATTTCAAAGAAGAAATTGTCAAGACATTTTTCTTTTAGAAAAGATGATCAAGACTTCACAATACATCTAGTTATTATTTTACAGTGTTGAAAAATAAAATTAATATGAAATATTTTATTTATTTGTCTGAATTGTTCAATCTCTCCAGTGGTATTACTCTATGCTGGGAACCACATCAATCCTTTGTTGAGCTGATGTTTTAGAGGAAATAATGTTATATGAAATCCAATAGTTCAGCAACTGAAATACATACAGTATATATATTTTATTTGAATTCTGAATGTTATGAATTGGTAGAATTTTAATTCTGGGTGAATGTTTGGTAAATGTTGAAAACTGGGTGAATATTTGGTAAATGTTAAATACTGGGTGAATATTTGGTGAATGTTAAATGCTGGGTGAGTATTTGTTAAATGTTTAATGCTGTGACAATATTTGGTAATGTTAAATGCTGAATGAATATTTGGAAAATGTTAAAGGCTGTGAGAATATTTGGTAAATGTTTAATGCTGGGTGAATATTTGGTCAATGTAAAATACTGGATGAATATTTGGTAAATGTTAAAAGATGGGCGAATATTTGGTAAATGTTAAATACTGGGTGAATATTTGGTTAATGTTAAAAGCTGGGTGAATATTTGGTAAATGTTGAATACTGGGTGAATATTTGGTAAATGAAATACTGGATGAATATTTGGTCAATGTTAAATACTGGGTGAATATTTGGTCAATGTTTAATGCTGGGTGAATATTTGTTGAATGTTGTGAGAACATTTAATACCGTTAGTGCCCGCGTGGTTCCAGCTAAGAATAGAATCACTGCCGATCTCTGCAGAGGGGTAGGAATCCTCCGAATGGGTGTCATGTTCATTTTATCATTTTTTTGTCATGTTCACTATTGTGGTTAAATTATCAACCCCTGTGTGGTTTCAGGGAGCCATATGAGTGATGGGTAGAATAGGACCACTGTGGCTCATGCATGTCGTAAGAAGCGACAATTTGAGTAATACGATAGAATTTGCTGAAACTCTGCAGTTCTGCAGGTATCAAGGTTCTAGGTTCATTCTGCATATTCATTTGTTGGTGTATTTTTTTTAAATCTGTATGTTAATTTGTTGTTTTTGTACATGTAGAGTGAACCTGGAATCTTTCTTCCTGTTGGCGTCGAATAACCTATTATGTGTTGGTACGCAGTAAAACCCTATTCATTCATTAATACCGTTAGAAAATTTGTATGGAATGCTGGTAGAATAATTGTTCTAGAAAAAATATTTAATGTATAATGCTGGAATTTAGTTTACACTTTTTTACTGGAGAAATGCTTGCTTTATAATAATGTTGAATTCTACAAGAATATTTGTTGTTTATAGTGAATGCTATAAATTTCTGGTAGAATTTGAATTGCTAGAAGAATGTTTTGAGAATGACAGTTTGTTGTTTGTAAAATGTGAATGTTTTGCTTATAGTGTAGAGGAATGTTTAGAGAGTAAGTAGATATGCAAATGTTTACACATGCTACTGATAAAAATGTTTTTTTTTACACAATTGGACAAATATTTGTTTTAACATCATTATTTATTTTTATGATATAACTGACTTGATTCATGATATTCTTTATCTTATCCTAACAGCTGATTGTCTTGGTAGCAGATTTGTACACATTGAATTAAAAACTATAATTTTGTTTGTATTATTTTCATAAAATAATGTTATAGTTATTACCTCACAATAGAAACAATAACATTGCTGTTATAATTAACTTTTTGGGGGTAAAATACATAATTAATGAACATATTTTGTTTGACAAATATTATGAGATATGGACTTAAATGTATCAAATCCAAAGTTTTCGGGGATGGGTGGGGGGGGGGGGGGGGGGGGGTGTAAACTTTACTGGTCGCATATAAGTTGATGTCTGATAAATTATCAACAAATAAAGTTGACTTCCTATATTTTTATTATTGATGCACCCAGTTTTTGTCAATATGTCCAATTTGCCAATTATTCAACACATTCTACCTGCATATACATGTTTGTATCTGTGGCAGGTTTAAGTCAATTAATGGAACAACAAAAATCAAGCCCTACTTTGTGCCCCTGCATAGTTACAGTAAAAATATGAATGTTTGTGTTATTTTTCGCACCATTACATATCGTAATATTCAGCAGCACTCTTTTTACTACAAAAAATGTCTGAAGCTTAAAATGACAATACACAAGTATGTGGTGTTTTTCATGTTAATTTGTGTTATTTTTGGCATCAAAACCTTTCGTAATATTCAACAGCACTCTTTTTACTATAAAAAATGTCCGACACTTAAAATGACAATACACAAGGATGTGGTGTTTTTATGTTTGTGTTATTTTCGACATCATAATATTCAGCAGCACTCTTATTATCACAAAAAATGTCTAAAGCTAAAAATGATGATCCACAAGGATGTGGTGTTTTCATGTTTATGAGTTATTTCCAACATCATAACATAACGTTATATTCCCCAGCACTCTTTTTATCACAAAAAATGTCCGATATTCAATATATATTAGGCTAGAGAAGTTTGTGCAAAAGATTTACATAGCTGTTTGGAAATGATGTATTGAATTCTCTGCTACCCAGTTTCGAGTTTATTTAGTAGAGCAATAAGTATATGGTGGACAGACATTATTTGTGATGCTTATTTTGAAATAATGGTGTGTATTAATTTAAACTTATTTATTTTACTTCGATTGTGAAACAAGTTCTTACAACTAAGGCAAATCACGCTCGAAATCTTCCTGGTTAGAACCAGTACTAAGCTTATGCGATAAAGTGTCTTGCTGAAGGACACCACACATAGCCGTGGCAGAGGATCAAACCCACAACCCTCTGATCATGGGTTCAGTGCTCTACCACTGGACCACGTGTTCTACGTAAATGGTGTGTATTATATAAAAACTAATTAACTTTAAATTTATGCAATCAGTGTGAAATATAATTCTTTATGTATGCGCATTTGTGTATAAGAATCAGATCATTTTTATTAATAGTGTATTTTATGATTTGGAAATATTTTAAATGCAATCTAATAAAGATTAAAAAATGACATGAACTCGTTACTTTGTTATGACATAGATAGTACATATATTTTGAATGAATGATTTAGCCTATGTGGTTCCGGCAAAGAATAGAATCACTGTCGATCTCTGCAGAGTGGTAGGAATCCTCAGAATGGGTTCATTATAATGTTCTCTTTATCATTTTTTGTTGTATTCACTATTGTGGTTAAATTTCCAACACCTGCGCGATGGCAAGAATAGGATCGCTGTGACTCATGCATGTTGTAGGAAGCGACAATTTGAGTAATACAATAGAATTTGCTGAAACTCTGCAGGTATCAAGGTTCTAGGTTCACTCTGCATATTTATTTGTTGATGTATTATTTTTTTATTCTGTATGTTAATTTGTTTTTTTGTACATGTAGAGTGAACCTGGAATCTTCCTTCCTGTTGGCGTCGAATAACATATGTATTGATACGCCATAAAACTATTCATTATTTAATTGTGGAATTGCTTTGATATTCACAATTCTCAAGTGTTCATAACAGAAAAAGTTGAGCCCTGTCAACAACCCCTCATTTTGGGCATATGTTTCAGCCAAAGTTTTTTTTACAGGTGTAAGTACACTTTTCTGCCATATATACATTCATGAATCAGGTGTCAGAAGATCAATTGTTTTTATGGTAAATACAAATATTTTGCTTTTGAAAATCGGTTTAGTAAAACAAAAATATATTTTAAATGTTGGAGCATACTGCCAAAACAATAATTGTTATATTGTCAGATAAGCATAAAATTAAATACTGTCGTGGAACTTTAATATAGGCATCGACTCGTTTTAACATAACTTTGTGAGAAAAAAAAATAGTTTAAAAACTTTGATACACCAAAATTTTGCATTAAGCACATAACTGATATCCAGCTTTAGCTGTGTCTCACTTGGCAATTTTTAAAACAGCTGTTTTGTTGTGGCAACACGTATCAGTCTGTGGCAACACGTATCAGTCTGTGGCAACACTTATCAGTCTGTGGCAACATGTATCAGTCTGTGGCAACACGTATCAGTCTGTGGCAGCACATATCAGTCTGTGGCAGCATGTATCAGTCTGGATCAAGTTGTACACAGCTCAGTTTAGCGCTCTGACAGTCAAAAACTGACAGACAATTCAAAATTTTGGAAGTTATAGACTTCCTCAGAAAATTTTTTTTTATAAATAATTTAGATATATACATGAAAGAAGCAGCAATTTTAAACAGATTATTACTTTAAAAAGTGTCTCAGATGCCATAATTTGTCTATTTCATTTAACAGATGGTTAAACTGATGACCATCTGCAACTTTGCCGTGCTGTTGGAGTATTTTTATAATAATTATTGAACTCATTGATAATTGGGCTTTAAAATATATTATTGAAATCTCTTGATCTCAAACTAGCACAAGACATGATATTAAAACATAAAGGAAACTTCCTTTACCTGAACATAAAATCTCCTGTTTTGTCTACAGTTGAATGCTGCAAACTGTGCTGAACATTGTTACCTATAAAATTCCAGATTACCTCAAAACAGTTGCGCTTTATTCTGAATGTAAATGTTACCGAACATGACGCTCAACTGTTTTGAGGTAATCTGGAATTTTATAGGTCGCACTGATATATATATCGATGAAATAGATTTCTAATACCCAGAAGGTCTGTACAAATTATAAAATCTGCACAAGTATCCAAAATCAAAAAGAAAAATCACTTAACCAGCTTTTGAAACAATGTTCTGGCATGGTTTTTAGCAGATGCACATGACATAGGTTCTCCCCCTTGATAATCTAGAATTTGTAACATCTCAGAAACTATTCAAATGACGAGGTAAAGGTCGTCAAGCTATATTTAAGTGCTGTCTATTTTTCGATTTGGGAATTCGTTTCATTTTCACAACTCTGTTTAAGATATACTTTTTTGGTCACATTTTGGCATATTTGAAATACCAAACCATTCATAATTTATTCATTAATGTTAATAAGCTTTGTATTCATTTCAAAAATAATTTTATTTATTTAGACATTTATAGCAATTTTTCATGATATACTGACTTAAAATAGACCATCCAAAGTGGCAATAATATCAATAGAAAATTAGAAGTGCAAGTGATGAGGTCATTTCAACATAGCGTGTATTAGCCAAAACTACAGTCCTCAGTCTCTACAGGTTCTTGTTGTGTTCTTAAATTGTTTGTGAACAACATATTGTCACATACCAATACAGCATCTCATATAACCACCATTCTTTTGTCTTCTAACAATTAAAACCACAATCATGTAAAAAAATAGTGTTTATAAATACAAATGTGGCCGGAAAAGATGAATTTGTCCAACTCTTGTATCGGTACAAAGTGGAAACTTGTATCTTCCACACTGTTTCTTGTACTTGAACATGTTTATATAACAAACAAGTATCTTACTATTGATGAATGTCTGTATGACAATAAGGTGAGTTATGGAGAAAAGCTTCAGTAGGTCAGATTTACTTTTGCTTTACCCATTAATTGTTATATGTTATATGAAAATCTGACAACATTAAAATGAAACTTAATGTATATGAATTGTGTTTGTTGATCTTTATTAACCAAAGGACGTGCCTTACTGTTTAAGACAGGTTGAGATATATATGGCATGTAATGTAATGTTGAGGACAGGTTGGGATGTAAATGGCATGTAATGTTTAGGACATGTTGGTATATATATGGCATGTAATGTTTAAGACAGGTTGGGATGTAAATGGCATGTAATGTTTAGGACATGTTGGTATATATATGGCATGCAATGTTTAAGACAGGTTGATATATATATAGCATGTAATGTAATGATGAAGACAGGTTGGGATGTAAATGGCATGTAATGTTTAAGACATGTTGGGATGTATATGGCATGTAATGTTTAAGGCAGGTTGGGATGTAAATGGCATGTAATGTATTGTTTAAGGCAGGTTGGGACGTAGATGATATATAATGTAATGTTTAAGACATGTTGGGATGTATATGGCATGTAATGTTTAAGGCAGGTTGGGATGTAAATGGCATGTAATGTTTAGGACATGTTGGGATGTATATGGCATGTTATGTTTAAGACATGTTGAGAATTATATGGCATGTAATGTTTAGGACAGGTTGGGATGTATATGGCATGTAATGTTTAGGACATGTTGGGATGTATATGGCATGTAATGTTTAAGACATGTTGAGAATTATATGGCATGTAATGTTGAAGGCAGGTTTGGATGTAAATGGCATGTTATGTTTCAGACAGGTTGGGATGTATATGGCATGTAATGTTTAAGGCAGGTTGGGATGTATATGGCATGTAATGTTTAAGACATGTTGGGATGATATATGGCATGTAATGTTTAAGCAGGTTATGATGTTTATGGCATGTAATGTTTAAGACATGTTGGGATGTATATGGCATGTAATGTTTAAGGCAGGTTGGGATGTATATGGTATGTAATGTTTAAGGCAGGTAGGGATGTAATGGTATGTAATGTATTGTTTAAGGCAGGTTGGAACGTAGATGATATATAATGTAATGTTTAAGACATGTTGGGATGTATATGGTATGTAATGTTTAAGACAGGTTGGGATGTATATGGCATGTAATGTTTAAGACATGTTGGGATGTAAATGGCATGTAATGTTTAAGACATGTTGGGATGTATATGGCATGTAATGTTAAAGACATCTTGGGATGTATATGGCATGTAATGTTTAAGACATGTTTGGATGTAAATGGCATGTAATGTTTAAGACATGTCGGGATGTATATGGTATGTAATGTTTAAGGCATGTTCTGATGTATATGGCATGTAATGTTTAAGACATGTTGGGATGTATATGGCATGTAATGTTTAGGACATGTTGGGATGTATATGGCATGTAATGTTTAAGGCAGGTTGGGATGTATATGGCATGTAATGTTTAAGGCAGGTTGGGATGTAAATAGCATGTTATATTTAAGGCAAGTTTGGATGTATATGGCATGTAATGTTTAAGGCAGGTTGGGATGTAAATGGCATGTAATGTATTGTTTAAGGCAGGTTGGAACGTAGATGATATATAATGTAATGTTTAGGACATGTTGGGATGATATATGGCATGTAATGTTTAAGACATGTTGGGATGTATATGGCATGTAATGTTTAGAGGACATGTTGGGATGATATATGGCATGTACTCTTTAAGACATGTTGGGATGTATATGGCATGTAATCTTTAAGACATGTTGGGATATATATGGCATGTTATGTTTAGGACATGTTGGGATGTATATGGCATGTAATGTTTAAGACATGTTGGGATGTATATGGCATGTAATGTTTAGGTCATGTTGGGATGTATATGGCATGTAATGTTTAAGACATGTTGGGATGTTTATGGCATGTAATGTTTAAGACATGTTGGGATGTATATGGCATGTAATGTTTAAGACATGTTCAGATGTATATGGCATGTAATATTTAGGGCATGTTGGGATGTATATGGCATGTTATGTTTAAGACATGTTTGGATGTAAACGGCATGTTATGTTTCAGACAGGTTGGGATGTATATGGCATGTAATGTTTAAGGCAGGTTGGGATGTATATGGCATGTAATGTTTAAGACATGTTGGGATGATATATGGCATGTAATGTTTAAGCAGGTTATGATGTTTATGGCATGTAATGTTTAAGACAGTTGGGATGTATATGACATGTAATGTTTAAGGCAGGTTGGGATGTATATGGTATGTAATGTTTAAGGCAGGTAAGGATGTAATGGTATGTAATGTATTGTTTAAGGCAGGTTGGAACGTAGATGATATATAATGTAATGTTTAAGACATGTTGGGATTATATGGTATGTAATGTTTAAGACAGGTTGGGATGTATATGGCATGTAATGTTTAAGACATGTTGGGATGTATATGGCATGTAATGTTTAAGACATGTTGTGATGTATATGGCATGTTATGTTAAAGACATGTTGGGATGTATAAGGCATGTAATGTTTAAGGCATGTTCTGATGTATATGGCATGTACTGTTTAAGACATGTTGGGATGATATATGGCATGTAATGTTTAAGCAGGTTATGATGTTTGTGGCACATAATGTTTAAGACATGTTGGGATATATATGGCATGTAATGTTTAAGGCAGGTTGGGATGTATATGGCACGTAATGTTTAAGACATGTTGGGATGTATATGGCATGTAATGTTTAAGCCAGGTTGGGATGTCAATGGCATGTAATGTATTGTTTAAGGGAGGTTGGAACATAGATGATATATAATGTAATGTTTAGGACATGTTGGGATGATATATGGCATGTAATGTTTAAGACATGTTGGGATGTATATGGCATGTAATGTTTAAGACATGTTCGGATGTTTATGGCATGTAATGTTTAAGTCATGTTGGGATGTATATGGCATGTCATGTTTAAGACATGTTTGGATGTAAATGGCATGTAATGTTTAAGACATGTCAGGATGTATATGACATGTAATATTTAGGACATGTTGGGATGTATATGGCATGTAATGTTGAAGACATGTTTGGATGTAAATGGCATGTTATGTTTCAGACAGGTTGGGATGTATATGGCATGTAATGTTTAAGGCAGGTTGGGATGTATATGGCATGTAATTTTTAAGACATATTGGGATGATATATAGCATGTAATGTTGAAGGCATGTTCTGATGTATATGGCATGTAATGTTTAAGACATGTTGGGATGATATATGGCATGTAATGTTTAAGTCAGGTTGGGATGTATATGGCATGTAATGTTTAGGACATGTTGGGATGTATATGGCATGTAATGTTTAGGACATGTTGGGATGTATATGGTATGTAATGTTTAGGACATGTTGGGATGTATATGGCATGTAATGTTTAAGACATGTTTGGATGTAAATGGCATGTAATGTTTAAGACATGTCGGGATGTATATGGCATGTAATGTTTAGGACATGTTGGGATGTATATGGCATGTAATGTTTAAGACATGTTGAGAATTATATGGCATGTAATGTTTAAGGCAGGTTGGGATGTATATAGCATGTAATGTTTAAGACATGTCGGGATGTATATGGCATGTAATGTTTAAGACATGTTTGGATGTAAATGGCATGTAATGTTTAAGACATGTCGGGATGTATATGGTATGTAATGTTTAAGGCAGGTTGGGATGTATATGGTATGTAATGTTTAAGGCAGGTTGGGATGTATATGGCATGTAATGTTAAAGACAGGTTGGGATGTATATGGCATGTAATGTTAAAGACATGTTGGGATGTATATGGCATGTAATGTTTAAGACATGTTTGGATGTAAATGGCATGTAATGTGAAAGACATGTCGGGATGTATATGGTATGTAATGTTTAAGACATGTTGGGATGATATATGGCATGTAATGTTTAAGCAGGTTATGATGTTTGTGGCACATAATGTTTAAGACATGTTGGGATGTATATGGCATGTAATGTTTAAGGCAGGTTGGGATGTATATGGCATGTAATGTTTAAGGCAGGTTGGGATGTAAATGGCATGTTATTTTTAAGGCAAGTTTGGATGTATATGGCATGTAATGTTTAAGGCAGGTTGGGATGTAAATGGCATGTAATGTATTGTTTAAGGCAGGTTGGAACGTAGATGATATATAATGTAATTTTTAGGACATGTTGGGATGTATATGGCATGTAATGTTTAAGACATGTTGGGGTGTATATGGCATGTAATGTTTAGGACATGTTGGGATGTATATGGCATGTAATGTTTAAGGCATATTGGGATGTATATGGCATGTAATGTTATGGACATGTTCTGATGTATATGGCATGTAATGTTTAAGACATGTTGGGATGATATATGGCATGTAATGTTTAGGACAGGTTGGGATGAATATGGCATGTAATGTTTAAGACATGTTGGGATGTATATGGCATGTAATGTTTAAGGCATGTTGGGATGTATATGGCATGTAATGTTTAAGATATGTTGGGATGTATATGGCATGTAATGTTTAAGACATGTTGGGATGATATATGGCATGTAATGTTTAGGACAGGTTGGGATGTATATGGCATGTAATGTTTAGGACATGTTGGGATGTATATGGCATGTAATGTTTTAGACCGGTTTGGATATATATGACATATAATGTTTAGGGAATGTTGGGATGTATATGGCATGTAATGTTTAGGACATGTTTGGATGTATATGGCATGTAATGTTTAGGACAGGTTTGGATGTATATGGCATGTAATGTAATGTTTAAGGCAGGTTGGGACATAGATGATATATAATGTAATGTTTACGACAGGTTGGGATGTATATGGCATGTATTGTTTAAGACATGTCTGGATGTATATGGCATATAATGTTTAGGACATGTTTGGATGTATATGGCATGTAATGTTTTAGACCGGTTAAGGATATGTATGGCATATAATGTTTAGGGCATGTTGGGATGTATATGGCATGTAATTTTTTAGACCGGTTTGGATATATATGGCATATAATGTTTAGGGCATGTTGGGATTCAATGGCATGTAATGTAATGTTTACGACAGGTTGGGACGTATACGGCATGTAATCTTTAAGACATGTCTGGATGTATATGGCATATAATGTTTAGGACATGTTTGGATGTATATGGCATGTAATGTTTTAGACCGGTTTGGATATATATGGCATATAATGTTTAGGGCATGTTGGGATGTATATGGCATGTAATGTTTAGGACAGGTTTGGTTGTATATGGCATGTAATATTATGACAGGTTTGGATGTATATGGCATGTAATGTTTAAGACATGTTGGGATGTATCTGGCATGTAATGTTTAGGACATGTTGGGATGTATATGGCATGTAATGTTTAGGACATGTTGGCATGTATATGGCATGTAATGTTTAAAACATGTTGGAATGTATATGGCATGTAATGTTTAAGACATGTTGGGATGTATATGGCATGTAATGTTTAGGACTTGTTGAGATGTATACGGCATGTAATGTTTATGACATGTTGGAATGTATATGGCATGTAATGTTAAAGACATGTTAGGATGTATATGGCATGTAATGTTTAGGACATGTTAGGATGTATATGGCATGTAATGTTTAAGACGGGTTGGGATGTAAATGGCATGTAATGTTTAAGACATGTTGAGATGTATATGGCATGTAATGTTTAGGACATGTTGGGATGTATACGGCATGTAATGTTAAAGACATGTTAGGATGTATATGGCATGTAATGTTTAGGATATGTTGGCATGTATATGGCATGTAATGTTTAAGACATGTTGGAATGTATATGGCATGTAATGTTAAAGACATGTTAGGATGTATATGGCATGTAATGTTTAGGACATGTTGGCATGTATATGGCATGTAATGTTTAAGACATGTTGGAATGTATATGGCATGTAATGTTTAAGACATGTTGGGATTTATATGGCATGTAATGTTAGGACATGTTGGGATGTATACGGCATGTAATGTTTATGCCATGTTTGAATGTATATGGCATGTAATGTTAAAGACATGTTAGGATGTATATGGCATGTAATGTTTAGGACATGTTGGGATGTATATGGCATGTAATGTTTAAGACATGTTGGGATGTATATGGCATGTAATGTTTAGGATATGTTGGGATGTATATGGCATATAATGTTTAGGACATGTTGGGATGTATATGTCATGTAATGTTTAGGACAGGTTGGGATGTAAATGGCATGTTATGTAATGTCTAAGACATGTTGGAATGTTTATGGCATGTTATGTTAAGACAGGTTGGGATGTATATAGTTTGTAATGTAATGTTTAAGACATGTTGGGATGTATATGGCATGTAATGTTTAGGATATGTTGGGATGTACATGGCATGTAATGTTTAAGACATGTTGGGATGTATATGGCATACAATGTTTAGGACATGTTGGGATGTATATTGCATGTAATGTTTAGGACATGTTGGGATGTATATGGCATATAATGTTTAGGACATGTTGGGAGATATATGGCATGTAATGTTTAGGACAGGTTGGGATGTAGATGATATATAATGTAATGTCTAAGACAGGTTGGGATGTATATGGCATGTAATGTTTAGGACATGTTGGAATGTTTATGGCATGTAATGTTAAGACAGGTTGGGATGTATATGGCATGTAATGTCTAAGACATGCTGGTTTGTATATGGCATGTAATGTTTAAGACAAGTTAGTTTATACTAATTTATTTTAGCTCGATTGCGATGAAAGCTCAAAGCTTATATGAACCACTCTCGAGTCCGCTTCCTGGGTAGAACCAGTACTGAGTGATGTTTTATGAGAGGCATCGGGTCGAGCTGGGGATCAAACCCGCAACCTCTGGCATGAGTGGCCAACACTCTATCCATTAGACTACCGCCCCGCTTAAGACAAGTTGGGATGTATATAGTTTGTAATGTTATGTTGAAGACATGTTGGTATGTATATGGCATGTAATGTTTAAGACAGGTTGGGATGTATATGGTATGTAATGTTAAAGACATGTTGGGATGTATATGGCATGTAATGTTTAGGATATGTTGGGATGTACATGGCATGTAATGTTTAAGACATGTTGGAATGTATATGGCATGTAATGTTTAAGACAGGTTGGGATGTATATAGTATGTAATGTTTAAGGCAAATTGGGATGTAGATGATATATTATGTAATGTTTAAGGCAAGTTGGGATTTAGATGATATATAATGTAATGTTTAAGACAGGTTTGGATGTATATGCCATGTAATGTTTAAGACAGGTTGAGGTGTAGATGGTATGTAATGTAATGTTTAAGACAGATTGGGATGCAGATGACATGTAATGTTTAAGACAGATTGGGCTGTAGATGGTATTTAATGTAATGTTTAAGATAGGTTGGGATATAGATGGTATGTAATGTAATGTTTAAGACAGGTTGGGATATAGATGGTATGTAATGTTTAAGACAGGTTGGAATGTAGATGTTATGTAATGTTTAAGACAGGTTAGGGTGTAGATGGTATGTAATGTAATGTTTAAGATAGATTGGGATGTAGATGATAATTATGTAGTGTTTAAGACAGGTTGGGATATAGATGTTATGTAATGTAATGTAATGTTTAAGACAGGTTGGGATGTAGATGGTATGTAATGTTTAAGACAGGTTGGGGTGTAGATGGTATGTAATGTTTAAGATAGGTTGGGGTGTCGATGGTATGTAATGTAATGTTTAAGACAGGTTGGGATGTAGATGGCATGTAATGTTTAAGACAGGTTGGGGTATAGATGGTGTGTAATGTAATGTTTAAGACAGGTTGGGATGTATACGACATGCAATGTAATGTTAAGATAGGTGAAGGATGTATATGGCATGTAATGTAATATTAAGATAGGTGAGGGATGTAGATGGTATGTAATGTAATGTTTAAGATATGTTGAGATATTAAGACTTAGGACAGCAGATCAGATATCCAAATAACAAAAAAACTGTCCATCCACACCTTATCATATCAGGCTAAGGGATGTAGATGGTATGTTATGTAATGTTAAGATAGATTGGGTTATACATGGCATGTAATGTAATGTTTAAGACATGTTGGGATGTAGATGGTATGTAATGTAGCATTTTAGGATGTCATTGAAATGTATAATGTACTGTTAAGACCGTTTTGAGTAGATGCCAAGTAATGTGCTGTTTAATCAAGATTGTTTCGGATTTAAGTTAATAAAGCATTTATGTAGATTACATGTATTGAACCATTTAAGCGCATTTGGGATGTTGATGGCGTATCACTTATTCAGCTGGATGTTTATAGTGCATAATGTACAAGACCAGTTCAGATGTAATTTATCATTTAAATAATTTATTAAGACCAGTTGGAATATTGATAGCACTGGAGTGAACATGAAGCATTATAAAACAGGACAATAAAATGCCTGCATGAAGTGTATATCATTAGTTATGATGAATAATGCAGTTAACATTAACAGTTAAGCATGATGAATAAAATAACCGAATAACTGCTAGCGACGACAACAACATTAGAGCTGTTTATTATACATGCAGTCCAGACTGCAGTACGAATATATTGCGAAAGTATGGGTGCAGTTTTGTAGTAATTTTGTCGATACCAGTCTATTCAGCTTTGTTTTCATTTGAGATTATTAGGTGGATGAAATATGTGAAGTGAAACTGTGTGTGTTAGTCATGCTGATCGTTCAAAATGGTTAGAACAATCGAACAAATAAATGTTGTAGATGTGGAGAAAAGAAAAATTCCCAGTAAACACTATGTAAGTATCTTATTGAATTAAATAATGTCTTGAAAAACAGGCGAAGTTAGAACTTATAATAGATATTAATATATATGGTCACCTATCCATCTTCTCATACTGCCACACTCCTATTCGGGTGTTTTGAGCATGAATACTTATGCACGTCAGTCAGAAGAGTGAAAGTGAACAAATCTGTTTGTCCCAGCTATGCGAAAAGGGCATAAAATGTCGAGGAGATTAAAGAAGATTAAAAACAACATTGACATCTGACTTCAGCAGGGGTTGATTTGACTGACAGCCCGTCTGAATTACACTTCTTTGTTGGATATAACAGTAATACTGTGTGGAAGTGAGTTTCATAGAACACTATCCTCCTTAGAAGAGTTTATTGAAATATGCACCTGTGTGAATTTTGTCTGAAGGAGCAAGGAATGTGTCTCACAGTCTGATGATACAACTGGGTTTTTCTGGTCAATCCATAATCTGTCATCAATACATCTGTCAAGGCTAGGTTCCATATTAGTGAGACTATCATACTATGAATGGTTTTCTTTGCACTTTCTCTGCTTTTGATTGACCTCTCTGCAGATTACTTAGCTAGTCTACTGTGTAGACAAATAGAACCCTGGGTTTCCTAAGGAAGAACCTATCCTTTTTCCTAAGGCTACCAAGTGCCTGGCCTATAAGACCTTAATAAGATCCCAGATAGAATTTGCTTTCCAAATTTGGAGTCCATATGCCCAGTCTGAAATATACTGGTTAGAAATGGTGCAGAGAACAGCGGCCAGGTGTTGTTATTCATAACAGAGACATAGACTCGCAGGTGCAGTTGCTTCTCACGATAACTCGTAAACACCTATTGTTCTCAATCACGTGACCGTGATCTCCTTCATATTTGATCTGGTTTCTTGGTCATTTAATAAATTGTTGAATTATCAATTTATTAGGAAACCAGATGACGCGCGCACCTGCAACTGTGTAAACAATAATATTGGTTTATGTGGCGACGGCTTTGCGCAGTTTTCTACTAATAATAATTATATTGTTATGGTAAATAAACAGAATATATTGATGAATGGGTTTTGATACTGTTTTATTGTTATTATTGATAATGAAAAAATAATAAAAAAACATAACAGCGGAAAAATGTTTTTGCAAGTTTAATAAACAACTGTTAAAGAATAGTAGGTGGGGAATGGGTTGATTTCAGCACTTGGGACTTTTCTTGGGAATCAAGATTTAAAAACACTAACAATCAATCAAATACACTAAATAAAGAAAATTATGAAAATATAATTAAAAAAAATACTTAAAATATCTCTAATTTTCAAAAAAAACATCAAGACGATCAATATGGCCGACGACGCTATAATCAAATCACATGACTCTCGGGATTTTTCAGGGATGTACGTTATTTTAAAAATAGCCACTATAGTGGAAGAACAGGCTTCCAGCCTCGGTGTCTATGTCTCTGTTCATAATAAGTGTAAGAAATAGGAGCCATGTATGAGAGATGCTGGAAGACCTTTTTAGACCAATCCTCCAACATTGTAGGGATATTAACATTCATGTATTTTTTTATAAAATACATCACAGTTTTGTCTGAATTGACAAGTAGCAATCCTCAAGGTCAACCTCATCTTACCCTTTTCAGTATCTATAGGAGATCCCTCGCCTGTACTGACTCACTGAAATTCTCTTTCTTTCCAAGGATCACCCTATTATGGAATACCCTTCCATGTGAGACTGTGTCTTTGGAGACCATCAACAAGTTCAAGACTTGAATTAGGTAGACTTTCAATTATTTTTAATTGACAGCTACCCATTACATCTTACATCATACATTGTAAATTTACATTTTATAGCGACTTTGCACCGACCTACTTTTTATTTTTTTGTTGATTTAATTGCAAGTTGCCACCAGTTCACCTTCAGTGTGTGCAGTACAGACAGAGATTAGATTACCGGTAGATGAAATGAGATGAGATGTACGTTTTTGTGACAATCTATTGAAAATAAGAGATGTATCGCGTACACAAGCTCATATAAAGCTAGTAATTATATGGTCAAAAAGAGAAGCATCGCTATAATATCAGTTATTTTAAGTACAAAGTAAAACATTCTTTTTCACAGGGATGTTGGTATAGTAAGAGTACAACACTTTAGCCTCAGCGTCCTCCGCTACAAGTAGGAGTGGGGTGGGGGCAGGATAACAAATGAATGTTGCATTAGTAAAACTCTAAGTTTAAAACATATGTTTTTACAGTAAGTTTCCAGAAAAAACTCATTACCAGTATCTTCTACAATCTGAATCAGATGCTTGTGTAGCGCTTATTTTTTATTTAGGTCGAAAGTATAATTTATATAAATTATTACACATAAAAACACGAGGTCACACATAGGTTACATGTCGAAAACAGCATTCATTGAAAACTTTGTCATGAAGTTATATACAGGAAATATATAATGCTCTCAATCAGCCAAGCGTTGACATTTGCCTGGTATTGATACAATAAGATTCAGTTGACAAGGTGTATTTCAAACATTCAGCTGACAAGGTGTATTTCAAACATTCTGCTGACAAGGTGTATTTCAAACATTCAGCTGACAAGGTGTATTTTAAACATTCAGCTGACAAGGTGTATTTCAAGCACTCAACTAACAAGGTGTATTTTAAACATTCAGCTGACAATGTGTATTTCAAGCACTCTGCTGACAAGGTGTATTTCATACATTCAGCTGACAATGTGTATTTCAAACATTCAGCTGACAAGGTGTATTTCAAGCACTCAGCTGACAAGGTGTATTTCAAACATTCAGCTGATAAGGTGTATTTCAAGCACTCAGCTGACAAGGTGTATTTCAAACATTCAGCTGACAAGGTGTATTTCAAGCACTCTACTGACAAGGTGTATTTCAAACATTCAACTGACAAGGTGTATTTCAAGCACACAGCTGGCAAGGTGTATTTCAAACATTCAGCTGATAAGGTGTGCTGACAAGGTGTATTTCAAACATTCAGCTGACAAGGTGTAATTTAAACATTCAGCTGACAAGGTGTATTTTAAGCACTCAGCTGACAAGGTGTATTTCAAGCACTCAGTTGACAAGTTGTATTTCAAACATTCAACTGACAAGGTGTATTTCAAACATTCAGTTGACAAGGTGTTTTTCAAGCACTTAGTTGACAAGTTGTATTTCAAGCACACAGCTGACAAGGTGTATTTAAAACATTCAGCTGACAATGTGTATTTCAAGCACTCAGCTGACAAGGTGTATTTCAAACATTCAACTGACAAGGTGTATTTCTAACATTCAGCTGACAATGTGTATTTCAAACATTTTCAAACATTCAACTGACAAGGTATATTTCAAACATTCAGCTGACAAGGTGTATTTCAAGCACTCAGGTGACAAGGTGTATTTCAAACATTCAGCTGACAAGGTGTATTTCAAGCACTCAGGTGACAAGGTGTATTTCATACAATCAGCTGACCAGGTGTTTTTCAAGCACTCAGCTGACAAGGTGTATTTAAACACAATCATATGCCTAAAATTTTCTAGAAGATTTTATTAGAAGATTCAGGAATAATCATAGGGATGACAGAGTATTTAATTTATATTCCCGCCTATGGCAAATTTATTTCCAGATTATTTTATACACAACAATCATGTTGGTTTCAAAATCTAAAAATTTTAAGATGACATCAACTTAGTCTGGCCAAGTTAGCTCAGTCAGTAGAGCATCTGACTATCAATCCCAGGGTTGTGAGTTTTAAAACCAACCCGACCACAGTCTCCGTGACGATTGATGTATGACAATGCATCGTCTCATTGCCATTCATCCCTCTACACTGATTCAAGTGGAAAAGTTATCAGTTACTTGTAGAGATGGGTGTGCTTAAATCTTGGTTAACCTTTCAGGATCCCTGGAAAGAGTGGTTTGGTTAAATGAACATCTGTTAGCTCTCAATGGCATAAAAATGACGCTAAATATTCAAACAAACCAACAAAAGATGTTAACTTAGCCATGACTATAATTAACCTAGTATAGCTTTGTGGTTCACGGTATGAATAGTATTTTTTTTTTTTAAGGGTTTAACACCATTTTTTAACACATTTCAGGTTATATATGGCATATCCAGTTTTACTGGTGGAGAAAGATCTCAAACTGAGTAGAACCATCGTCCGTCCACAAGTAACTGGCAAATTTTCTCACATAAAGTTTTTAGATCTAGCAAGACTCGAACCTACAGCCTTAGTGGTGAGAGGTAAGTGATCTTGAGATAGTGCCATAGAGCACTCGGCCAAGGAGGACCCTAAAGAAGTGTAAGAATCCGCCATGGGAGTGTTATGTACATTTTGTCAAATTCATTCTTAATTAATGTGGTTAAATTATCATCCGTCCCTGTGTCTAGTGTGCATTATGAGTGGTGGCAAGTGCAGAATCACTGACTGATCCTGCCTGTCATAAGAAGTGACTATTTCTCCAGGTATCATTCTGGATTAATTCTGCATAATATTCAGGTGTTTATAATGTTGTTTTGTTTCCATTCTGTGTGTTTATTTTTAAGTACACTTTGAGGTGGTACTTAAAAATGTTTGTTTGCTATGCTCCTACCTACCCTCTCATTGAAATTGTTGCCACACTTTTTTTTCATAGACTGAAAGCATTGTTGCTCTGTGTTTTTTTTCTTGAATTCTGTCCATTTTCCTTCAAAATAGCGATAAAAAAATCTGGTGGTGTCATGTATACATGTATATACATATAACCTTTTTGTGTTGCAGTGCTCCATAAAAACTCTACTTCATTCATTCGTTTTAATCATTAAGAATATGAAAGACACGATTATAATTTGTTAACATTCTTTAAATCTCTGAATATGTATTTTCCCATTGAAGACACTTAAACATGACCTACCGGTAGTTAAATATTGAAACATAGTTTAGCACAAGTACTGATAGCAGCAAATATAATCAAACAAAATCAAAGGGTACTACTAAACCAATTTCCTGTTGATCTGGAGACCTTTTTTTTCTTTTTATCTCACCGGGACAAATTCCAAGGAGAGCTATTGCCATGACCCCGGCATTGTCGGCGGCGGCGTCTGTACACGCCCAGGTTAAACTTTTGCGTTTAAGTATAAAATATCTATGCAACCACTCATTGGATGTGAATGAAACTTCCCATGTGTGTTCACCATCATTAATGGATCACACACAGATAAGATCCATAACTCTGGGATGCATTTTGACACAGTTATGGCCCTGTTTTGACTTAATTTTTCAGGTTAAAGTTTTTTATCAGGTAACATCTATTCAACCACTCAATGGATATGAATGAAACTCCACATGTGTGTTCACCATCATCAGTGGGACACAAAGAGACAAGAACCATAACTTGTTGCATTTTGGCAAAGTTATGGCCCTTTTAGAGTTAATTTTTCGTCTGTAGACACCCAGGTTAAACTTTTGCGTTTAGATTTGGTGTTTGCCTCCAATCTTAATCTTTGCATGGGTGGTGGGTTTAATCCAATCGGCGAGCTTTGTTGTCCTCTGACAACTCTTGTTAAAGAAATGTAGTATCAGGTACATGTACAGGTAACTGAAGCCGCTTGATTCAGTGAATGAATACATTACTGATGCTTGGACAAGGGTTATACAAGAAAAATATTGTAGATACCAGGAGAAATAATACTTAATAGGTATCCTATAATAAAAATGAATGAATGATAAATAAACTGGTATATGTTATGACATACTGGGTAAAAAGATGATAATTTATAACACCAACATGAAACCTCTTTAAAAGCATTTGACCATTCTCTCATTTACTTTCCTTAAGGATTGATATATTCACCATTGCATCTTATTGTCATTCTTCTTTCACCGCTGATTCAAGTGGGAAAAGTTATCAGGTATTTGTTGAGATGGGTGTGCTTGAGTACTGGTTAACATTCCGGGATCCCAGGAAAGAGTGATTAGGTTAATTGATGATGGCTGTTAGAGCTCTCAATGACATAAAAATGTAGATAAATATTCAAACAATTCAGTTGTTAACACAGTTTAAATACACATATTATACACTGTACACATATACACATCTGTTTTAAACAGCTGTCATGTCCAACAGATTTAACAGCATGATAAGTAACTAATTGTCAATTAGCAATAAAATAGTTTTGTTGTGACACTTAATGAGTAAGATGTTATTTTATTAATGGTGAGGTGTAAGTGCTGTACATGTATAAAACTCCAATTCATAATTTATATACAGTGGTGATGATAATTTATTTTATTTTTCTCTGGTCATTAACCCATAATTATTTTGTTGATTACATATATTTTGTTATGATGTATTGCTTTTTTACAGGTGTATGTCATCTATGTTACGTGGTCTGACTCCTCCACAAATGTCATCTACAGGCGGTATTGTCGCTTCTTCGACTTTCAGGTATTTTTATGTAATGGTATTACATGCATTTTGCCGGTTATTATTTTAAATATTATAGTATTCTTCAACGTGTATACTGAATAACTTGCTGCCATTGGAATGCTTTGAACATGAATAAGGCCAAACGTTTTATTTGTTGATTTACAGATTACCCCTAAAAGTTTAATAGATGGATGCCAAAGACATGCAAATAAAACATTTAAAACATTTATATAAAAAAAAATATCTAGATTTTTTTTGTGTAAACAAAAGCAACAAAGTATTATTGTACAATCATGTACTTTAAAAAAAAGTGTTCCTCAAATGTCAATAAACTGTCATTAAACAGTTCAGAACCATTCAAGCTTTTATGTAAATTGCCGGTCTGTTTACTATTTAAAGAATAAAGTGCATTGAATGTCATAATATCATTTATATTCACCTTGTGAAGATAAATTCTCCTAATCACCTGCATAATATTTTAATCTGAACCAGGTAAATATTACGCTTCATTGCCTATAGAAAATAATGTGTGGAGTGTGTGATCCAGTGGTAGAGTACCAGACGCAGGATCGCAGGATCGTGAGTTCGATCCATTTACGGCTATGTGTGGTGCCCTTTGGCAAGACACTTTATCTGCATATACTTAATCACCTGCATAATATTTTAATCTGAACCAAGTATCTTTCCTATGTAAATATTACACTTCATTGCCTATAGAAAATAATGTGTGGAGTGTGTGATCCAGTGGTAGAGTACCAGACCCAGGATCGCAGGATTGTGAGTTCGATCCATTTACGGCTATGTGTGGTGCCCTTTGGCAAGACACTTTATCTGCATATACTTAATCACCTGCATAATATTTTAATCTGAACCAAGTATCTTTCCTATGTAAATATTACACTTCATTGCCTATAGAAAATAATGTGTGGAGTGTGTGATCCAGTGGTAGAGTACCAGACCCAGGATCGCAGGATCGTGAGTTCGATCCATTTACGGCTATGTGTGGTGCATATACTTAGAACTGGTTCTACTGAGGATGATTTGTTTCCCAATCCATGTAAAATAGATACGGTTAAAACAAAAACAAGAAAAAAATATGGTACAATCAAGCTTTTAAAATGGCTCAATTATAAAAGAATTAACACCAAAATACCAAACAATATAGACCCTATTAATTATATTCAGATTGAATAACTTCAGGAACACTTGGGAGATTGGGTTTCACCATGCCCGGGTGATCTGAAACACTGTTTCAAGTTCACATACCTCTCACTGCTAAGGACATGGGTTCAAAACAGCTTTGTCCAAAAAAAAATGGTGGGCCCAATTAGCTCAGTCATGAGCCCGTCTGACTATCAATCCAGGGGTTGTGAGTTCAACTCCCCCAGCCCAGCAACATTCTCTGTTACGATTGGTATACGACATTGTGTCTCACTATCATTCATATCTCACGCTAGATTCAAGTGGGAAAGTTATCAGTTACTTGCAGAAATGGGGTGTGCTCAAGTATTGGTTAACCTTCAAGGATCCCAGGAAACAGTGGTTAGGTAAACTAATCATCTGTTAGCCCTCGATGGCATAAAAATGACTCTAAATATTCAATCATCCAAAAACTTTTGGAAGGAAGGTATTTTTAAACAGTTTAATTCTGAGGTCTTCCGATAAACCTAGATGCCATATTACTGAGTGATGGTGGTAAACCCCATTCAACAAAATTTATTCTCCCGTTTACATACTTACATTTTACCTTAATGGCACTGAGACTTATTCGAGATCACTAAGTTGTAATATAAAAAAAATACTGAGATAAAAATCACCAATTTAATTATGACCTTGACACATTGACTTGGTTTTCTTTTAGCTTTTTTTGCTACATGGAAATCTAGTTTATAATAAAACTAACCCTGACAGTAACTAGATTAAGTTTTTTTTGTCAAAAAATGAATAAGATTGATAGATTGATTGAAAATTAAGCATAATTTTTATGCCATTTAGGGCTAACAGATTATCATTTAACCTAACCACAGTTTCCTGGGATCCTGGAAGGTTAACCAGTACTCGAGCACACCCCATCTCTACAAGTAACTGATAACTTTCCCACTTGAATCAGTGATGAGAGATGAATGATAAGGAGACACATTGTTGTATATCAGTCATCACAGATGTTGTTCACGAGCCCTGGATTGATAGTCTGACGTGTAACCGGGCCGGCAAATTGGCAATTAACTGAGTTCTGAACATGGCATTTTATGAAGATCTCTACCTGTATGCTATTTATAATATAAATAATTAGATACTTGAAATCTAAATAGCAAACAGTGTTGCTGTAATGTTAAACTTTTATCCACTCTAGACTAGATGTAAATAGCAAAACATGTTTTTGATATTTTATAGATTATGTTCTCTTAATTTATTTATAAATACAATTTATATATGAGTGTGCATGGCGTGATAGTCAGTTGTGGCTGAATCATCCCACTGCAAGATAGTCCATGACCTTGTGATGGTTGAGAGTTTATTAAAGCAGCTTCACACCCTTTAAGGGATCTAGTCAATGCAAGGAGCAAAGTGTCCTTTTAAGACCAGTGGTTGCTTAATACAGGTTATTTTGCTCTGAATGCATAGAAACGGGAAACGGCAAATGTGACTGCTTATGACTAGTGGCTTGATTGATAGAGGTGACTGCTTACACAGGTTTGACTGTATACAACATGGGGGACCTGGGGAAAAAATCAGCAAATTTATTCTAAACAGTTTCCTCTTCAAATGAAATACAATACAGTCACTTTGGTTCAGGTATGTAGATACTAGTAAAAGCAGGCTTTAAATATCTGGCAGTTTTAATTATTCCCACCTGGCCAATGTTGTAAAATCTAAAGTCATCAAACTTATCAAAGGCTGGACTACACCATCTGCTTAATCATTTGAGACCTTCTAATGACCACGGGCATAACAGTCCTATAGGCTAGTTGACTGTTTCATGTGGTCAGACAGAAACATTATCTAACTACACCTTGAATCCTCTTTGATGCTGAGTGTAGTATATCTTGCTGTATAGTTAAACATTTTGTGTATTTATAAAATAGTTAAAGATTTATTTGCAAACCTACAAAAATATAAGAAATAACTTAAAAATACCTTAGAAAACAGAAAAATGGAGTCAATAAGGTTATCTCTCATCCCACATGACCAGGATATTTTGGTTTGATGGGTGATATGAAACTATATCTAAATTTTGGCAGACAAAAGAAGTACAGGAACTGTAATAATTGAAATAAGGAAATCAAAAATGTGCAAAGTCAGGAAGTTATATTTTACCAGTATTTCAAACCACATGTAGTTTCCAGTCTAAAGTCTCTTTGGCAGTGAAAGAGTCCTCAATTAGCAATAAATAATGGTCATTTAAGGCATTGTATCAAGTTTTCTTTAACTGCGGTCATGTAGGTCAGATCACTTTACTTAATATTCTAAGGAAGTTTGCCAGTTACTCTGAGGAAGGACAGTGGTTTTATTCAGATTAAGTCAGTCCTCCTCCACCAATAAAACTGGATACTTTATATTCAAAGAAAAAAAAGAGACATTAATTGATAGGTGTTACTTTTCCATTGGTTACAATGCTGAGCTTTGTTTATTAGAAACTATTTGAGTCACTTAATTTAGTCTATATTTGTGTAACGTGTAGTTCTTCTCAATGTTGAGTAACTGTGACCTCAAAAAAAGTTAACCTAACAATGTTAAATTTTGCATTTAGCTCCATTTCTCAGAAGCCGTTTGACCTCAGGAGTTTTTTGTTAATTATAAGTAGCTATAAGTAGTACTTCTCAAAAATATAAATGTAAATTGTTGCAGACGACCGTCATCTCTACAAAATTTATTGAGTTAATTATAGCGCTAATCATAATAAATCGTCATTTGTAATTTTCATAATGTTTAATATGCAGCCATATTATATGTTTTTCATATGAATGTCCTGAATGAAACTGCAACGCTGTAACTAAATATTACACTCAACAGTGGCTTGGCAATACATGTTACCTGCAATTTTATTGAAACCATAATAGCAGCTGTGAATCTACTTTGTAGACGCATAATGACATGTCAGTAATATGTAACTTGCAGGATAAAAAAGGTGATTATAATCTTTTTGTTGGTTACGATGGTTGCATCTGCGTCAACAATTCAGTGTAAAGTTTTTGCGTTAAGCTCTGTTTCTCAGAAACCATTTGACCAGTTACGAGTCAATCAGTTTGTTCTATTTCTGTGTAGGGGTTGTTCTTCTCTAATTAATCCATGCAGCATTTTTAATGGTGACCTTTACCTTTATGGATGAATAACTTAATGGCCCACCCAGTGTTAAGACTATGTTTTTAGAAACTGTATGCAGTTCCAGTGTTCCTGCAGGAGCGCGTTTCTTGCATTTTTGACGCAATAATTTATCAGTGGCGCAGTTTAAATAGCAAATAGCGTTTTTTTCTGACGCAAATTATTGTAAATGTCTCAGTACAACCAACAAATATTTCATATAAATACTTTAAATAAAATCATAATTTTTTGTTACAGATTACTATTGCTATTTTTCACGCTGATATAGAATGAATTGTTAAGAAAGTATGCTTCCGGTACAACGGATAGGTATAACTCACTACCCTATTCATTGTTGCTATCAGTACTTACATAAATTTTCTGTTTGTAAGGGGAGATCACTGCGTAGGCTATTGGCTGTATTGATCCGCGTTTTATATATGTTTGGTCTGGGTAACGCAGACACTTTCTCCAAACACGATGGCAGACGAACCAAGGCAGTGCTTCAAGAATAGGATAGCCCAACACACGGGGCTTGTCAAAGCTTGATCTGGGCATGTGCCTTTTTCAAAGTTACTTGCCCATTGGGCTTGTCTTAATAACTATTGATCTGCAAATATCTCTATTCGATACGACACAGGTCAAACTGTTGCTTGTAGGCCATAACTAATTAGTAGAAACAACTGACCACCACAGTGTTTATCACCCCTCAATATATATCTTATTGAATATTATTCAGGACCATGACCCTTAAATTTTCTACATGACCCCCAGAATTTCATACTGGGGGTCACAAATGACCCTCATAAATTTTAAGCTGGCAGAAACACTGTAGTTCAGAGTCTACTTATGAATAACACGCTGTTCAGTGTTTAGCTCAATTTTTTACAAAGCTATATGGTCTTAGCCGGTCTAGAGCCACCATACTTGTGATACAAGTAGTACTAATCAGTAGTCAAGCACACCCATCTCCACAATCGTTTAGCCCTTGTAGTCAGTAACATAACTGACTATAATCAATCCAGGGGGGAGTTTAAATCTCTGCTCGGCAGTATTTTCCCTGGTGGCTGACATTATGTCTCATTGCTCTTTCTCTCTCACCGCTGATTCAAGTTACTTACGTATATGGGAGTGCTTGAGTACTGGTTGATCTTCTAAGATCCCAGGACTGAGCAGTTGGGTTAACTGATCATCTGTAAGTCCTCAGTGGTATACAATAAAACTAAATATCCAAACAAAAAACAAACATAAGTAGAACCCAGTACCTGCAGTCTGAATGTAGGACTTTGTACCTGCAGTCTGAATGTACCTGTAGTCTGAATGTAGGACCTTGTACCTGCAGTCTGAATGTACCTGTAGTCTGAATGTAGGACCTTGTACCTGCAGTCTGAATGTACCTGTAGTCTGAATGTAGGACCCAGTACCTGCAGTCTGAATGTAGGATCTTGTACCTGTAGTCTGAATGTAGGACCTTGTACCTGTAGTCTGAATGTAGGACCTTGTACCTGCAGTCTGAATGTAGGATCCAGTACCTGCAGTCTGAATATAGGACCTTGTACCTGCAGTCTGAATGTAGGACCTTGTACCTGTAGTTTGAATGTAGAACCTTGTACCTGCAGTCTGATTGTACCTGCAGTCTGAATGTAGGACCTTGTACCTGCAGTCTTAATGTAGGACCCATTACCTGCAGTCTGAATGTAGGACATTGTACCTGCAGTCTGAATGTAGGGCCTTGTACCTGCAGTCTGAATGTAGGACATTGTACATGCAGTCTGAATGTAGGACATTGTACCTGCAGTCTGAATGTAGGACCTTGGACTTGGACCTTGTATCTGCAGTCTGAATGTAGGACCTTGTTCCTGTAGTGTGACCAGGTCTACCTTGTTTGGTTCTCAATCAGTGAGTTATCATAATACTAACACCCTTACTTCATGTAAGATTGTGAACATGAGATATCATATTACAAGAGTTATACACAATATGTGTTATAACTAACACTGTTAAAGAGTGACTGATTGATACCATGAGTAAGATGGGAACTTTATGACATGTCATGTGGTGGTCAGTTGTTCTAACAATTAATTATGCTGGTGTTATAATGCATATGTGATGTAATGAATCCACCATGCATGCTTGTAATGGTGGTTAGAACAGAGTGACTAAACTATTCCGTCATGGCTGTTTTTTTATTTCCTTAAGTAATTATAACTAGCGTTATTGTTTATTCTGCGGTCTTAACTAATTATTACCTGTGACTATCTAATGTCAGAGAAAGGAAGTTAATTATGATAAATCAGTAATGCTATTTTTCCTATTGACAGATTTAGAACTTCAATGGTGTTGTGAAATCCAGTGTCAGGTCTCATTACTATTTGTACAGTACGGTTATAATGCTTGATTGAATACTCTTAGAATACTGTCTCAAGAAGACATTGTCGCAATATATATAATGAGGGTTTATATTTTCAACAAATTGGTACATATATAATGACATATATTAGCAAAACAAAATCGTATGAGTTAATATCACCAAGCAAGACAGAACTGCAGTGGATAGACTATGTTGGCCGCTCACACTTGGGACATTAACAGGTTCAATCCCAGACTCGACCTGGAGGTCTTTCAAAAATACTGAATCAGACTGGGTCTATACCTGAGAAATGGAATCAAGAGCCAATCATAGAAACTCTTATCTTTCTCCCCAATCAAGTGTAAATGATTTAGTATAAAACTACTTTTGATAATTAATTTATATTTAAACTTAACATTTTTCTGTAGAAAATTAAATCAGCAAGTTAAAGACATAATATATGACTTTCATCTGGTTAAAATCAAAAATATTGTTCAACATTACATCTCTCATGAGTAGACAGGTCTAGCTGGCAGTATTTACTTAGTACCTTGAATAACTTCTTAATAAGTAATCTGTTTTATAAGTACATTGTATATATTTAATAATTAATACATCAATTAATATATTATGTAAAATAATGACATTAAATATGTCAATCACATCACATCAATTTGTTATATTATGACGCAGAACAAAACTTGAATAACTTTACCATTGGATGGCCCAGGACACAAGTGACCAATAAAGTTGTTGGTTTTAGCGACAGGTATCAAGAAAATGTCCCGAGGACACGGCGTATATATAACATGTGTCTAATAAATAAGAAATCTATTGAATGACTTGTTAATAGTTTGTATTTCTGATTCAGGCAAGTGGAATGGATTAGAAAAATTTAGGGATTTATTTGATTGAATTTTACAGGTAAAATAGATTGTTTTTGGGTTTTTTTTATAGCTATTTTCATTATTATTTATATAATTATATACAGCTGCAGGGGGTAAAGAGGAACACAGCAACATTGATATCAATAATTTTATTCGTGTTCACTTATCAAATCAATCTTTAAAGCAACACATCCACGTTTGAACTTTTAAAAAAAAATTTTTAATTGAGTTATGAGCACATTTCCCATACAAACATATGATCAATTAGCTGTATATGAGCATCTAAACACAATCCCAAACAAAATGATGCCCAAATTATAATGCGTGAATTACACTTTATAAAACAAGCGTGTAACTCACCTGAGTAAAAAAAAATTGTCAAAATGACTTTCAAGGCAGGTAAAGTACACTACGCACTAAAACGTGAAGTTTTTTAATACGACTCGCATAATTCAATTTGAAGCCAAGTTGGAATCCTCAGCAATTGAAAAATAATTTATAAAGCGTTTGTCACGCTAAAGCGTTCTGGATAGTGTTTGTTAGCACATATACAGCTCACTGACCATATATATATGTATGGGAAATGTGCTCACAACTCAATTGAAAAACTTTTTAAAAAAGTTTAAACGTGGATGTGTTGCTTTAACAGGTATGAACGTACATTGTATAGTAACATATAGTGATATAGTGTGTGCCACTATAGTGTAAGACTAAATACTTTCCAAAATTACATGGTCAGAATTCATTTCTTATAGTCTGTAAATGACAGAAGACCTAAAATTTACATTAAGTTTCTTTTCTAATTTTTTATCATTTCATCACAATTTTATTCAGTTTCAGCAAAGAAACTACGTAAATTCTTTCAACATCTTGCTGTGAAAGATTATTCCATTTCCATTCCAATATAAAGTCATTCAATTAATCAGGCTATACAACTGAAAAACTTTTGTTGTCAGACTAAAAATGTCAATTAGACTGGGTCATGAACTATATCTATTTTTCGCAGACTGGTGATATCAGTCTCCAAGTATTACTATATGAAACAAGTACCGGTACCAGGACACCGGTATTTAACAATTTATTTTATATATAACTTAAAGTGGTGTATGATGATGCTATTTTGTTTAATTATTCATTATGTAGAATATTCAGAAATATGAAAGTTAGGATAATAAAAATTTGTTAAATTAATTCTTTATTAGTGATTCAGGTTCCCTGCCCATGCTGAAAACACTGCATTTGCAATATATTATCAAATAATTTTTACATTATAAATTAATGACATAATAATTTAACATAAAATTTTGTTTTTCCTGGAAATCTTTATATAATTTTTTTTATATTTTGACATAAAATGATCTTTAAATATGATATCTAATGGATAATTTGTCAAAAGATATGATGTGCCTCTTCTATTAATTTTTTTACATGAAAACATCTTCCTCATTCTATAAGTAGGTTACCATTAACATTTTAAGTTTGTTTTAATATTTAGCGTAATTTTATGCAATCAAGGGCTAACAGACAATCAGAACATTTAGAAAAAAACAACCATTCAGTTTTAGGTATGTAATGACCATTGTTTTTATTTTTTAACCTGTCAACAAACTATGGCTATTAATGTCTTAATGTCATTTATCCTCTGTCGTATGTATAAGCCAGATGTGACATATAATGACATCAGAGAGTCTGGTAGATATTGATGACGCTGGGGATGGTCAAACTGATATGCGTGAGATGAGACATAAATCACACTGCACCTTAATCTGTACTATTTATTTAAGGAAGAAGGATATGTTATACTGTAACTTGATCCTGTGTCCTGTATGTAACAGGAAATTATTTTAATTGATACAACAAGTACACATGCAACATTTAGCCATATGTAGCTGTAGAGGTTATAACACTAACGGGGTTAAATATTGACAATGCAGCAGAGCCTGCTCTTCATTTTAGGGGAATGGATCAGGGCACTCTGAGTGGGGGAAATTTCTTCTAGAGAGTGGGGTAGGCGGTGGGGGTGATTTGCGCCATCATTTTCCTGTTACGCTGTATCTGTGGTTATGTAGAAAATGCATAATACATGTATAACAAGGAGAAAGGAAGGGTCACTAGCATAACCTTAGTTTCTTTAATCAGAAATTTCCCTCTAAAGAGTAGTTCATAAAAAAAATTAGGTGAAATATTCAGTAAAATATGTAGAAAAAGGTATATTCCAGGGTAGGGTAATGTGGCCAAATTTCCACCCAAAAAACGGCCAAACGAGCAGACTCTGCGCTGGAAAAACTGTTGTGCTTCATTGTATGTGTATAATATCTACAGAAATCTAAACCTTTTATGAGTATAATACAGGACCCTTAACTACACTTGTGGTGAATGTTTCTGTTTCAATAGTTTCCTCTGTTTACTTTAAGGTCTACTGTCAGTAAATAGTCTGATATTATCACAGTGCAATTAAAACAGATTGTATCTGTTAGACAACCGGTTTCATATCCTCAATTATTAGCAATTTATAGTAGGGACAGTGTCTTGAAGCATTATTTAAGTTGAAAATGGGTGCAATATAATGTATTAATGACCATGATTTAAAGGGAATTCTGGTAATAAAGAATTCTATAGTGGTTTTCAAGTAAAATAAAATTGCACAACGGTCCACTGATTTGTGCATTATAGCCCAATGTGCCCAATGTGGGGGGGGGGGGGGGGGGGGGGGGGAACCTATGTCAAGTGCACTGCTAAATATGGTGGTTTAGTGATTTTTCTTTTTGATTTTGGTACCTGTGCATATTTTATAGTTCCCACCAACGATCTGGGTATTAAAAGAATTTAAAATTTTCACCGATATATAGATCTGTGCGATCTACACAGTTCCAGATTACCTCAAAACAGTTGCGCTTCATTCTAAATGTAAATGTTACCAGACATGATGCTCAATGGTTTTGAGGTTATCTGGAATTTTACAAGTCACACTGAATTTTATATAAGTGAAATAAATTCCTCTAATATGCAGACAGTCAGTGGGAACTATTAAATCTTCACATGAACCAAAAGTCGACAAGAAAAATCACTTTAACCAGCTTTTGAAACAACATTTCTGCACCATATTTAGCGGTGCACATGACGTAGGTTTCCACCCTTTGCATTGTTCACTTTATTCAGTAATACCACTATACTAGTTGTCCCAACAATACCATAATATACATTGGCAGATCCTGAGAGGGGACAAATGGTTTGCACTGGTATCATTCTACATTCCAAAATAAAATATAAAATACATAATTAAATAGCACCATTGATTATTGTGAAGAACATTGAATTAAATATATTGTAACCAAGTTTGGAATCACAGTCGATCTGTTGAGAATTTGACAAAATTAAAATTATGATGTATGATGTTTAGCGTCGCTTTCAACAATTTTTCAGTCATATCGCGATGGTTTCTACTTGAGACAGTATTCTAAACGCTGTCACACTGGAGTATTATGCTGCAGGCACATGGTATGATACCCCACTCAGTCACATTATACTGACACCGGGCCGACCAGACCTAGAACTCTCCTCTAAATGCTGAACGTCAAGCGAGGAAGCTTCTAGTACCATTTTTAAAGTCTTTGGTATGACCCGGCCGGGAATTGAACCCATGACCTTCCGCATGCGAGGCAGACGCTCTACCACTAGACCACGCCGCGGTCAAAATTAAATGAATACAAACTTAATCTAAATTAACTCTCGGCTAAATACCCATGATCTGCGTATGATTACTACCCACCCCCACCAATACTTCCCCCACCCCCACCAATACTTCCCCACCGCCACCATGAATGTTATTTGAAAGCCTCAAACTAACAGAGAGGGAACTAATAAAAACATTTTTTCACATGTTACCACTACATATTAAAGACTACAAGCCTTCCTTACCTTCCTTAAAAAAAACATTTTATCTATAGAAAATGTTGAATTACATTTAGCCTGAAGCTATGGTGACAAAGCTAGGTCAGGAAAATTTGTCTTAACAAAAAATTTTGAAATACATGATGATAAATGAAAATCAAGAACTTTTGTTTCCCTCCCTTCGATATTTGTATGTTACACATAATTTAGTATAATGAAATGAAAAAAAGGTGTCTCTGCAATATTTTTTAATGAGTTGCAACAAGCAAGTAATAATTTCAATTTTGCCTATTACGTTAAGTGTTTGACTGAAACTATAAGGTATAATAGTAATATTAGACTAGCGCTTATAATTTAAACAATACCATGGTGTGCACGACAACACGATTTCTTTGTGCACAGGTGTAACCCACATAAATAGTTGACCTAATGTGGACTGTCAATCAAACAAGTTGATAATCCAATCAGCGGTTGATATTGGTTGCTATGCCACCATTTTCCATAGACAAGCTTAAATTGTCTAAGTAAACACTACATTGTATTTACTTGGAAAAACAATGCCACCTGGCCATTGAGGGCTCTGAATAATAGTTGTTCTTTCTCATCAGGTCAATTTACACAATAGTTCAAATTTGTTGGTTTTCGATTTGAATACCATGTAAGTAAATACCATTTACAATGTACACATTGTGTTGTGTTTCTTTTTTTGTCAGTATATGATAATTAAATATTGACTATCAGGTGTTGATGATTACATGTTATAATTATGAGAAAGAAATAAGATAGTGGGATAGATAAACTGAAATAAAATACTAAATGTTTTATATAAACATTTGTAAACATTATATAACTATATTATGAAGATGTCTTCACACAATTATAAACAGTGGCAGTTTAACAAATTTATGTAATAGAAACTTTGAAGTTTACACCTGTCTGTTAGATGCGCCTTTGCTCACATTTTTATCTGTTATTGCATATTCATTTCTATCAAATTCAATTCGGACAAGTTTGATAGAAGTTTGTGCTGACTGATAAGCACCAAGTGATATCCCTATAACCCTTTACTTTATATAGACGCCTTTGGACACCTCTAATATTGAAAGCATTAATTCACCACATATCAGCAATGGGTGAATTATGTTTATATTAACTGACAGAGTGGAAAACAGTGCACTTTGGAACTTTTCCTGCACTGTTTTCAAAGGCCTTCTGTGATTGGTGCAGGAAAAGGTGTATCTATGGAGTAAAGGGTTAAGGGACACACAGCAATGTTAATTTGAAACCTTTTTTTTACTCTTTTGAATAAATGTCTCATTACTGGCTGTTTGTTAGTAGTATATTTTACACAAATTTCATACAAAACTTAATTATGATTTCTCGAGCAGACATATAATCCTCATTCCTTTTTCAAGTTTCGTCCCCTTTACTGGGACTTTTACTCAGGGGTATTCAGTTGTTGGTGAACATTCTCAAATAAAGGTTTTGGACAGAGGTGGGTCTAACTCACAACCACAAAGGTGTGAGGTCAGTGTCTTGGACCACTTGGGCCTTCCAGTCCACAGTTTGTACATTATATCATAATGCATGTAATAATTTTGTGTTATATATGAAATAAAACTACATGTACTTTTTCACTCATACATAATATTATACCTCCTAGGGTTAGTCCTTTAGGATTAAAGTCAACAAACTTTTTGTTTAATTAAAAAAAAGTCCATGTTTATTTACATTTATTTATTTTTAAACATATGTCAATACCCTTATTTTAACTTTAAAATTCCATTTTTTCTTATATACAAATTTTATTCAAACTGTAATGAAATCATCATTGATTCTCTCTTACAGACGAAGGTTATGGACTTGTTCCCGGAGGAATCCGGAGTCATTAATCCAGAAAAGAGAATTATACCCTTCCTCCCAGGCAAGAAATTCTTTGGAAGAAGTCACATTCGGGATGTGGCAGTAAAGAGAATGGGTCCAATTGCAGAATATTGCAAGGTAAATAAATATTGATGAAGATTTAATGTATTTTCATTCATATTCAATGTAATTGTATATGAGAATATATTGTATATTATGTATACTGTATTTATTGAGAAAATGAATATTTATTGAAGCAGGACAGTGTAAAAATATTGTGCCATCAGATATACCCTGGACTCAGACATGATAAACCATAAACTCTGAAAAAACAAAACTTATAAACCATCTACATGCTGTGGGTCCATCTACATGCTGGGGTTTAACACTATTTTCAACACATTTCAGGTTATATATGGCATATCCAGCTTTACTGGTGGAGGAAGACCTCAGACTGAGTAGAACCACGGTCCTTCCGCAAGTAACTAGAAATTTTCTCACATAAAGTTGTTGGAGCGAGTGGGATTCAAACCCACGACCTTAGCGGTGAGAGGAAAGTGATCTTGAGACGGCACCTTAGACCACTCGGTCATGAAGGACCCCTCCAACTGATGAAGATATTTTCTTACAGAGTTGTGTTTATCAATGAGTATTTAGCTTAAATGAGGCTGTACTTCAAACATTCCCTGTATGCCATGTTCTGCTCAAATTGCAGCTTCCCAACATTTTTTTCATGTATTTTGTTCATTTTTACTTGAAAATGTCAAAATTTGGCCGAAACACTAGCTACCTACATACCCACATAAAAAATGCTGGATTTGAACACAGAAACAAATAATTTATTAAGGAGGGCATGTTATTTCTATAAGAAATGTTTTTTATTTTTAGTGTAACATTTTAATGTGGAAACATTTAACAAAAAAAATGGACATGATTTTTGTTTTGACATTTCAGGCAATAGTGAAATTACCAAGAAGGATCTCGCACTGCCGAGATGTGATGGAATTCTTCGAACTCGAGCCTGATGATATCAATCCACCTAAAGGGTATGAAAATATTTTTATTTATTTATTCAGATAAGTCACAGAGGTGACCTTGACATTGTAGGTCAAATTGTTTCTGTTTCATTGTTTTTATGCAACTTTTCCAAGACTTACCGGTATCCACTTCCTTGTAGACACAGTTGATAAGCATCTTTTCCAAGAATAAATCAACTATTTTCCCCAATAATCAGCAAAAAAATTCCCCAGATCTTCAAATGTTCGAAAAACTTGGCCTTTTTTCTCTAAAATATAGCAAAATGTCCAATTTCTGTAAAAAAGCCTTTTGTCTTGGTGGCACATATACGGCTAAGAAGAAGGTCCAGGTTTATAGTTTACTTTTTAGATTTTGCGTGACCTGAATAAAATACATGTAAAGTATCCCAGAGTTCAGTATGTTCACAACTACATCAGGCTCCGTGATGGGCACGCTAAAAGTATTTTGAAAAAAAATTGAGGTTAAGGAATTGTAAGGAACTATTGCAATTGGTCTTGAATAATGTGGTTTTAGCAAAACTCGAGGAATTCTGAAATACCAAGTTTATTAAGGCTTTTTGAAGATGTGGTAAGTTTTATAATATTGTTGACCATAATTATTTTTCAAAGAGAAAATAATGGAAAACGGTATTACACAAATTTACATAGAATCATTTTATTTAAGAGGATCCAACTCATGGAGAACAGATGTAACATCATTTATATATGGCACTTCTGGTTTATTTCCTGATCCAATTTTTTCCATGTGATTGGATGAAGATGATAATAGCCAATACATGATGCCAGTGATTAAAATGCATTTCTGGTGTATGTTAACCAATAACGACTGTATTTATGAGAGTCATTCAAAAATAAATCAGATGTTCCTTGTATATATGTTATATTGACAGATCTGGTACATATAGCAGCTTGTTTATCATTTTATTGAGATAAAACATGCAGTGACAAATATAGTTGTTAGTTATTTACATCAAAACTTATACATAGATGTCATACTTTACCTTACAAGCTGTCAAATGTATCTAGCCCGAAACCCATTAAGTTCAACATGCGAAAACACCTGAGTCAGGCTAGGGCAATTCGTGGGAGATTGACATTAAATTTTTTTTTTCCTAATTAACAACTTGGGTCAGTTAGTATAAATGGTTTGTGTATATTGTTTTTCTTGATTGTATTTTTGCTTACTGGTAAAACGAACAAATAAACAGTTGTCAAGGTCGAGTTGAGTGCTAAAAGGTTATGAAATCCAAAATAATTCATTTATTGAATGTGCCTAGAGTACAAATACCATATTCGCTGAATAATAGTATTACAAAATATTATTTTAATGACAACTGAATAACTATGTGTTTTATGGGGAAAATATACACTTAATGTGGTTATACAGCTAGCTCAGTCGGTAGCACATATGACTATCAATCCTCGGGCCACGAGTTCGAGCTCCCGCCCAGCCAGAGTCAACGTGTTGATTGTTAACAACATTGGATCTCATCGTCATTCATCTCTCACTGCTGATTTAAACGGGAAAGTTATAAGTTGTTTGTGGAGATGAGTGTGCTTGAGTACTGGTTAACTTTCCAGGATCTGAGGAAAGAGTGGTTAGGCTAACTGATCATCTGTTAGCCCTCAATGAAATAAAAATTATGCTAAATATCTTTATTAGAGGTGTCCAAAGGCGTCTATATAAGAGGTGTTCAAAGGCGTATTTATGAAGTAAAGGGTTTAAGTGTGTATATCAGGAAAAAATGCAAAAATATATTTGCAAATTCAAGCAGGAAATCTTATTTGAGCCTAACCTAGGTACGTAACCCAAGTTAGTAAATCCCTTTTCAGTATATTATTTTTGCATGTTTAAATCAATTCCCTTTTGGTAATCTGGGAGTATTGTTATAGGGCATGATATATATAGAAGGAAAAGGTTTTTAGTCAATTTGAAGTTTGAAAAATTCCTATAAATTCCCTGTAAGAAATCTCAAAGTCTGGAGTTTTTTGTTGTTGTAAGATATTGATTCATTTGTACAGAAATAGAAATTTTAAGCCTTGACTTGAGCAGTTGCACACTTATTGTTACAATGTGTTGAAGTGTGTCATTGACAAACTGGTACTTAAACTAAATTGCCTAAACTTGAACTATGTCATGTGCAGCATGCATCATTTTATAGCAAGTTGTTCAATGCATCCATTAGTTTAGTTTATACCAATTTAACATAGATCAGTTGTGAAGAAAGCTCAGAGCTTAATATATGAACCGCTCTCAAGTTCGCTTTCTGTAAAACCAGTATTGATTGTTGTTTTTTGAGAGACATTGTGTCAAGCTGCGGATTGAACCCGCAACATCTGAGCGACCAACACTCTACTTTATCTATTATACATATATACACTGTGTATGACTGAAGTTTTTGATACCTGGGATAAGTAACATTGGTTAGAGTTTAGTGAATCCCTTTACATGCTTAATAATGACTGCCAAATAACAAAAGTTTTTACCACATACAACATTATAAATAATGCAGATTTCAGCCAAAGAGCTTATAAATATATATATAGTATAAATTGTTTTATTCTACACCTGTAAGTGTATAACCAGTCACCTACCCCAGATGTAACCACGTGACCGTACAATGTGCAGAAGTTTATTGGATCCAATAACATTTATATTGTACAGTTCAAAATTCAAGATGGCAACAGAAAAAAAAGGAAATAAATTAAGTAGAAATTTCAATGATAAAAACAAACAATTGACAAAATGTTGCACATGACGATGACGTTGAGAAAATCCAAATATCTGTCTGCCGCTTTGAACTCTCAGTTTATTTACTTGATTTTTCTTTACTCTTTTGACAAATTCTTTCAGAATGAGGTATAGAATAAAAAGATCATTTTACAGTGATTGTACAATATAAGAATACGTCATCTCATCCAATATGGTTTTCACCACAATACATACTTGTACAATATATTCCCATATTGTACAAAACACTGTAAAATAACCTTACGATTTCCGATGTATAATCTGAAAATATGATACATTACATGCATTTGCATTACATGCCTAAGAAATGCATTGACGTAAAATAATGTTATGGTGAAAGATACATTGACTATAAAGGATATGGATAGGGCTTTAAGAGCTTGTTTAAAATACGGTTCAAACAAAATTGCACCCACTCGGGGGAATAAACTAGAAATTTCTCATTTTTGTCAAAGATTATAATGTTTGAGGTCATCAATCAAAAGTTTTACTATTGAAAAGCTAAAAGTTATATAATTAAAAAATTTTTTTTTTTATGTAGATGTATATGTGAAAAATAATTGTATACGATTTTTTTATGTGAAGCACAAATACTGAAACACACTGCACTCAAGGGATAAAACTCATCGACAACTATTTTTTCTCTATTGTAGTTATAATTTCCCTTGCAAAGATTATATTGTTTGAGGGTATCACTCAAGTTAAACAAATGAAAAGATTAATAGTATTTTTCAACAAAAACAGGGATTTTTTAGTAAGTATGTGTACCAGAAAACGCCATTATTATTAAAAAAAACTTTTTATGAAAGTGGTTTTATAAACGCCATTTTATCACATTTCACGTTATATAAAATTATGACATTTCCAATTAAAAATAAGACTTCAGAATGAATCTGAGTAGAACCACCATCTTTCAACAAGTAACTGTCAAACTTTCTCACATTAACTTTTTAGGCGAAGAGGGACTCGAACCCGCGACCTAAACGGTGAGAGGTAACTCTACCATGGTTGACCCTATATCATTTTTTAAATGGCTGAGTGGTCCAAGGTACTGTCCTCTAATGACCACTTGCCTGTCATTACTGAGGTCATGGGTTTTAGCGCAGCTCAGTTAAAACACCTTTATATGAGAAAGTTTACCAGTTACTTACAGAAGGATAATGGTTAATTCTACTCAGATTCATACTGACGTCTTCTTCCACCAATGAAACTGGATATGCAATATATAATCTGTCGTGTGTTGAAAATGGCGTTAAACCCAATTCAATTTCTTTTAAGCTTAGTCCAGCACCAGTTGAGTGATATATTTTACATGAAAGTTCCAATGGATGAAATTTAAAAGATTTCAAAAACAGTTAAGAAATTTGCTTATTTAGTATGAAAGTTGTACTACATGTACTGCCGAGCCCAGTTAGCTCAGTCAATAGCATGTCTGACTATCAATCCTGGAGTCATGAGTTTGAATCCCTGCCACGCCACAGTCCCTGTGATGATTGGTATATGACATTGCATCTCCTTGTCATTCGTCTTATTCACCACTGATTCAAGTGGGAAAGTTACAAGTTACTTGTGTAAATAGAAGTGCTCGAATACCATTTGAGTACTGGTTAACCTTCGAGGATCTTAGAAAAGAGTGGTTAGGTTAACTGATTGTCTGTTAGCCCTCAATGACATAAAAATATTCAAACAAAAAACTACATGTACTTATACTACCACATGTTTAAGTTTATACATTACTATCTTAGTTTGATCTCCTTTTGAGATTTTTCATTTCCTCAAAAGTTCAGAATCACTATAATACACTTAAAATGTGCAACGTGCCACAAGGAAGTGAAATTTACATAACTGAATGTTAGATACCGGTTTATTAAATGCCCAGGGAAAATCATTAAAAATTTGAAATCCTCTGAAATCAATTTTACTATCTTACGGGTAATGCAAAGTATATAATATTTTCTTTGAAATTTTTATCAAGTTTTGTAGCATATTTACGTCGTAGTAACGTCAAGTTGTGCATCAGTGAAAAGCACATCTGCTAACATTAAGGGCACATGTGGGATAAATAACTCTGTTTTAGACAGAAGTAGTGTCCCTTGTTTCTATTTTTATTATTGAAGTGTTTGTAGAAAGTTCGTATCTCAGAAAATGTTCCTGGGGTACTTCTGTTCTGGATTTTATATTCCATCACTCAGAATAAAAATTTACACCATATTTCAACCGTATCGCAGTCTTCATCCGCTATTGTACTTAATGTTAGAATTATTAACTTTTTTGAACTTAGAAAAAAAATGGCTTGGTTAGCTCAGTCGATAGCACGTCTAATTATCAATCCGGTCATTGTGTGATTGAATCCCCACCTGGCCACTGTCTCTGTGATGATTGATATACAACATTATCATTTGTCTCCCACTGCCAATTCAAGTGGGTAAGTTGTCACTCAGTACTAAGTTACTTGCAGAGATGGTTGAGTGGTCTAAGTCGCTGTCATCAAATGACCACTTACATCTTGCCGCTGAGGTTATGTGTTGGAGCCCAACCTTGTCAAAAAAAATTTATGTAAGAAAGTTTGCCAGTTACTTGTGTATGGACAATGTTTCTATTGGTCCAACACCTTTATGTGAGAAAAGATGCCAGTTACTTGTGTATGGACAATGTTTCTATTGGTCCAACACCTTTACGTGAGAAAAGTTTGCCAGTTACTTGTGTATGGACAATGTTTCTATTGGTCCAACACCTTTACGTGAGAAAAGTTTGCTAGTAACATGCTGAAGGACGGTGGTTTTAGTCAGATTAATTTTGAGGTCTTCCTTCACCAATAAAACTGGGTAATTACCATATATAACCTGTCATGTGTTGAAAATGGCATTAAAACACATTTAAAAAACTAACAATAAAAAGTGATCTAAATACACAATATAATTATTGTATAACTAAGAACTGAAAATAAAAAATTATACTGTTTAAATTAAAGACTTAAATTTAAAACTTAAAACTTATAGTGACTAAACTTAATGCTGAAAATACATTATGTATCATATATAAATGACTCATATTGATTTTTAGTCCTTCTGAATGTGTTGTTACCACAGCAGTAGTCTGATTGTAGAGAAACACCTGTCTCGCATGCCAAAGGTGGTAGGTTTGATCCTCAGCTGGGTCATACCAAAGATTTGAAAAAAGGCAGAAGAAGCTTCCTTGTTTGATACTCAGCATTAAGAGGGTAGTTCTAACTCTCGTCGGAAAGATGTCAGTAAAATGTGACTGTTGGGGGTATCATGCCATGTGTCTGCAGCATGTTTCTACTCCAGTGTGGCAGTAAAATGTGACTGTTGGGGATATCATGCCATGTGTCTGCAGCATGTTTATACTCCAGTGTGTCAGTAAAATGTGACTGTAAGGGGTATCATGCCATGTGTCTGCAGCATGTTTATACTCCAGTGTGGCAGTAAAATGTGACTGTTGGGGGTATCATGCCATGTGTCTGGAGCATGTTTATACTCCATTGTGGCAGTCAAATGTGACTGTTAGGGGTATCATGCCATGTGTCTGCAGCATGTTTATACTCCAGTGTGGCAGTAAAATGTGACTGTTAGGGGTATCATGCCATGTGTCTGCAGCATGTTTATACTCCAGTGTGTCAGTAAAATGTGACTGTTAGGGGTATCATGCCATGTGTCTGGAGCATGTTTATACTCCAGTGTGTCAGTAAAATGTGACTGTTGGGAGTTTAATGCCATGTGTCTGCAGCATGTTTATACTCCAGTGTGGCAGTAAAATGTGACTGTTGGGGGTATCATGCCATGTGTCTGCAGCATGTTTATACTCCAGTGTGTCAGTAAAATGTGACTGTTAGGGGTATCATGCCATGTGTCTGCAGCATGTTTATACTCCAGTGTGTCAGTAAAATGTGACTGTTGAGGGTATCATGCCATGTGTCTGGAGCATGTTTATACTCCAGTGTGTCAGTAAAATGTGACTGTTGGGAGTTTAATGCCATGTGTCTGCAGCATGTTTATACTCCAGTGTGGCAGTAAAATGTGACTGTTGGGGGTATCATGCCATGTGTCTGCAGCATGTTTATACTCCAGTGTGTCAGTAAAATGTGACTGTTAGGGGTATCATGCCATGTGTCTGCAGCATGTTTATCCTCCAGTGTGTCAGTAAAATGTGACTGTTGGGAGTTTAATGCCATGTGTCTGCAGCATGTTTATACTCCAGTGTGGCAGTAAAATGTGACTGTTGGGGGTATCATGCCATGTGTCTGGAGCATGTTTATACTCCAGTGTGGCAGTAAAATGTGACTGTTGAGGGTATCATGCCATGTGTCTGCAGCATGTTTATACTCCAGTGTGGCAGTAAAATGTGACTGTTGGGGGTATCATGCCATGTGTCTGCGGCATGTTTATACTCCAGTGTGTCAGTAAAATGTGACTGTTGGGGGTATCATGCCATGTGTCTGCAGCATGTTTATACTCCAGTGTGGCAATAAAATGTGACTGTTGGGGGTATCATGCCATGTGTCTGCAGCATGTTTATACTCCAGTGTGTCAGTAAAATGTGACTGTTGGGGGTATCATGCCATGTGTCTGCAGCATGTTTATACTCCAGTGTGTCAGTAAAATGTGATTGTTGGGGGTATCATGCCATGTGTCTGCAGCATGTTTATACTCCAGTGTGTCAGTAAAATGTGACTGTCAGGGGTATCATGCCATGTGTCTGCGGCATGTTTATACTCCAGTGTGTCAGTAAAATGTGACTGTCGGGGGTATCATGCCATGTGTCTGGAGCATGTTTATACTCCAGTGTGGCAATGCTTAAAATACCCTATTAACCAAATAGACACCATCAAGATATGACAGAAAATGTTTTGAAAGCGACGTTAAACACCATACAATAACAACATCACCAACTGAATGTGTTACTGGTATGATATAAAACTTACAATCCTGTTATGATACACATTCAGTTTGTGAAGTGCTCAGCTGGTGAAGCCTGTATAACTGCTGCAGTATTGTATGAAGTATGTATAAAAAATAGTGAACTGAATCACTGCTAAATCACAAGGGCACTTAAAATTAAGCTATCGTTATTGGAACATTGATTTATTACTCACCAATGCAGAACATATGTTGTATTTTATCTTTGTATACAGTATTTTATACCCCACTGTCTCCTACAATATTTATTATATATATATATAAACTTCCTGGGACCTCTTTTTACTAAGATTTAAACTTTCGGGGAATTTTCATTTTTAAATGGATATCCTGAGTGCACAATATCCGTCTCATCTTGACGTTTAAACAAAATTTGATGTTCTTGACTTATATAATCTCAACACATTGTTCTGTTGATGTTTTTTATTTCTTAAGTTGAATTGCATGATGAGTTTAACCTAGGAGTGAAATGGAGATGCAGATAGTAATCAGCTTTGCTTACGTAGAATTCTTGTGGATACCATACAATAACATGGATTAGACTGTGAAATATTTTATTTGAACTCATATAATCTGAACAAATTGTTCTGTGTTGATTTTTTTTCTTCTTAAGCTGAAATGTGTTACAAGTGAGTTAAATCTATTAGTGAAAGTGGATTTTTTTATTTTCTCATTATCACTACCATACAGAGCAAATTGTTCTGACGTGATTTTTTCCTTAAGCTGACGTGTGTGTAGTGAGTTTAATCTATGAGTGAAAGTGGATTTTTATTTTCTTATTACCAATACAACGGAGGAGGAATTATTACAGAAAGTTAATAATATCATGGATTTAACTGTGAAATATTGTATTTGAATCGCGGAGTATGTCACATCTGAAGCAAAGTGTAAAGGCAATGGTGGGACGGTTCCATAGTTTGTCAAACCAATTGAGTCCTAAGATAAAGAGGTAAGGTCAAAGGTTTTAAATTGACCTCCTAAACTCTATGAATAATGTTCACACTGCTTGTATGACTGTGTAATATTACATATGTATATTAATATAATTTCTTATGCTTCTATGGAGATTATGAGATTGTGTAAACCTTAAAATAATTCTAGATGATTTTAGGGGATTGTTTTTATGCAATTGCTAAATTAAGTGTATATCTTTTGTGTGCTTGTATTCTGAAGATAGTTACTATGTGATAATTATGAATTATATCAAGTGCGGATTAAATTTGTACAAATCCAGGAGGCAAGTCCAAAATATTCTTGTTTTTTGTGTGTTTTTTTTCATTTCCTTTGTTTTTGATTGAGTTTAACACCATGTTGGACACATTGCAGGTTATGTATGGTGGCATCAACCAGTTTGATATGTAGAGGAAGACCTCAGAATGAATCTGAGTAGAACTGTTCATCTGAAACTGGCAAACTTCCTCATATAAGTTTTTTATCCAATTGAAACCACGATCTCAACAGATTGATCGATTATTTGAATATTTAGTGTCATTTTTATGCCATCGAGGGCTAACAGACGATCAGTTAACCTAACCACTGTTTCCTGGGATCCTGAAAGGTTTACCAGTATTCAAGCACATTAACTCGTCTCCGCAAGTAACTGATAACTTCCCACTTGAATCAGAGGTGAGAGTTGAATGATAATGAGACACAATGTTGTAATTCAATCATCACCGAGATTGTTGCCAGGCAGGGATTTGAACTCACAACCCCTGGATTGATAGTCAATCGCTTTACCGCTTGGCGATCTCAACAGTGAAAGGTAAATATTCGTTAGCAACTTCACATTAGACAATCTTGTCTTCATCTTTTTTATCTAAAGGTCAATTATGATGTCATGCAGCTTTCATAATATGATTCATTTAAACCTCAGAGATTATAAACTTAATCACTCCGGAGTACATTGTTCTGGGTAGAACTGCAGTATTGAGTGTTGTTTGTAAGAGACATCAGCTTGAGTCTGGGATCAAACCCAAGACTAATGGCTGCAGGGGCCGGACCAACACCCTATCCACAACATAACTGTCCCCGGAATAATGTCTTAAAACAAACATTTCCTCATTCGGGACTCTTGCTATACCTATAATAAATAACATTAATGATTCAGTTCAGAATGTAAATTTTCTAATTAAATCATCTGTAATAAAACTGTCTATCAAATGAAATGAAACTTTTTGCATTCAAAAGTGCATTAAGACATTTTACTGATTGAAATATTTAGGCTACACTAAGCGATCTGCATTTTTTATGCCTGCATGTGTATTTGAATACTTCAAATATTACATGCACATATGCATACACACTTTTCTTTCTTTTTTTTGTATTAAAGTCAAACCTGTATAAGCGGTTATCAGTAAAAAGAAACCTGCAAACTGCAAAATTTTCAGGTATGGTGAAACAATTCTCAAATAAGATTGTTTGTATTACACTTCATAAAAAGGAAAAAAAAAATCTTTTTTTTTTAACCATCTTACTGGTAAAAGCCCTACTTTTGAAAAAAAAACTTCACCCCAGTGGGGGTGGGGGGGTGGGGGGGTGGTATTCGGGGTTGAATACAATAGAATTAACAACTATTTTCTGAAAAGGTTTTAATGATGACGCTCATGTAGTAAATTTCAGCTATATAAATCGTATAAAGCTTGGTTTATTATGCAATAAGTGGAAACTGAAATGTTTTGGTTTTATAAAGATAACACGTTTTGGATTTTGTCAGATAACGCGTTGTCATTAACTGCACATACTTCCTGGTAGAACGTTGATAACTTAATATTATTTGTAATCTGAAGTCTTCAGGGAAGTATTGACTGGTTCCAGTAATAAACATTTTGTCCACTTCCTTGGTAAGCCTTTTACTTTTAGAAGATGATTGAAGTGTCCCATTTTATCCTAGAATAATGATAATGATTGATTGGTTGAATATTGAGCGCCATTTTTATGCCATCAAGGGCTAACAGACGATCAGTTAATCTAACCACTGTTTCCTGGGATCCTGGAAGGTTAACCAGTACTCCAGCACACCCCATCTCCACAAGTAACTGATAACTTTCCCACTTGAATCAGCGGTGAGAGACAAATGATAATGAGACACAGTGTTGTACATCAATCATCACAGAAGCTGTTGAGAACACAATTAACTTTTTATCTGTAAAAGATGTATTGGTCAATGTTCCCCATGACAAGCTGCCTGAACCAACCAAGCTCCTAAAGCTGCTGCCTGAATCAACTAAACACCAGAGGCTGCTGCCTGAACCAACCAAACACCTGAGGCTGCTGCCTGAATCAACCAAACACCTGAGGCTGCTGCCTGAATCAACCAAACACCTGAGGCTGCTGTCTGAACCAACTAAACACCTGAGGCTGCTGTCTGAAACAACCAAACACCTGAGGCTGCTGCCTGAACCAACTAAACACCTGAGGCTGCTGCCTGAATCAACCAAACACCTGAGGCTGCTGTCTGAACCAACTAAACACCAGAGGCTGCTGCCTGAATCAACCAAACACCAGAGGCTGTTGCCTGAATCATCCAAACACCTGTGGCTGCTGCCTGAACCAACCAAACACTAGAGGCTGCTGCCTGAATCAACCAAACACCAGAGGCTGCTGCCTGAATCAACCAAACACCTGTGGCTGCTGCCTGAATCAACCAAACACCAGAGACTGCTGTCTGAATCATCCAAACACCTGAGGCTGCTGCCTGAACCAACTAAACACCTGAGGCTGCTGCCTGAATCAACCAAAAACCTGAGGCTGCTGCCTGAATCAACTAAACACCTGAGGCTGAGGGCCTATAAAGTATATAAGTCGAAAAATTCACATCTTACTCATACAGTTTTCTATTAATCTCATTTTAAAACCATTCTAACTTAATACAGTTAATTCTGCTTGTATCAATTGAATAGTAAGATGAGATATAAATTTGTTGAACATCCATGTGATATTTTAATAGAAGATGACACCATAAAAATTGTTGTGAAAAAAAGCTGTCAATTCTTGTTTTATATTTTTTGTTTTTCAACAGATGACTGGTCCTTCGTGACTGAGTGGTCTAAGGTACCATCTCAAGATCACTTACCTCTCACCGCTAAGGTTGTAGGTTGAGTCTCGCTCGCTCAAAACAAATTGCCAGTTACTTGCGGAAGGACAATGGTTCTACTTAAAGATTCATTCTGAGGTTTTCCTCCACCAATAAAACTGGATATGCCGTATATAACCTGAAATGTGTTGAAAATGGTGCTAAACCCCATTCAGATTGAACACGACAGGTTTTATATGGCATATCCAGTTAACTGGTAGAGGAAGACTTCAGATTGAATTGGAGTAGAACAATCATCATTCCACAACTAACTGGCATTTTTTAACTTTCTCACATAAAGTTTTTGAACTGAACTTAAAGTAGCATAATCAGTAACTGAAAATATTTTTTTTTATAAAGAAATAAGCAACTTGACAAACATTTTTGCCTTCCAGCAGCTGATATCTCTCTTATGCATGAATAAATCATTTTTAATACAGTCAAACCTGTCTTAAGCAGCCAGTCAAGGGATGGAGCAAAAGTAGCCTTTAAGATAGGTTGTTGCTTAATACAGGTTAATTTGCTCTGAAAAAATATAAATGGGAAATAGCAAATGTGACTGCTTAAGACAGGTGACTGCTTAATAGAGGTGGTCGCTTACACAGGTTTGACTGTATATATATATTTACTCAGATCAGTAATTCTACAATGCAAAGTAGCTGCTTCGTTGATAAAAATTATTGTAAAATTTCGGACGATATTCATGAAGTACATTTTTTGTTATTCAAATTTATTAAAACACCTGTTTTACAATTAAGCACCAGTTTTTCATTCATCACAGTTACTTACAAAATCTTGGCTATAATAATCAGTATCTCAATTTCTCCAAGTCTCAGTAAATGGTTAAGGTGTTGGTTGGACATGCCAGAGGTTGTGGGTTTGATCTCAGACTCGCTAGATACAAACAACTCCCAGTATTGGTTCTAACCAAGAAATAGACCAGAAAATGATTCATAAATGCTGTGAGCTTACTTTACAATCAAACTTAATTGACAACAAGCTTAAATGAATAAATCTGAAAAATGAATTATTGTAATTTAATTTCTCCATTTTGTAATTACTGTAACCAAAGGCACTAAAACAGGTTTACTTCCCTATCTACAGAACTGCAATGTTTATGATATAAACAGCATACTGTGATAAATTGTAAATTAAAATCAATAAAAAAATTTTATCATTGGTTTGTATTTTGTAAACACACACATACAACCTTTATCAAGAGCTCTGTAGGACTTGTATATCTTGTATTTATCTACGCAGCACAACACATTTTGTATGAGCCGATATAAAGTTTGTTAAATGACATCTATACTTACTTCTAGTTGTCAGACTGTGTCACTTGGGGGAATTAACCACTTTTGTAAAAAAACAAATATGGCGTATACAAGTAATAAACTTTCTATAGGAAAAAATGAAACTTGAAATCTGAGCTGCGAGAAGATAGGTGCAGGAATGTTTTAATGACATTGAATTTTAATATGATAAGATTTTGAATTCACAGCTTATAGGCTATTTATACTGAGGGATCCAAACCCTTTTAAGGATAAATTCCCAAAATATTGATTAATAAATCTTCTTATGACAACATAAGGGCAAGATAAATAATTGCCCATTTTTACAAGAGTTATTGCCCTTTTACGACTTAATTTATGGAAAAATTTACTTGCATGTAGTGGTGGCATCGGTGTCGTATGGACACATTTCTAGTTGTTTATTATTTTGAACCTTACCATCTGAATTTTGTAAAGGAGACTGGATCAAATGCATCTTTCAAAAGGGGGCATTTATTTGGGTCTAAGAAATATATATATATATTTTTTTATATTTTTTACCCAAATTGGTGGTGGGTGATGGTTGTGGAGAGGCGTTTATTAGAGGTGGAGTAAGGTATCCATTTAGTGGGAATACAGTAAACATGTGATGAATGTAACTTTGTACATTTCAGGAAGAAGGCCTCGATTAAAGCAAACAAGATTTCCAGCCCAAAGGCTTTGGAAGTGTATGTTGTAGTATCAGAGTACAAGAAACAGGAAAATGGGGAGATCAGTCTACAGGTCGGCATGCATGTGGAGATTGTGGAGAAAACTGAAACAGGTCAGTATGTCAAGTCGGCACTTAACACAGTAAGAGATGAGTGTTTATATTTAGATTCAAAATATATGTATATATGTTGTCAAGGACTTATATTGAGAAGGAAAGGCAACTGATTTAGATGTTATGAACACTCGCGTAGTCGCGCAAAATCTCACAAAATCTCGTTTTCAAATATCCTTACTTCCATTCATCTCAGAAATACAAATCCAAGTTTTTTCTTTGCACAATGGAATTCTCAACAAAAGAAGACCATTCCCAACAAATTGTGTTTAAAATTGTTGAAGTCCTTGTGATTACAAAATTTGTATACTGCAACTAAAAAATCTAGGAAAGTACTCAAAATTTTACTTCAAATTGCCATATTTTAAATTCAAGATCACTTGTTTGAAATATTATAAAACATCTAAAACCTTACATTTTATGTACCGGTAAAAGTAAGAAATTTGAATGATAATTTGCTAAATTATTAATTCTTCACATGCTATTTATCAACATTTAGTAGAGAGATGCAAGTTTTATATCCTTCTATATAAGTTCATGATGTTGTTTTGCAATACAAAAAGAGATCTTTATCAAGTACCATATGAAATATAAAAAGAAACGAGCATGGCATTTGATGTGATTTATCACTTCCTCATCCCTAGAACTTGCATAAATTTTATGTCCCACTATAAAAGGTAAAGTAGAGTGTTTGGTTATTATAGTGTTACCCCTACTGAAAGAGCCAGCCACAATTATGAGAAACCTTTTCGCTGTACACAGTTACTTCCTGAAAGCTATCCTTGCTAGGCGTCTGGTGGTTAGATATTCAGTACCTCTCAATTTAACTAGTTGCCCAGTGAGCAACGGACCGCATCAGAAAAAAAACAAGTGCTTCCACCGTGATTCGAACCTTTGACCTCCCGCTTCTGAGGCAGATGCCTTAACCACTAGGCCACGGAAGACGGTTTAGGATATGTTGGAGATGGTAAATCAAGACTGGTTTGCAAGAACAACTATAAAACTTTTGAGTGGTATTCACACAAGTAAAATATCAACCATGAGTAGATGATAGAGATAATGACATTCTGACCTTCAGCATCACCCCCTTATGAATAACTATGATTCTTATACCATTATTTATTTTCATTTCTCTAATCTACTGGTTTGTAGGTTGGTGGTTTGTTAACGTTGAGGATGGACAGGGCTGGATCCCCAGCACATGTCTGGAGCGTGAAGATGGAACCAAGGAAGATACCACTGTGAAGTTTGGACCAGGAGATGGTGAGACCTACTGTGGTTTTGTAACTCAGAACTGTCTATGATACCATATCATGTTAACAGTGTAAACCAAGTTCTGCTTGCAAGTAACTCATTGTCACTGGAATTCAGAACACCATATACACCTGAATAAACACTCACCTCTTATAAACTCCCCACACCCCCACTCACCATTTTTATTTTAAATTAAATGACTTACCACTTTGGTTTTCAATCTAAGTATGCTTTAGATATTTTAAAAATTAGGCATGGGTTTGAGTTTGGATAGAAAATTCTGTCCTGAGGGAGTACTGTTTGTGGAGGGAATGAGGTTCTGTCGAGTTCTCGCGAAAAGATAAAAGCCATTAAGATTTTTTTTTTTTTGCATACCAAATACCTTGAATATTTCTTGAGCATTATCAAATTGTACCAGGATGGCTTTGTGTAGACGCCAAAATAAGTATATTATGTCATATGTTTTAATACGTCACGTCATAAATTATTCCAACATCACAGCAGGGTAGGATGAGTCCATGGAGGGGGTGTAGGATGAAAATTCCGTAACAGGTAAAAATTCTTGTCCGGTATGCAAGATGAATAAATGCTTCATTACTGGCTACATGTTTTATCCAAAAACAAAACCCATTTTTGCAAAATGCATAACTCTCAAGGGATAATTCACTGGGATGGGTATGTAGTAGTAATAATCTGTCATTGTGATATATTTTATCTAGCACAGGAGATCAGAGTAGTTCTAACCCCCTAAACACATCACTTTCCATCACAAATAAATCAGTATTTACTCTCAAATACAAAAAAGTGCAAGTATCCAGTTACAGAGTTATGCATTATGCAGTGATCAAATTCCTGAGTTATGCATTATTCAATTATTGAAATACTGAATTATTCATTATTCAAGTATACAGTTACAGAGTAATGTATTACTCAGTGATTCAATTACAGAGTAATGCATTATTCAATTATTAAAATACTGAATTATGCATTATTCAGTAATCCAATTGCAGAGTTATGCATTATTCAGTTATTGAAATACTGAATTATGCATTATTCAAGTGTCCAGTTACAGAGTAATGCATTATTCAGTGATCCAATTACAGAGTTATTCATCATCCAATTATTGAAATACAAAGTTCTGTATTATATAATTATACAAATACAGAATTATGCATGAGTTGATTATTCAGATTCAAAGTAACACATTGCAGTGTGCAACTGTTGTCATTTTGTTTAGTAAAGATATTGTCACAAACATCTACTACACCAGTATAAATTTATGAAATTAAATTCAAAATAAGAGAAAACATGGAAAAAAAATAGATTGCATAACAATATATTGATGTATCATATATCAATTATGTTCTTTAACAATCTAAACTGCAGCGACACAAAATGTTTATCGTGAAATGTAAGTCTGTACAACACTTCTGAACTCCTGTTTTGTATATTTCATGCACTTTACTTTTTTTATAAAATGAATACTGTATCATAGTATCACATCTAGTTATGAATATTATGTCACCATGAAAGAGTAATGCATTATCTAGTGACCCAATTGCAGAGATAATCCAAATACAGAATAACATATTATTGAGTAATTCAATTATAGAGAAATACATTATTCATTTTATAATATAAAATTATCCTATTATAAAATTATGCATTACTTATTGATCCAATTACATAATTATACATTACTTATTGATCCAATTACATAATTATATATTACTAATTGATCCAATTACATAATTATACATTAATTATTGATCCAATTACATAGTTATACATTACTTATTGATCCAATTACATAATTATACATTACTTATTGATCCAATTACATAATTATGCATTACTAATTGATCCAATTACATAATTATACATTACTTATTGATCCAATTACATAATTATACATTACTAATTGATCCAATTACATAATTATACATTACTTATTGATCCAATTACAGAGCAGCAGTATTTATGCACAGAAGAATTCAAGGCCCAGGGGGAAGATGAGTTATCTATGGACAGAGGGGCAGTAGTAGATGTAATTGAGAAGAACTTAGAGGGGTGGTGGCGTGTCAGGTAAAACGTCTTTTAAAAGGTTTCATCAGCAGTATTATGTGCTGTATGTTTTGTTTTAAGCTTATTTATTTTACATTGGTTGTGAAAGTTATACAAATCACACTCAAAGTCTTCCTGGGTGGAAACAGTACTAAGCTCATGCGGATAAAGTGTTTTGCTCAAGACACAAGACAATAACTTCTATTATATACACATGTATATATATATATATATATAATGTATTACTTCTGTTGTAACAATATGATTATTTTCATTATTACCTATACATATTGATTACCATGTGATATGTTTGGACATTTTGTGACTTAACTGTCAGTTGAAGTATCTGTTAGTTTTTGTTTAAGTTTAATTGCTTGATGATTTTACTCGTTCCACACAAGTGGTATTTCAACTTTAACCGTACATTTATATTATAACAGTGGATCCTCTGTGGATGAGAGTACTGTCGTCTAATGACCACTTACCACACTTACTTGTGGAAGAAGGATGGTGGTTCCACTTTGATTTTCTGATGTCGTCTTCCACTTGATATGCCGTATATAACCTGTTCCAAGTTGAAAATGGCATTAAACCCATTCATAATATTATTTTCTGTTACAGATATGATGGAAAAGAGGGATATGTGCCAGCCACGTTTTTGATGAAAACAGAAACATTTAAAATTCGCAAGCAAAATTTACAGCGTGCAACGGTGGGCGGCCCTGAGATTGTCAAGTCATTACTTGAAATAAGTGACCTTCTTAAGGTACAACAAAGTTAGATTGAATATTTAGGGTCATTTTAATGACATCGAGGGCTAACAGATGATCAGTTAACCTAGCCACTGTTTCCTGGGATCCTGAAAGGTTAACCAGTACTCGAGCACACCCCATCTCCCAAAGTAACTGATAACTATGCAACTTGAATCAGTGGTGAGAGACCAATGATAATGAAACACAATGTCATATCAACAACATAGTTAAAAAAAATACAGTATAATTTCTAAATCTCGGCTTCACATGTTTTTAAACGGTTACAAACTGAATTTACATTGAATTTGAAGATGTTACTCACTCTTATAACAATTACTACTGTGGTCCAGTGATGGGGCATCTGACCCAGGCTTGGAGGGTCATGGGTTTGATCACCTGCCATGCTTATGTGTGATGTTCTTGAGCAAGACACTTTATCAACACACACTAAGTATTGGTTCTTTTGAGGACGATTTTGCCGAAGTTGTAATAAACAGAAAACTAACTTTTTATTTATAAGTGAGCCTATAAAAGAGTTGTCATTTGTGACCTACATGTATTACAAGTTAAAAACATTTTGTAAGAAAGCCATTTTCTTGCCAAAGAATGATGGTTCTCTGATATATTCTCAGGTCCTCCTCTGAGTCCATCAATACAACTGTTTCTGTTTGTATTAACAGTGGTGCCGAACCCCATACAAAACAAATCAAACGATGTGTATGTTTATCAGGGTGCAGGAAATGTTTTTTCTCAGTCAGATTTGTCCCTGAGAGTTATGCCCCTTGTTTGACCACACAGCATTGCTACATCTGTTTCTTGTGATTTTTATTTCTCCCACAGTTTACATCAACATACAACATGTCATGTCCGGTTTGTATATGATTATTTTTAAATTTTAACTATTCTATGAATAGACAAGCTCTTGTAGTTAACCATTGGTCGACATCTGGCATTAGTTTAATAACTCAAACAATTGTTTCCTGATTCTTTTCAAATATGTACATAAAGTTTCTTATCACTAGACCTTACATCTGATTGAAATTTAACTCTGCACATCTTATTAAACATGAGTTTTGCCCCTTTTAATGACCCGCCATTTATAATGACAACCTCGGTGGCTTATATCATGGTAAATTATTTGGTATCCATCTTATTGCATCCGTTTATTAACTTCAATATCTTTAGTTTCTCCTTAAAAACAATAGTTTCCTTTAAAAATTTCCAAACTCAAAAGTTCCTTATTCCCTTTACAAACATCATTTATATTGATTCTGCCTGTTATGGGTTTATATTGATTGCTTTGCACTATTTTTTTTTAATTTTGCATGAGTTATGCCCCTTTTTTAACAAAATTGTTTTTCTATATAAGGTGTAACATAATAACAATATTCTTGTTATGTGTGGTCCATTGGTAGGGCATCAGATCTGTGATCAGAGGGTTTTTGGGTTCAACACTCTGCCATGGCTATGAATTATGTGGTGTCATTGGTGACACATTTTCCGCATATGCTTAGTACTGGTTTTATTCAGGAAGACTTCGAGCAGGTTCTGTTTATGTTGTAATAACTTATTTCACAATTGAAGTAAAATGAATAAGTTTAAACTAATAATATTCTTTCTAATATTGAGTGCTTTACTTTCCTTTTGAGAGTATTTTAGAATAGTTGAATGTGCTGTGCTTCCAACAGTATTTGTTGTTTTTTTCAGGGGGTGTGCTCTACGAAAAATCTCATGAATAATCAGAATGCATGGTATTATATCGCTGCATTTTCTTTGAGTGTTGTCATACAATGTTGACATCGTTTTTGTTCCGTTTTTTCAGGATGAAGAAGTGTCATCAGAGAGTAACAAGGACAACAATGATGACGATGATGAGTTTGATACTGATGACGTTTACTCAGAACCCGTGGAGGAAGAAGAGAATATTTACACAATTCATGAGCTCAGTAAAATTCTCAAAGAAGACAAAAGGGGAAGTGCCGAGACAGAGAAAGTTTATGAAAGTATACGTAACATGAAGAAAGGGTCGCTGAAGCGGAACGGAACTATACGGCCACCTCCTAGGCCATCAATAAAGGTAAAATATAGGGTGGTTTCATTATGACATATAAGACCACCTCCTAGGCCATCTGTGAAGGTAAAATATAGGGCTGTTTCCATTATGACATAAGGCCATCTCCTATACGGCCATCTGTGAAGGTAAAATATAGAGTGGTTTCCATTATGACATAAGGCCACCTCCTAGACCATCTGTGAAGGTAAAATATAGGGCTGTTTCCATTATGACATATAAGGCCACCTCCTAGGCCATCAATAAAGGTAAAATATAGGGTGATTTCCATTATGACATATAAGGCCACCTCCTAGGCCATCTGTGAAGGTAAAATATAGGGCTGTTTCCATTATGACATATAAGGCCACCTCCTATAAGGCCATCTGTGAAGGTAAAATATAGAGCGGTTTCCATTATGACATATAAGGCCACCTCCTATAAGGCCATCTGTGAAGGTAAAATATAGGCTGTTTCCATTATGACATATAAGACCACCTCCTATAAGGTCATCTGTGAAGGTAAAATATAGGGTGGTTTCCATTATGACATATAAGACCACCTCCTATAAGGCCATCAATAAAGGTAAAATATAGGGCTGTTTCCATTATGACATAAGGCCACCTCCTATAAGGCCATCTGTGAAGGTAAAATATAGGGCAGTTTCCATTATAACATATAAGACCACCTCCTAGGCCATCTGTGAAGGTTTAATATAGGGCAGTTTCCATTATGACATATAAGGCCACATCAAGACCATCTGTGAAGGTAAAATATAGGGCGGTTTCCATTATGACATATAAGACCACATCAAGACCATCTATTTAAATATAGTTCTGCATATTATAAGACCATCTCTGGGCCATCCATAAAGGTTAAATATAGTTCTGTTCCCATCATAGCATATTATAAAACCATCTCTGGGTCATCCATAAAGATTGACTATAGTTCTGTTTCCATTATAGCATATTATTAGACCATCTCTGGGCCATCCATAAAGGTTAAGTATAGTTCTGTTTCCATTATAATATACCGGTATTGTATGGCCACCTCCATGGAAATTTATTAATAATGATATGTGGGTTGGTTTTCACATTCTCTTGTTTTTTTCCATTTTATATTGAGCTCTTAATATGATCTGAACAATGTAGTCTTGAGCTAAATGTTAATTTAATAAGAAGTTTAATGTGTTTATTTTATGTTATAAAGATCTTTCAGTGAATTATTTTTTTAATTTCACTGTTTTCAATCATAAAAGAAAAAGAAAAAACGATTGTTTTGGTGAAATATCTAGTATCTTTATAAAGGAAAACTGAAAGCAGTGTCATTGACCATCAGATATTAAAGAGGTACAAAATATAATGTCTCAACATTAGAACTTTTCCTCTAGCTTGTTTGGGTATTAGACTGGTCATATCTAATTGATAATTGAACGACTTATAAGTCACATGTTTACCATTGTAATGGAAACAAAATTATTGTAAATAGGGTATTTGATGAATCATCTGAAATATCAGTCAATTTTACACGGAAGATTTATTATTTTATGTGGTGTGATAATTTAATTCACATAGTGTTATGTTTTTTTTCTTCAGAATTACGTTTTAGTCTTTTGATAATTTGCTTCATTACAGCCTAAAAAAGGTGGCAATAAGACGTCAGCCAGGGATAGACCTCCCATTGTTCACTCAGAATCATTCTGCATGGAGTATGTGACGATTGCAGACTTTGCTGATGCCGTGGGAGATGGAATCAGTTTCAAAGCTGGCCAATCAGTGAAGGTGAGTATCTATTAATAACAGAGTTTCGTAAGTATAAAAACATTTATAATTATCTTCGACTCAAACCAAATACCAACTATCAATCATATAGCATGTGCACGAGTGAAATAGAACCGAGCAGTAGTGTAGCAAGTAAACATTGGCAGTTCACACCAGAGGTCACTGGTTCAATCACAGACCTGAACTGATGGCCCCTGAAAAACAACACTCAGTACTGGTTCTACCCAAGAAATAGACACGAAAGCAATTTGTATACACACTATTTGCTATCTAGCTAAAGTAAATGTTATAAACTAGTATGAACCACTTTTTTTTTTTAATGGAGTTAAACGCCATTTCCATAACACTGGTTCCAGTAAAAATGCATTTAGTTTCATTAATATTGATTACATCTCGGATAAATAACCAGTCAAAACTTTGTAAAGTATTTAAGTAAAATGCTGGTGAAACAGAAGGCTGATCACAATCATGTTTAAAAAGTTTAAATCACCTTTTTTTATGAATTTTAACAACATCTTGTAATGTATACATGTTTTGATATAGGTTTTAGAGAAGAACGAAAGTGGATGGTGGTTTATAGAGATAGATAACAGGGAAGGATGGGCGCCTGCTACTTATATAGAATCTACAAACAGTACAGCCAATGTGACGAAACCACATATTCCATCACCTATTAATTTAAAGGTTTCACTTCTATATTCTCTCCAAACGTAAATTTATGCATGTAGCTAACAGAAATTGGTCAAGTTATAATTTCAAACCATTTCTAAAACTATTTCCATGTGAGTAACCATAATGTGAAAAAAAATTGTTTGAGATGTACCCAATTTTTATCTCTGTCGGTTTTGAGTTTTAACCCCCATGATCAGTCTTTGTGATGATTGATATGCTTCTTATTTGTCAATCATCTCTCACCACTGATTCAAGTGGGAAAGTTAGCAGTTACTTGAGGCGATGGGGTGTGCTCGAGTACTGGTTAACCTTCCAGGATCCTAGGAAAGAGTGGTTAGGTAAACTGTTCGTCTGTTAGACCTCTGTGGCATAAAAATTATGTTAAAATACTGAAACAAACATTTTGTTGATTTTTTTCTAACACATGAACATGAAATTTTCCTTTTTTAAAAAAAAAAATATAAGAAATACTTTTCCTCCAAAATTGCTTTAAAGGGACACATGCCAATTGTACAGTTGAATTTGACTCATGTTCACGAGTCTAATCAATCTCTATGCTATGAATGTATGACCATATGTATGAAGTTATTAACGTCCAAGTATTGCTGTGTCTAAAGTAATGCTAGAATTTTTTATATCTTATACTGATCAAAACTTATAAAATTAAAGATATATAACAAATTTGTCAAAAATGACTACACATCTGAGTGATGGGATGCCTTCCAAATATTTTTACCAGAGTTGTGCCCCTTTGCAATATAGAAACAGAGTTGTGGTCTGAATACAAAACAAGGTATTGTAATTTTGTATTTGCATCATGTGGGTATATAATAATAATACTGATAGAAGTTAAATCAAGTTTAAGAATGCTATGTGTTAAGCGGAAAGTATGAATTTGAATGTTGACTTGAATACATAACAAATCCTATGTTGTTAAATATATAATTTTTTTTATTTTCAGAAACCAAAATCAGTGTCAGGAAGTAGGGAGGATCTCACTGATGACAATGATAAAAAACCTGACAGTCCACGTCGACAGTCTGCAGTGGAAGCTTTTGGAGGTCTTGCAAATGCTTTAAAAACTAAATTGAATACTAAGAATGGTGGAAAGATACCACCTCCTCCGCCAAAGAAAGATTTCCTAGCTGCACATTCTGAACCTGAAGCAGACAAACCTGTGAACTCAACAAAACCATTTTTTGTCCCGAAGTCTAGATCTGACAATTCTGTTTCTAGTCCAGAAACTGTGACTGTTTTTCCAGTTAAGCCAGGAAAGAAAGTTCTGGACAGAAGTCTGCAGCCACCACCCCCACCTCCCCCTGTTAAAGTATCACCCAGCCCTCCACCTCCTCCTCCACCAGTTAAAAAGCCAGTTTTTACTGAAACTAAGACAGAATCATTTCCAATTAAACCTAAAAGTGATAATTTTATAGGAGGTGCTGCTTTCGCTAAGCCAAAACCACCTGCTAAAATGAAAAACACAGTAAAAGAACCTGAAAATGATGGAAAAGTTAATGTTGCTGGGCTTGCAGGTGCATTAAAGGCGAAATTTGAACTACAAGGAAAGGATGCAGACCAGTCAAGAAATTCTTCCCAGGTTCTGACACAAAAACCAACAGATACCGAGTCTAAACATGCTCTTAAACCCTCACAAAATAAACCAGAATTACCAGCCCCTCATTTTAATCATAAACCTAAACCAGCTGTACCGAATGTTCCAAGTAAGCCAAACGTTGGGTTGAAACCACACACTGGAAATAAGCCCTCAATACCAAGGTCCACAAGACCATCTTGGGCAAAAAATGTGGATGATACAAGTTCAAAATCTGACGAAGATTCTCCCCGTAGTGACTTTGCCAGTGTTTTAAAAAGTAAATTTGAAAAAAGACAAAAATCTTTAGACGATGACTCAGATACAACAAAGGGAATCAATACTAATAGAAAAGAAAGTCATCCACCACCCCCAGCTCCAGCTTTTAAGCCAATTCTTAATGTTACAGGTAAAGGACCTAAACCATCCCGTCCTGTTACTCCACCAACACCCCGAAGAGGAAATCAAAACCAACAGTTGAGGTTTGATAAAACCAGAGCACTTTCTCCTGCGCAGTCGGGGAAATTATCTCCAAAACGACCAAGTTCACCAAAACTTTCACCAAGGCAGCCAAGCTCACCAAATGTATCAGTATCTAGGGATTCAAATCTTGATCCAAAAAAATATTCTGCCCGTCCACTGCCTGCTAAACCACCCGGATTGAATAATGACTCAAATAGGGATGAAGATAAATCTAATGTTCCTAATATTTCAAAGCCAGCACCGCCATCACTTCCATCTAAACCAAAACTGGCTGCAAAGACTTCAAGTACCAATGATCGAGATATGTTTAAAGGTGAAAAAATGAGTAATCATTCCGGTGATGAAGGTCTTAAACCTGTCGGTGTTTCTGGTCTTGCAAATATGCTGAAGGCTAAAATAGGTACAAACATGGCAGGTGGAAGTGATATGCCTAAACCATCTCCTTGTGTTCCAATTAAACCAAAGCAAAATGCTAGTAGTGATACGAGAAGATTTAAACAGGACAAAATAGAATCAGACATAAAAAATAACAATGCAAAATCAACAAACGATGCAGATGTGGAAAATCTCTATTGTGCTATTGCAGATTTTGTTGAATCGAATGATGGAGAAATCAGTCTATCAATTGGCCAAGAGGTGGAGTTACTGGAAAAAGCAGATGGTTGGTGGTTTGTTAGTTCAAATTCAGACGAAGGCTGGGTGCCGTCTGCATATTTAGAAAAAATAAAAATAAAAGCTGGTGGTAATGACTCAGAATCTGATATCAATTACTTGAATCCAGTGACTGGACCTAATGTTTCAAGTACAAAGCAGGCTGTGTTCAGGACATGTTCAGATTTCACAGCAGAGAACGAGGGGGAGTTAAATGTTAGTGCAGGTCAGTCCGTGACTGTGTTGGAAACGCCAGAAGGTGGTTGGTGGTATGTAAAATCAGACACCGATGAAGGTTGGATTCCAGAGTCTTATCTTGAGGAAATTATGGTGTAGCATCAGTATGTTTTTGGAGGCCATTAGGTCTTCTAGCATGAATAGCCAAAACTCTATTCACTGCACTACCATCATGCTTCATAAGTTTTGTAATGATCTGTGTTTGGACAATCACTAATATAATCCCAGGATAAACAAGTGGATGTCAATTGTTGCTTTAAACAAAAGAAAATTTTAGTTTTTGTTTCAAATTTTTATTTCATTTTGATTGATTTTTATTAAGGTAAATACAATTTAGGTAATTTTTTTTCATGCACCACTCCTTGGAACACTGTTTCCGAAACTGTGATGTACATATTTTAAAGGGGCTGGAGGCAATTTTTTCGAAAATTTATTTGTAAATTGATGATGTCAACTTATTTGATTCATTAGTATCTATATGTTATTAACACCTTTAATTGGTAATATTTGGTCATTTGCTTTGATTAATTATTGTTTATATAACAGTTACTTGTAATCTTTGTGGTTCAGGGTAAGTAACAATCATTGTTGATCGTTGCCGCCAAATGCATGCAATATACATTTTATCGTTGCTTGTGAGGGTCCTCTGAAGCTGATTGGTCGAAGCTCTGTCTCAAGATCATTTACCTCTTAAGTCTCACTGCACAGTTGAAGTTTGTTCTTTGTTCTATATAAAATAAGGTCTAGGATTTCACTGGTAAAAAAAGAATTCCACATAGAATTTTTTTTAAAGTATTTTTTTTTCATAGCAGGAATGTATACATACATAAAAATGCACAATAACTGGTAGGTTGTCATGTTTTTTTTTTAAAGCGGGAGCAGTTACACCCTGAGCTTTTTTGAAAAAAGAAGTCGTCAAATGCTCATAAATACATGCATATGTTGAAATCCTATAAAAGTCACTTTTTTAATGCCAGTGATGTCTTATTGCAGTATATGCTATGTCAACTTTTGCTGTACTCATCTGCAGCAAGAAATCACAGCCACTATGAACCTTTTTGAAAATATTTCATAACCAAAGTACATAGGCCTATATTTTAAGAGTAAGAATCTTCCTACCGTGGGAAAAAAGGGGCGTAACTATGTAGTGAGACGTTAATCTTACCACTAAGGTTGAAGGCTCAGGTCTCGCCAACTCCTAAAACCTTATGTGAGGAAGTTTGCCAGTTACTTGTGGTAGGACTCGGATTCATTCTGAGGTCTTCCTCTACCAGTTAAACTGGATATGCCATATATAACCTGAAATGTGTTGAAAAACATGTTAAACCTCATTTCAAAAAATAAAATTGTTGGTCTTTTTCGTTATTGTGCTTAACTGAGTGATGGCAAGAACAGAACTAATGCAGCTCGGGCAAGTAGCAAGGGATGACAAATTGAGTATTGGATATATTTTGCTCAAACAGCTGATCTGTAGTTATCAAGGTTCTAGGCTCATTCTCCATATTCATTTGTTAATTTTTTTTGTTGTTGATATTTTTTGTATTTGGAGAGTGAGTATGGATTCTTAATTCCTGTTGGTATCATATAACGAAGTCTTCCAAATCGTGTAAATAAACAGTAATTAATTTAAATTCTTTACTCTAAGCATTTCTGTTGTTAAGTTTTTTTAAACAATTTAACATATGCATGTACTAGCTTGTTTGTCCAAAGGCATAAAAGCAATATCTCAGTATAACTCGGCCATTGACCAATCAAGGGAAGTTGTTTGATTGACCAATCAAGGGAAGTCGTTTGATTTATTATATTAACCTGGCTTCTGTTTCGGCAACATTTTACTTAAATACCTAAAAAGTTAACCAAGTTTTGACTGGTTATTTATCTGTTGCATTATAAATATCAATGACTTCATGTGCAGTTTTACATGAACCAGTCTAAAATCATGATCACCCGGGGGCAAATTTCACTATACTCCTTGGTAAAGAATAACATGCAAAATAATCAGTGGGAATAAAGTTATAGCATTTAAAAAAAAATTGAGTTGAGGAGATTTTTAAGTTGAGATATTTAGTAAAACTGGGACCAGACTGTTTTACTTAGATTTAAGTATAAATACATGATGTATGTTGGTGAAAAATGAGCCAGAATTCCTTTCCTTGCCATTAATGTTAAAGTCAATGTTTTTTATCAATTTTTCTCATATTCACACATCTACCGTAATCAAATCTTTACATCTGTGAACATATAACCATATGAAAATATTATTCTCCAAATATTGCAATGTAACTAGTGTTTGCTGCATTTGCTTTGAAAAAAATATGTAAATAAAATCTTTAATATACAAAATGGTATTTCCTTAAAAAAAATTCTATCATAATGTTAAGAAATTAAAAAAATAGTAACATTATTTTCCTCGCAGATCAGCAAAATATAATGCCTTTCATTCATTTGCAAGAGTTATGCCCACTTGCCTTTCATTTGTTTGCAAGAGTTATGCCCCTTTGCCTTTCATTCATTTACCAGAGTTATGCCCCTTTGCCTTTCATTCATTTGCAAGAGTTATGCCCCTTTCCAAGAGAGGAATCAAATTAAAAGTCTGTGGACATTTTAATATTTCTATAGGTGTATGAATACTTTTCAGAAATACAGTCAAACCTGTCTTAAGCAGCCAGTCAAAGGCTGGTAAAATGGTATTAGAAGCTTTCTCACTTGGCGCTCAGCATTTAGAGGATAGGTCTTAGTCTGGCGGTATTTAGAATACTGTCTTAAGTAGACACCGTCGCGATAATGACTGAATAATTGTTGAAAGTGATGTATAACACCATACAATGGCAGCAATGTTTTATTGGAAAGGGATGTAGTATTTGTAAATTGTTGAAAGGCACATAGTCTTTGTCTTATGTGACAAAAATTGTAACAAATATCACATTTTTGTTAGTATTTATAGTAGTTATTGGTATGGTGGAAAGAATTTCAAGGAATTATTAATTTAGATTTTTTAAAGAATTTTTACTTATACATGTTTTACAAAAACTCAAGTGGAAGCACTTAAGATTAATATTTCCACATGGTACATGTCCATAGGTGTAAATATTTGATGTGTGCCTCTTTAACATAATTTTTTGAAAATTGTCATATAACATCTTATGTCTTCACTCAAATTTTGTAACATGAAAACCCATCATTGGTAAAAAGATGGCAACAATATATTATGTGTTCACTAATCTTTAAAATAATAGCCAGTAAATATACATATTTTCCAATAATTGGTTTTACTTGAAACTACAATTTTAATATTCTATGACTGTCCATGCTAGAGGTTGTGAACTCGATCACACTCTTCATTTGATATCCTCCCGAAAACATCATCCATTAATGAATCCACCCAGGGACCCAATCCATTTACAGCAACAGCTTACTTCACTGTTGAGCTCAAATAAGTAAGTGTAAATGAGCATTTTAATTATTCTGCATTTAAGTCCAGGTGATTTGATTAAAGCTCCAACTGCCATATAAAAACCACAAGATGTCTCTGGAGCAGCTTTTATGTAATTCTATGCATGATTCAAATCAGAGAGAGAGAGAGCTCTTTCTTTTCACTTCACTGTCAACACTCTGTAATAATTTGGCATGCCTCTAAATAATTCCTAATACTTTTGTAAAAATATTTTACAAAAAGTTTTTGTTACATGCAGTTTTAAAATGCCAATCATTTGAAATTCTAAGGTGGCAATTGTGAGGTAATGGACGTCTAATTGTAATTACATACACATGGATTTCTGTATATACATCTTCAGCAGGCTTAAGCATCCGATTAATGATGCATTTTCAGCACACTGAAATTTAACTGACAGGTACACAAAGCAGCCGTTATACAATAACCACTTCTACAATTTCTTCCTGCCTGGGAAGAAAGATTCAGATCTTTGACCTATAGAAAAAGATAAAAATGCCAGAAAAATGTTTCATACTAGTAATTAAAATTTTGTCTATTGGTGCCATTGCCCCAGATTTTTTTTTAAATTACAGTGTTTTCAGACAAAAAAAATTTAAAAACATAGTATGTCGACCTTATATATATTAACATAAAGCTTAACAAATGATTGTCTCAGGACTGAACAACCTGGCTACATTTGACACCTGATTTTGAATGTATTTTGGGTCATTATGTTCTCATATATACTCTGCTTATTATATTATTTGCATATTTGTTCACCTGTTATCCTAATATATCATGTATATTAACACACAATGTTATTCTAGGTGCCTTTTATCATATAATTTGTATCTACATAATTATATGTGAAATTATGCAAAATTCATACAAATAAGTGATGAATAAAATTATTAAATTGTTTCTCAGCTTTTTTTTCTCTTTTGAACCAAATAGTTGTGCAATTTATGTGTGGGATTGGAAACGTCGTATATGGCGGAGTGGTCCAAGGCACCAATATTATATGAGTCTCTCATGTGGAGGTCTCTGGACCTTTGAGGAATACTGGTGTTGCACCAGATGATATTTGACATATTTACGTAATTAACTATATTTGGCTCGATGTACGAATATCTGAACATAGCATACAATGCCAACAGTGAGGTACTTCAAGGCTGAATAATGCTTTAAGTTAAGGGGAGCAACTCGAAATAATCCAGTAGTGGAATTAAACAGGAGTTATCTTTCTGAATACCTGTAGAAATTTGAACCGGAGAGATAGTACCACCAAAGACAGTTGTTTGATTCAATATTTAGTGTCATTCTTTTGCCTTCAAGGTCTAGCAGACGATCAGTTAACAGTTTAACTACTTATTCCTGGGATCCTTGAAGGTTAACCAGTATTTGAGCACGCCCATCTCCGCAAGAAACTGATAACTTTCCCACTTGAATAAGGAGTGAGACAGATGTCGTTGATATCAATTACGGCGTAGAAGCACCGATGAGAGCCGCATTTCCATAGATGGTTTCCCGTAATCATTTTTTTTTAATTTATAGAATAATTTGAATTAGAGCAATCTGAAGGACCAACTATTCCAAAATATTACAACACAATAGTGAAAAACAGTCAATATTTGAAATATTTGTCCCAGTTGTTAAACGAGCACCAAATGAAAATACGGCTTCATGCAACTCACGTCAGTTAAATAAAGCAGTAAATAACAGTCAATATAAGCATCCAATAAGACGAAAAACATTACAATTTAATGGAGTTTAACGCCATTTTCAACACATGACAGGTTTTACAAGTGGAGGAAGATCTCAAAGTAATCCGAGTAAAACCATACCGTCCTTCAGCACACAACTAGCAAACTTTTCTCACATAAAGGTGGTGGACCGAGCTGGGTTCGAACCCATTAAAGGTTAAAGGTCATTTAACGGCCCCGTCTTAGACCACTCTGGCATCAATAAGATCTTCTGTGTTAATAAAAAAAAAAAAACTACAAAAAATAGTTTTTAATCTTTTATTTTAAATTCACTTTCATAAAGAGTGCACCAACGTCATATATTAATTACGAACAGCACACTTGTAAGCCCCTGGTTCTGGGTGATAAATCTGACTACGACGGCTTACAACGAGGGGCGCGTCAGTCGGATCTGCGACCCATTGGCAGCGCATGCCGCTTCCGCAACCACAGTGGCCGTTCATTGTCTCAAGTGGTGCACAATGGTCACCGAGGACTCGGTATTTCTCACACACACCTACAATATAAAAAACGCTGGTAATTCAGCCCAAATCAAATCATTCCAACTAATATTTCTCCATACACGTTCAGCTAGTATATACTATAATATTTTATACCGCTGCGCCATCTTCCTCGCCTATATTTTAGGGAGTGTTTTTTTGTTGTTTTTTTTTACGGCGCTTGCTTTTCTAAATTACATGTATATGCAGGCAAGCGTTGGAGATTATCAAGGTAGAGGGAAACAAAACCAATTTAAGTGACACACGGCAATTTTACCAGCTTAAACCCTGCCTGACAAATGACTTAATTACAGAGACTGACAGGTTAATATCTACGATGTTCCGTTATGGTCATCGCGCGATCGCTTTGCCAACAGGCACACGTGGTGTCACGATAACACGATGACACAATGGTGATGGCACGACACGACGGTGAGGAGAGAGAATCAAAATAATTGAACAGACAACATTTTGGCAACGTATTCCAAAGTGTTTAATTATGCCCGATCAGAAAAATATAAATAATGCACGAAAAGAAGAAATTTGAACCTAAAATACATGGGCGGATCCAAGATGTTTGACCAGAACTGGTCTAAGATAGTGAAATTGTCGTGTGGCCCTTTAACTGATATGGTCTCCCTCTCCATATATAGCCTTGATAATCTGCAACACTTGTATATCTACACGTATCTTTTAGAAAAGCAAACGGTGTAGAAAATAAAAACTACTCCATAAAATATAGGCGAAGACGATGACGCAGCGTTACAAGATACTATTGCGTTTGGTAACCTTTTTATTGTATACTTTCATATTGTTTAAGACTTTTAAAAATTATAAAATGCTATTTTTTCTATATCATTCACAAAAATAAGTGCCGTAGGTTCGTTCCCTGAGACTTATCTACGTACGCATACTGAGTACTGACTCTATTGTTTAACAATCGATGTAAAATAAAACTGATTTAAAAACAGAGACTACTTTTAAAATATTTGGTAAAAAAATATGAAACGTTAAGATACCGGTATCGTGGTGCATATGAACAGAAACTGGAAGTACGCTAGCTTGACGTCTTTTGCTCGCAACTAAAAACTCGGGTTGGATGTAGCAGCATGAATCCGAACTGCAGTCCGTGTTGCTCTTGCATACGGTTGCCTGGCAACAATACATAAACATTACACACATGTATAATTTTATCTGCATAACGAGCACGGTACCTATGAAGAATAGTATCATTACAATTTGGTATATTGACATTTAAAAACAAATAAATGGAAGAATACACTACATGTTATAGTATCTAAAAAAATGAATTCAACGATGACAGTTTATGTTTACTACACGTGATTGTTTTTATTGTTTTTCGTTTTTAGATCTACAACACAATGCTTTCTTTTTAAAATCTCTAGGTGTCCTCCGTGGCCGAGAAGTCGAGGTTAAGGCGTCGTCTCATGATCACTTACATCTCACCGCTAAGGACGTAGGTTCGAGTCCCTCTAGCTCAAAACACTTTACTTGAGAAAGATTGCCAGTTACTTGCGGAAGAACGTTGGTTGTACTCAGATATATATATATATATATCCACCAACAAAACTGGATATGCCATATATTATCTGAAATGTGTTAAACCCCATTCAAAAATATCCAGGAGATTCAAGTTCACATAGTCTTTCATATAAGAGGCCCACGTCATTGATCAATACCTTGAGAGGTGAAAGCTATACAACGACAGTGAAATAAAATGCTACCCGAATCAAGTTCATAGTTAAAAGTTAAACAAATACCTCTGAAAAGGCAAAAACGCTGAGTATAACGAGCACTGCAAAGACGAAGTTACCCATGTTGGTTCTGGTTTCAGAAAGAACTGCTTGACTGAAAATAAGTTTCTATCTGGCACACGTATGTGTCTTATCTGAATAAAAACGGCGCTGTCTGTCTTTTATTTGGAGATGTCACGCCTCAGGTTATAACGGGCGATGTAGATATGATAAGAAAGTGTAAGGTTCTGTTTGTCTTGCATATTTGTCTTTAAACTCGGTGGTTAAATGCGTTAATAAGTACATATATTTCACACTCATACATACGTTTATACATATTCACTTAATTACATTTACACAACTTGCCACTAATGAATATTCGCATACATCGCCACTAAATTACATTTACACAACTTGCCACTAATGAATATTAGCATACATCGCCACCAAATTACATTTACACAACTTGCCACTGATGTATAATAGCATACATCGCCACCAAATTACATTTACACAACTTGCCACTGATGCATATTCGCATACATCGCCACCAAATTACATTTACACAACTTGCCACTGATGTATAATAGCACACATCGCCACCAAATTACATTTACACAACTTGCCACTGATGCATATTCGCATACATCGCTACTAAATTACATTTACACAACTTGTCACTGATGTATAATAGCATACATCGCCACCAAATTACATTTACACAACTTTCCACTGATGTATATTCGCATACATCGCCACCAAATTACATTTACACAACTTGCCACTGATGTATATTAGCATACATCGCCACCAAATTACATTTACACAACTTGCCACTGATGTATATTAGCATACATCGCCACCAAATTACATTTACACAACTTGCCACTGATGTATATTAGCATAAATCGCCACCAAATTACATTTACACAACTTGCCACTGATGTATATTAGCATACATCGCCACCAAATTACATTTACACAACTTGCCACTGATGCATATTCGCATACACCGCCACTAAATTACATTTACACAACTTGCCACTGATGTATAATAGCATACATCGCCACCAAATTACATTTACACAACTTGCCACTGATGTATAATAGCAAACATCGCCACCAAATTACATTTACACAACTTGCCACTGATGCATATTCGCATACATCGCCACTAAATTATATATACACAACTTGCCACTGATGTATAATAGCATACATCGCCACCAAATTACATTTACACAACTTGCCACTGATGTATATTCGCATACATCGCCACCAAATTACATTTACACAACTTGCCACTGATGTATATTAGCATACATCGCCACCAAATTACATTTACACAACTTGCCACTGATGTATATTAGCATACATCGCCACCAAATTACATTTACACAACTTGCCACTGATGTATATTAGCATACACCGCCACCAAATTACATTTACACAACTTGCCACTGATGTATATTAGCATACATCGCCACCAAATTACATTTACACAACTTGCCACTGATGTATATTAGCATACATCGCAACCAAATTACATTTACACAACTTGCCACTGATGTATATTAGCATACATCGCCACCAAATTACATTTACACAACTTGCCACTGATGCATATTCGCATACATCGCCACTAAATTACATTTACACAACTTGCCACTGATGTATAATAGCATACATCGCCACCAAATTACATTTACACAACTTGCCACTGATGTATAATAGCATACATCGCCACCAAATTACATTTACACAACTTGCCACTGATGCATATTCGCATACATCGCCACTAAATTACATTTACACAACTTGCCACTGATGTATAATAGCATACATCGCCACCAAATTACATTTACACAACTTGCCACTGATGTATATTCGCATACATCGCCACCAAATTACATTTACACAACTTGCCACTGATGTATATTAGCATACATCGCCACCAAATTACATTTACACAACTTGTCACTGATGTATATTCGCATACATCGCCACCAAATTACATTTACACAACTTGCCACTGATGTATATTAGCATACACCGCCACCAAATTACATTTACACAACTTGCCACTGATGTATATTAGCATACACCGCCACCAAATTACATTTACACAACTTGCCACTGATGAATATTAGCATACATCGCCACCAAATTACATTTACACAACTTGCCACTGATGCATATTCGCATATATCGCCACCAAATTACATTTACACAACTTGCTACTGATGCATATTCGCATACATCGCCACTAAATTACATTTACACAACTTGCCACTGATGTATAATAGCATACATCGCCACCAAATTACATTTACACAACTTGCCACTGATGTACATTCGCATACATCGCCACCAACTTACATTTACACAACTTGCCACTAATGTATATTAGCATACATCGCCACCTAATTACATTTACACAACTTGCCACTGATGTATATTAGCATACATCGCCACCAAATTACATTTACACAACTTGCCACTGATGTATATTAGCATACATCGCCACCAAATTACATTTACACAACTTGCCACTGATGTATATTAGCATACATCGCCACCAAATTACATTTACACAACTTGCCACTGATGTATATTCGCATACATCACTACTAAATTACATTTACACAACTTGTCACTGATGTATAATAGCATACATCGCCACCAAATTACATTTACACAACTTTCCACTGATGTATAATAGCATACATCGCCACCAAATTACATTTACACAACTTGCCACTGATGTATATTAGCATACATCGCCACCAAATTACATTTCCACAACTTGCCACTGATGTATATTAGCATACATCGCCACCAAATTACATTTACACAACTTGCCACTGATGTATATTAGCATACATCGCCACCAAATTACATTTACACAACTTGCCACTGATGTATATTAGCATACATCGCCACCAAATTACATTTACACAACTTGCCACTGACGCATATTCGCATACACCGCCACTAAATTACATTTACACAACTTGCCACTGATGTATAATAGCATACATCGCCACCAAATTACATTTACACAACTTGCCACTGATGTATAATAGCATACATCGCCACCAAATTACATTTACACAGATTGCCACTGATGCATATTCGCATACATCGCCACTAAATTATATATACACAACTTGCCACTGATGTATAATAGCATACATCGCCACCAAATTACATTTACACAACTTGCCACTGATGTATATTCGCATACATCGCCACCAAATTACATTTACACAACTTGCCACTGATGTATATTAGCATACATCGCCACCAAATTACATTTACACAACTTGCCACTGATGTATATTAGCATACATCGCCACCAAATTACATTTACACAACTTGCCACTGATGCATATTCGCATACATCGCCACTAAATTACATTTACACAACTTGCCACTGATGTATAATAGCATACATCGCCACCAAATTACATTTACACAACTTGCCACTGATGTATAATAGCATACATCGCCACCAAATTACATTTACACAACTTGCCACTGATGCATATTCGCATACATCGCCACTAAATTACATTTACACAACTTGCCACTGATGTATAATAGCATACATCGCCACCAAATTACATTTACACAACTTGCCACTGATGTATATTCGCATACATCGCCACCAAATTACATTTACACAACTTGCCACTGATGTATATTAGCATACATCGCCACCAAATTACATTTACACAACTTGTCACTGATGTATATTCGCATACATCGCCACCAAATTACATTTACACAACTTGCCACTGATGTATATTAGCATACACCGCCACCAAATTACATTTACACAACTTGCCACTGATGTATATTAGCATACACCGCCACCAAATTACATTTACACAACTTGCCACTGATGAATATTAGCATACATCGCCACCAAATTACATTTACACAACTTGCCACTGATGCATATTCGCATATATCGCCACCAAATTACATTTACACAACTTGCTACTGATGCATATTCGCATACATCGCCACTAAATTACATTTACACAACTTGCCACTGATGTATAATAGCATACATCGCCACCAAATTACATTTACACAACTTGCCACTGATGTATATTCGCATACATCGCCACCAAATTACATTTACACAACTTGCCACTGATGTATATTAGCATACATCGCCACCAAATTACATTTACACAACTTGTCACTGATGTATATTCGCATACATCGCCACCAAATTACATTTACACAACTTGCCACTGATGTATATTAGCATACACCGCCACCAAATTACATTTACACAACTTGCCACTGATGTATATTAGCATACACCGCCACCAAATTACATTTACACAACTTGCCACTGATGTATATTAGCATACATCGCCACCAAATTACATTTACACAACTTGCCACTGATGCATATTCGCATATATCGCCACCAAATTACATTTACACAACTTGCTACTGATGCATATTCGCATACATCGCCACTAAATTACATTTACACAACTTGCCACTGATGTATAATAGCATACATCGCCACCAAATTACATTTACACAACTTGCCACTGATGTACATTCGCATACATCGCCACCAACTTACATTTACACAACTTGCCACTAATGTATATTAGCATACATCGCCACCTAATTACATTTACACAACTTGCCACTGATGTATATTAGCATACATCGCCACCAAATTACATTTACACAACTTGCCACTGATGTATATTAGCATACATCGCCACCAAATTACATTTACACAACTTGCCACTGATGTATATTACCATACATCGCCACCAAATTACATTTACACAACTTGCCACTGATGTATATTCGCATACATCGCCACTAAATTACATTTACACAACTTGCCACTAATGTATATTCGCATACATTGCCACCAAATTACATTTACACAACTTGCCACTAATGTATATTCGCATACAACGCCACCAAATTACATTTGCACAACTTGCCACTAACGTATATTTACACACATCGCCACTAAATTACATTTACACAACTTGCCACTAATGTTTCCTTAAAGTAAACGTTTGTATAAATATTTGCCAAGCCAAACAAATTGACTTTGCGCATATTTTGTCGCAATCTGAAATCTCGTTTTTCAGTAAACTAAATAATAAAATTTATATTAGACAATTTTTAAAGGTATAGTGTCTGCTATTAAGAAAAGAAAACGTGTCTTCTGTGGTAGGTAGCGTTATTAATTACTACTTGCCACAAATCGTACACTTATTGGGTCTGCAGTTCAATTCCAGACCAACGGCTCATACTGCCTGAGCATATTTCTGCTAAAATGTGGTATGGGCTATCTGCTTGCTATTGCAACAACGGATTCTGTTAACGTTTAGTTAGATTTTAAGGGAAGATGAAAAATATTAATGATACATTTCACAGACTCGTCACGAGAATTTTGATTTTTAACAAGCCGGAGAGTATTCTGTCGTTTTCGGTATTCAAATTGAAAATAAACCTAGCATTAGTTATCACCAATATTGAAGAGTTAATATCTGCTGTCCATCGTACAGTATTATATCAAAAGCTGTCTAAGTTGTATCTAAATGTCATTGATACCTATATAGCATTTCAGTTTACTAATCACGTGATCTGCATTAACCGAGTATACCCTAACATAGATTTGAGCTGCATGCATCGGCTGCGTTCTACCTATCTTTTCTTGATATATGGATATACACACACGGTGGCACAACACCACACATAGCCGTGGTTGTAACCTCTGATGCTCCACCACCAGACCACGCTCTTCACTACACACACTGCTCAACACCACACATAGCCGTGGTTGTAACCTCTGATGCTCTACAACCAGACCACGCCCATCACTACACACACTGCTCAACACCACACATAGCCGTGGTTGTGACCTCTGATGCTCCACAACCAGACCACGCCCATCACTACACACACTGCTCAACACCACACATAGCCGTGGTTGTAACCTCTGATGTTCCACCACCAGACCACGCTCTTCACTACACACACAGCTCAACACCACACATAGCCGTGGTTGTAACCTCTGATGCTCCACAACCAGACCACGCCCATCACTACACACACTGCTCAACACCACACATAGCCGTGGTTGTAACCTCTGATGTTCCACCACCAGACCACGCCCATCACTACACACACTGCTCAACACCACACATAGCCGTGGTTGTAACCTCTGATGCTCTACAACCAGACCACGCCCATCACTACACACACTGCTCAACACCACACATAGCCGTGGTTGTAACCTCTGATGCTCCACAACCAGACCACGCCCATCACTACACACACTGCTCAACACCACACATAGCCGTGGTTGTAACCTCTGATGCTCCACAACCAGACCACGCCCATCACTACACACACTGCTCAACACCACACATAGCCGTGGTTGTAACCTCTGATGCTCCACAACCAGACCACGCCCATCACTACACACACTGCTCAACACCACACATAGCCGTGGTTGTAACCTCTGATGTTCCACCACCAGACCACGCTCTTCACTACACACACAGCTCAACACCACACATAGCCGTGGTTGTAACCTCTGATGCTCCACTACCAGACCACGCCCATCACTACACACACTGCTCAACACCACACATAGCCGTGGTTGTAACGTCTGATGCTCCACAACCAGACCACGCCCATCACTACACACACTGCTCAACACCACACATAGCCGTGGTTGTAACGTCTGATGCTCCACAACCAGACCACGCCCATCACTACACACACTGCTCAACACCACACATAGCCGTGGTTGTAACCTCTGATGCTCCACAACCAGACCACGCCCATCACTACACACACTGCTCAACACCACACATAGCCGTGGTTGTAACCTCTGATGCTCCACCACCAGACCACGCCCATCACTACACACACTGCTCAACACCACACATAGCCGTGGTTGTAACCTCTGATGCTCTACAACCAGACCACGCTCTTCACTACACACACAGCTCAACACCACACATAGCCGTGGTTGTATATTGTATATTTTTAAGTTTTTAAAAGGAAGTATTGTATGTCTGAGTCACTTAAATTTTATATCAGTCTTGATTAACCAACGTTTATATTTTCAACGTACATACAGCATAAAAGTGGCATAAGTGGCCCCACCATTTTATTTTATCATGTGATTGAAAGTAGTTTAAAATTGGCGCCTTATTATGTCAGAAGCCTATTGCGTAGCATAAAGACCGAGGTAATCAGATTGCGATAATGTCGCACCTGTGTAAAATTCACGCGCACATCCGGGCTTTCGCTAGCAGCAGCCGAACATTTGCAGCCGAACGCAGAAGAACGATTGGGACCATTCAGAATGGACGTGGAATCGTTTTGCAGAAATAAAGAACATGCTGCAGTCGAATGTAACACTCAAGTTGGAAAAAGATGAGGTAATATTACTTAATATACCTTATTCTAATTAATTATCGTGGAAAATAAAGAAAAGTTTGAATAATTGAGATTTTATAGCCTAAAAATCGAACACGAAAGTCATTTTTTTGGCATAAAAACAAAAGGCAATCATACTTTTGGAAAGAACTAAATCTAATATTTTCATATTTTGAAAATTATTCGTTTCAATTAGCAAATGCTCCAATATTAGATGGATGTCGTTGTAGAAATATACTGTTTTTTACTGTTTCTCCGACATTTTGGATTTGTTAGAGATTCAAATGACTGATACATTTGATATAATTTTTCGAAATATGACATTGATATATAATTATGTCGTTGAGATTTCAAAACAAGGTTACATTTTAACTCGGCTATTCTCTATGAATAGGGGAGTTTTTGTACACGTCCCGCCGTCCGCGTCTCGCAGGTCTGCGGTTTTTTTTTGTAATTGTTCGCGAGTTGCCATGGCTTGCAATTACATACGCGGAACTCGGTGACTAAAGCTGCTTTTACTATAATTATGTGAGTGCTAGTTGGTATAAGGGTTGCTTATACATACGTTGTGGCATTCTGTACCATAAAAGGGGCATCTATATTTAAAGTTCAAGGCGAAATATCAGAATGAGGAGTAGAAAATGGACTTGTAACTCTATGTTAAAGTTCGGGCACAAAATGTATAGGGTCTATATTGACACTACTTTTGTATTATGCTTCTTATGTTTGTTGTATTATATTTAATTTCAACTATGTTGAATGTGTATCATTATAGAACATTATAACTTTTGGATTCAGTATCTTATTAAGCTATCATTGGGTATTTATATGAACTGTTGTAAATATATCTAAATTGATAATTTTTGACATAGGTCACTGTACAAAAATAATTTATTGGAAATACCTTAATACCCAATGTCCCGTTTTTTTTAGAAATAAGTATATTATATAAATTACCCCCACCCCACCCACCCACACACACACGATTATTTAAAAAAAAATTACTGCCCAAACCCTCAATTACCCCACCCACCACATTTTTAAAAAATTATATGAATTACTATTCCCCTCCTTCTTTCAAACCCAATCCAGGGGTCGTGAGTTTGAATCCCCTGCCCGTCAACAGTCTCCGTGACCGTGTCTCATTATTAATCAATGATGAGAGACGATTGATTGATTGATAATGACGCTAAATATTCAATCAATCAATCGTCTCTCACCACTGATTTAAGTGGGAAAGTTTTCAGTTATTTGCAGAAATGAGGTGTGCTTCAGTACTGGTTAATTCAAGGAAACAGTGGTAAGGTTAACTGATCATCTGTTAGCCCTCGATGGCATAAAAATGACGCTAAATATTCAATCCATCAATCAATCTTTAAAAAAAAAAAAACCACACACTCCGATTTTTTTTTTTTTTTTTTTTTTTTTTTTTTTTTTTTTTTTTTTTTTTTTTTTTTTTTTTTTAAAGTTTAGTTAAATATTTGGTCCTTTTTCAGCTTTGTTACTGAACTTTATGTGAGAAAGTTTCCAGTTACTTGCGGAAGGACGGTGGTTCTACTCAGTCTGAGGTCTTCCTCCACCAGTAAAACTGGATATGCCATATATAACCTGAAATGTGTTGAAAATGGCGTTAAACCCCATTAAAAAAAAAAAAAAAAAAAAAAAAAAAAAAAAGCTTTGTTACTGTGCACCATTCAACAACCACACCCACACCTTTTTTTAAAAAAACAACATTCTTTATTTTGTTTTTTTTTACATCCTGAGGCTGCCCCCATTTCAACTCTATTACAACTGAAATTTCAGTAAGAAAACGGCAGTTATTAAAATTCAACATTTTTTTTCTGGAAGATAATTCTGAAACGTGCATACCCAAAGCAAATTTGCATAATGTTGCCCTGGAATAATGAAGTACTGCATAATGAAGGTAATGATTATGATGACAGTAACACAAAAACTGCGACAGCGCATCATGATGACGGTGGTAATAATAATAATAATAGTAATGTGAGCGGCCTGCCCTGCTTTGTTAAAAGTTTGAACAATTGCACCACAGCAAACTTAAACAATTTGTGAAGATATTAACTTATTTGACTAGAGAATTAAGTAAACTGGTATTGTTTTCAGTCCGGTAAATATGCAGGATTAAACACCAACCCGTGTCTCTGCAGGGTACTGTGAGATTGTCATGACATTCGTGCGCCTTGCAATGTGAAAATTGTTAGACTGACAACATGCCTGTTTGAATGAGGTAATTATCAGTATACCTAAAACATAATTCCACTTCTTTCTTTGTTTTTTCATTTTATGCCATCGAGGGCTAACAGACGATCAGTTAAACTAACCACTTTTTCCTCGGATCCTGGTAGGTTAGCCAGTCCTCAAACATACTGATCTCAGCAAGTATCTGATAAAACTTTTCCACTTGAATCAGCAGTGAGAGATGAATGACAATGAGACGCAATGCCATATATATATAGATCATCAATGAGGGAGTGGCCAAGTGGAGATTCAGACTCTAGACCTCTAGATTGATAGTTGGGCGTGCTATTGAGTAACGGGGCACCACCGATATTTCAGCTTTACTGCTACTGTTACTGAAATGGTTACTTCTGGTGCTACTGTTACTATGGCTGCTCCTGCCTTTGTCGTGTCATTTAAGATATTGTATATTGTGGATTAAAATACAATATGTCTTTAATACAACACAATATATATATATTTTTCAAAATTTATTCAAAAAGAACCTGAAACAGAACTTTTTATTCCGATAATGATCTAAGATAATTGAAGTATGGTCCTTAAATCGTTAAAGCCTCATTAAACTTGCAAAATCGACAATTTCTGATGATAACAAAAACGATTGTGATTAAATGTGTTTATAATACTGCGAAAACCATTCCTATAGACCAGTAGTGACTGTTTTTAAAATAGAGGGAAAATAAATAACTTGGATCGAAATGTGTATTTCTTAAAAGAGCGGGCCAAACTTTCAACTATTGTTTACATTTTTGACATTCTGTAATGACTCTGGTTATTTTCTGATTGTTCTTCCGCCAATGTTCCGAAGTACAGAAATCGATATGCATGTAGATTACTGTCTGTCGCCATTCCAAACGGACTTGTGGTTGCCCATTTCATTCTGAATGTATTCATCGGAAAGAAATGACCATTAATTTGTAAATAAACACCCGTATGCAATTACTGAAAATAATGCATGTTTTATTTTATTTTTTTACGTATTTTATCAGAGGTCAAATAAACGTGTTATCTATGAACTGGAATAGTTGATTGATTGATTGATTGAATATTTAGGGTCATATTTATGCCATCCAGGGCTAACAGATGATCAGTTACCCTAACCACTGTTTCCTGGAATTAACCAGTACTCGAGCACACCCCATCTCCGCAAGTAACTGATAACTTTTCCACTTGAATCAGTGGTGAGAACGAATGATAATGAGACATAATGTCATATATCAATCATCATGGAGACTGTTTCCGGGAGGGGATTCAAACTCACGACACCTGGATTGATAGTCAGATGCATTACCGACTGAACTGGAATAGTAAAATAGACTTAAAATTTAAACAAAAAATTTGGTCGTTGTTCTAAGTTTAATGAGTTTTTAAAACATTAACAATCTTTAACCAACTTTAGTTCAAACATTTGTTTTAAACAATGGCCAGTGGCAATGGATTTTCAAAAATACATATTTTGTACCACTTGCGATTAAGTTTATAAATTTGGTGCAGTTGGAAAACATTATGAAAATTATTTTTTTTGGAAAATCACTGGTCATTGGTAAGAAAAAATGTTTGAACTTCTTGTATAAATCAACTCATTTGACAAGATGATTAGATAAAATGTTGTTGCTATATACAGGGCGAAACACCAACCAGCATCTCCACGCAGTACTGTGAGGCGATCGTTACATGCACGCACATCTGACCGTGGTAATTATCAATATTCTACTTATTTTCTTTGATTATTTAGTGTCATTTATTTGCTATTGAGGAATATAAGATGATCGGTTAACATAACCACTCTTTCCTGGGATCCTGGAAGGGTAACCTGTACTCGTGCAAGTACACCCACCTTTGTAAGTAACTTATTACATCCTTACTTGGATCAGTGGTGAGAGACAAATTACAATGAGACAAGATGTATATCTATCATCAAGGAGGATGTGGCAGATTGGGGATATGAGTTCATGACCTGGATTAATATTCAGAAGTGCTACCAACTGAGCTAACCAGCTTGTCTAATTTTGCTTCTTAATATCTATATACTACTTCTACTGTTAAATGGTTGCTTGTAATGCTGCTGCTGTTGATACTACTACTGCTGTTGTTGCTGCAGCTGCTTTGGTCTTTGATGTGTCATTTGATATATTATATAATAAGGATAATTACACGTCTTTAATATTGAAGTATGGTCCAAATATTATTGAAACATTAAAGGTTTAGACATGTCATAGCAAAACAGTTTTCTTTGAGTAAAAAAGCACAAGCTCAATAAAATATTGACCAATTCTTTGATTATATACACTTTTAACATTATTTGGAGATTAAAGGTCCATAAAATCACAAGTTTGTTACCAGTTGTCTTTTATTAGCTTGAAAAAAGTGCTCATCTTGACCAAAATTCAAACTAGAAACATCCCGCACCTAACAAGCTTTATTGCATATGATCAGACTGGAATTGAATACGCGTGTATGCATCAACTGTTTTGATAAATAGGTAAAACAGTAATATGTATTGTGTAACTTATAAACAATTTTTATATTTGTAAACTTTACTGATCTAACTTTATGTAAAAAAAAATTTGTTTGAATTCTTATTTATTTAGCATGTATCTTTAAGGAAAAAATGTGTTGTAAAGCTATAGGGAAGATTATTTAGGTGAATCGAGTGAACAACATACAGTCAAACTTGTGTAAGCTGTCACCTCTATTAAGCAGCCACTTGTCTTTAACAGCCGCATTTGCTATTTCCCATTTCTATGCTTTCAGAGCAAATTAATCTATTAAGCAACAACCTGTCTTAAAAGATCACTTTCACTTTGATCTTCCCATGCCTGGCTGATAAAGACAGGTTTGACTGTACGAACATGCATGTCCAAGATAATCTATACATGTGTATTGACCTCAAGGTACACTGACCACTCTGCGATTAGTATACGCATGTAACTGGTGTGATGGCGATTACTGAGTCGGAATCCTGATGGGATTAGTGATTTTTTTTTGTTGTTGACCTTTCTTGAACCCAACCTTTGTTCTTCATTCCCGGTGTACATCGAAAAGTAAAGTTGCAGTATGTAGAGTTTTTATTCTGAGGTTTTTTGGAATTGTTTACTTTACCACCTCCTCATCATATTCAGTTTACCATTTATTTCTACGTAATCTGCCTGAAATTTTTCACATATGGTGGCTTACCTAACTTTGTGTTGGCCCAGTATTGTAGTTTCAGCACACTTCATTCTGTGTGGCACAAAATTTGCTGTTTGATATCAAATGCACAACCATGGATATTGTTGTTTGTTTTATTTTTTTTCTAAAATAAATCGTCTGACCCAAACAGATAGATGTTTTAATCTTATCCTTTCTTCAATTATGATTTGTCTGCCATCACAGAATATAGAGAAAAACCCTTAACCTGTCTATAATTTTGAGAACAAATATGTATAAACTATGTTTATTTTTTTCAGTCTGGTAATGTCTGGATACTTAAAGACCTGTAGAGCTCACCCGTGATACTCAGGATGGAAGCTGTCTGTATACTACTGCTAGATGTGGACATTAAGAGTGCAAACAAACATTCAAGAGATGCCAAACATGTGCAGTTGCTAGGTAGGCCCAATTTTGTCCCACTGAGTATTTGCATTTAAATGAAACTTGCTGAGAGAGATCAGTGTGAAAAACCACAGAGAGTCAAAAAATGGTTGAGTCTGTTATCAGTGACATAGACTTGTAGTGTCAGTTGTCACATCACCTTGGTAACTAATTTTTCTATTTTTTTTGTAATTTTGACCAGTACTCAAAACACACCCATCTGCATAAGTAATTGGTACATATCCCACTTCAGTCAGTGGTGAGAGAAGAATAACGTTGAGATACAGTGTCATATACTGATCAGCACAGAGACTGTGGTCAGACAGGGATTCGAACTCGACCTCATGGACTGACAGTCAGTTGTGCTACTGCCTGAGCTTAAATGCATCAGGATATCAATCTCCTTAAAATCATCATATGGAAACAGTTTACACTTGAATCAGTGGTGAAAGATAAACAACAATGAGAAACAATGTTTATATCAGTCGTCACAGAGACTGTGTTTGGAGGGGACTGATGGCCAGAGGCACTACAAACTGCACTGTTACCTTCTTTAAACACATGTTGGTATTAATGTTCATGAAATCATCGTCGGGAAACAGTTTGTTACTTTTTCATCAGTTTAAATTGTATATGAATAATACCAAAATGTCCGATACTGCATTATATTTAATCTATTTCAATATATATAATGTTGATTTATATGAAAAAACTGCATGCTATGGATTTGATGAGAAACAATGACTAGGTTGATGTTAAGGAAAACCCACAGAGATGTCACGATGGCTGTTATTAGAAAAAGGTTAGTGATTTTAAAGAATGTTTAGTTTGTTTAAATGTTTAACATCTTTAAATGACATCTAGTACTAACAGATGATCAGTTAAACAAACCACGATTTTCTGGGATCCTTGAGGGTTAACCAGTATTTGAGCACACCCATCTCTATAACTAACTGATAACTGGCCCACTTGAATCAGTGGTCAAAGATAAACAACAATGAGACACAATGTTTATATCAGTCATCACAGAGACTGTGTTTGGAGGGGATTTCGAACTCGTAACCCCTGGACTGATGGCCAGAGGCACTACAAACTGCACTATTACCTTCTTTAAACACATGTTGGTATTAATGTCCATGAAATCATCGTCAGGAAACAGTTTGTTTCTTGTTCATCATTTTAAATTATAAATTAATAATACCAAAATGTCTGATACTATGATATCTAATCCGCTTCGATGACCAACTGAATAGGTCCAATATCTTGAGAAACATTGTCATAAAATGTTTATATATATATGAAATTACTGCATGCTGTGGATTTGACAAGAAACATGACTAGGTTGATGTTAAAGAAAAACCACAGAGATATCAGAAGATGTCATGATGGACAGTATAAGAAAAGGTAAAAGTTGCAGTTTGAAGAGTTTTTATTCTGAGTTTTTTTGGAATTGTTTACTTTACCACCTCCTCATCATATTCAGTTTACCATTTATTTCTACATAATCTGACTGAGATTTTTCACATACGGTGGCTTACCTAACTTTGTGTTGGCCCAGTATTGTAGTTTCAGCACACTTCATTCTGCGTGGCACAAAATTTTGTTAAAATTTAACACATATTGTTCTATGCCATGAATTAAACGTCTGGTAACTAATTTTCCTGTTTCTTTGGTAATTTTAACCAGTACTCAAAACACACACATCTGCATAAGTAATTGGTACATATCCCACTTCAATCAGTGGTGAGAGAAGAATAACGTTGAGATACAGTGTCATATACTGATCAGCACAGAGACTGTGGTCAGACAGGGATTCAAACTCGACCTCATGGACTGACAGTCAGTTGTGCTACTGCCTGAGCTTACATGCAACAGGATGTCTATAAATCATCATAAGGAAACAGTTTACACTTGAATCAGTGGTGAAAGTTAAACAACAATGAGAAACAATGTTTATATCAGTCGTCACAGAGACTGTGTTTGGAGGGGATTTCGAACTCGAAACCACTGGACTGATGGCCAGAGGCACTACAAACTGAGCTATAACCTTCTTTAAACACATGTTGGTATTAATGTTCATGAAATCATCGTCAGGAAACAGTTTGTTACTTTTTCATCAGTTTAAACTGTATACGAATAATACCAAAATGTCTAATACTGCACTATACTTAATCTATTTCATTGACCAACTTAAGACAATATTATATAATGTTGATATTTATGAAAAAAAAACTGCATGCTATGGATTTGACAGAAACAATGACTAGGTTGATGTTAAGGAAAACGCACAGAGATGTCATGGTGGCTGTTATTAGAAAAAGGTTAGTGATTTTAAAGAATGCTTCATTTGTTTGAATGTTTAACATCATTTAATGACATCTAGTGCTAACAGATGATCAGTTAACCAAACCACGATTTACTGGGATCCTTGAAGGTTGACCAGTATTTAAGCACACCCATCTCTATAACTAACTGGTAACTTGCCCACTTGAATCAGTGGTCAAAGATAAACAACAATGAGACACAATGTTTATATCAGTCGTCACAGAGACTGTTTGGAGGGGATTTCGAACTCAAAACCACTGGACTGATGGCCAGAGGCACTACAAACTGCACTATTACCTTCTTTAAACACATGTTGGTATTAATGTCCATGAAATCATCGTAAGGAAACAGTTTGTTACTTTTTCATCATTTTAAATTATAAATTAATAATACCAAAATGTCTGATATTATGATATCTAATCTACTTCGATGACCAGCTGGATAGGGCCAATATCTTGAGAAACATAGTCATCAAATGTTTATATATATGAAATTACTACATGCTGTGGATTTGACAAGAAACATGACTAGGTTGATGTTAAAGAAAAACCACAGAGATATCAGAAGATGTCATGACGGACAGTATTAGAAATGGTAAGTGATTTTAAAGAATGTTTTGTTTGAATGTTAGCAACATTTTTATGACATCAAGCACTAACAGACAGTTAACCTAACCACTCTTTCCTGGGATCATGAAAGGTTAACGAGTACTCGATCACACCCCACCTCCGCAAGTAATTGAAAACTTTCCCACTTGAAACAGTTGTGAGAGACGGATGATGGTGAGATGCAATGTCGTATATCGATCATCACAGAGACTGTGGCCGGGCGGGGACTCGAACTCGCGGTCCCTGGATTGATGGTCAGCCGCGCTACTGATTGGTGTGTCGGTTATTAACTTGATAACATAGGTTGGACTGCTATTCAAGATTCTAATAATTATATGAGATAAACTGACTCGTGTGTCGGTTATTAAACTGATGACCTAGAATGGACTGCTGCTCAAAATTCTGATAATTATATAAGAGAAACTGACTCGTGGTTTTGGTTATTTACTTGATTACCAAGATTGGACTGCCATTCAAAATTGTGATAATTATATAAGAAATACGGACTCGTGGTGTGTCAGTTATTTACTTAGCTTGATAACCTAGATTGGACTGCTGTTCAAGATTCTGACAATTAAACTGACTCGTGGTGTGTCGGTAATTTACTTAACTTGATAACCTAGATTGGACTGCTGCTCAAGATTCTGATAATTAAACTGACTCGTGGTGTGTCAGTAATTTACTTAACTTGATAACCAAGATTGGACTGATGTTAAAGATTCTGATAATTATATAAGAGATACTGACTTGTGGTGTGTCAGTTATTTACTTAACTTGATAACCTAGATTGGACTGCTGCACAAGATTCTGATAATTAAACTGACTCGTGGTGTGTCGGTAATTTACTTAACTTAATAACCTTGATTGGACTGCTGTTCAAGATTCTGATTATGAAACTGACTCGTGGTGTGTTGGTAACTTACTTAACTTGATAACCTAGATTGGACTGATGTTCAAGATTCTGATAATTATATAAGAGATACTGACTCGTGGTGTGTTGGTTATTTACTTTACTTGATAACCTAGATTGGACTGCTGCTCAAGATTATGATAATGAAACTGACTCGTGGTGTGTCGGTAATTAACTTAACTTGATAACATAGATTGGACTGCTGTTCAAGATTCTGATAATGAAACTGACTCGTGGTGTGTCGGTAATTTACTTGACTTGATAACCTAAATTGGACTGATGTTGAAGATTCTGATAATTATATCAGAGATACTGACTCGTGGTGTGTCGGTTATTTACTTTACTTGATAACCTAGATTGGACTGCTGCTCAAGATTCTGATAATTAACCTGACTCGTGGTGTGTCGGTAATTTACTTAACTTGATAACCTAGATTGGACTGCTGCTCAAGATTCTGATAAAGAAACTGACTCGTGGTGTGTCGGTAATTTACTTAACTTGATAACCTAGATTTGACTGATGTTCAAGATTCTGATTATTATATAAGAGATACTGACTCGTGGTGTGTCAGTTTTTTTACTTAACTTGATAACCTAGATCGGACTGCTGCTCAAGATTCTGATAATTAAACTGACCCGTGGTGTGTCGGTAATTTAGTTAACTTGATCACCTAGATTGGACTGATGTTCAAGATTTTGATAATTATATAAGAGATACTGACTCGTGGTGTGTCAGTTATTTACTTAACTTGATAACCTAGATTGGACTGCTGCACAAGATTCTGATAATTAAACTGACTCGTGATGTGTCGGTAATTTACTTAACTTGATAACCTAGATTGGACTGCTGCTCAAGATTCTGATAATTAAACTGACTCGTGGTGTGTCGGTAGTTTACTTTACTTGATAACCTAGATTGGACTGCTGTTCAAGATTCTGATAATTAACCTGACTCGTGGTGTGTCGGTAATTTAGTTTACTTGATAACCTAGATTGGACTGCTGCTCAAGGTTCTCATAATAAAACTGACTCGTGGTGTGTCGGTAATTTACTTAATTTGATCAGCTAGATTGGACTGCTGTTCAAGATTCTGATAATTAAACTGACTCGTGGTGTGTCGGTAATTTACTTAACTTGATAACCTAGATTGGACTGATGTTCAAGATTCTGATAATTATATAAGAGATACTGACTTGTGGTGTGTCAGTTATTTACTTAACTTGATAACCTAGATTGGACTGCTGCACAAGATTCTGATAATTAAACTGACTCGTGGTGTGTTGGTAATTTACTTAACTTGATAACCTAGATTGGACTGCTGTTCAAGATTCTGATAATTAAACTGACTCGTGGTGTGTCGGTAATTTACTTAACTTGATAATCTAGTTTGGACTGCTGCTCAAGATTCTGATAATGAAACTGACTCGTGGTGTGTCAGCTATTTACTTAACTTGATAACCTAGATTGGACTGCTGTTTAATATTCTGATAATTAAACTGACTCGTGGTGTGTCGGTAATTTACTTAACTTGATAACCTAGATGGGATTGATGTTCAAGATTCTGATAATGATGGAAGAGATACTGACTCGTGGTGTGTCGGTTATTTACTTGATAACTTAAATTGGACTGCTGCTCAAGATTCTAATAATGAAACTGACTCGTGGTGTGCCGGTTATTTACTGATCTTGATAACCTAGATACGACTGCTGTTTAATATTCTGATAATTAAACTGACTCATGGTGTGTTGGTAATTTACTTAACTTGATAACCTAGATGGGATTGATGTTCAAGATTCTGATCATTATAGAAAAGATACTAACTCGTGGTGTGTGGGTAATTTACTTAACTTGATAACCTAGATGGGATTGATGTTCAAGATTCTGATAATTATAGAAGAGATACTGACTTGTGGTGTGTCGGTTATTTACTTGATAACTTAAATTGGACTGCTGCTCAAGATTCTAATAATGAAACTGACTCGTGGTGTGTCGGTTATTTACTGAGCTTGATAACCTAGATTGGACTGCTGTTCAAGTTTCTGATAATTTACTTAAGTTGATAACCTAGAATAGACTGCTGCTCAAGATTCTGATAATGAAACTGATTGTGGTGTGTCAGCTACAGCTATTTACTTAACTTGATAACCTAGATTGGACTGCTGTTCAAGATTCTGATAATTAAACTGACTCGTGGTGTGTCAGTAATTTACTTAACTTGATAACCTAGATTGGACTGCTACTCAAGATTCTGATAATGAAACTGACTCGTGGTGTGTCAGCTATTTACTTAACTTGATAACCTTGATTGGACTGCTACTGAAGATTCTGATAGTTATATAAGAGATACTGACTCGTGGTGTGTCAGTTATTTACTTAACTTGATAACCTAGATTGGACTGCTGCACAAGATTCTGATAATTAAACTGACTTGTGGTGTGTCTGTAATTTACTTAACTTGATAACCTAGATTTGACTGATGTTCAAGATTCTGATAATTATATAAGAGATACTGACTCGTGGTGTGTCGGTAATTTACTTAACTTGATAACCTAGATTTGACTGATGTTCAAAATTCTGATAATTATATAAGAGATACTAACTCGTGGTGTGTCAGTTATTTACTTAGCTTGATAACCTAGATTGGACTGCTGTTCAAGATTCTGATAATTAAACTGACTCGTGGTGTGTTGGTAATTTACTTAACTTGATAACCTAGATTGGACTGCTGTTCAAGATTCTGATAATTAGACTGACTCGTGGTGTGTCGGTAATTTACTTAACTTGATAACCTAGATTGGACTGATGTTCAAGATTCTGATAATTATATCAGAGATACTGTCTCGTGATGTGTCGGTTATTTACTTTACTTGATAACCTAGATTGGACTGCTGGTCAAGATTCTGATATTTAAACTGACTCGTGGTGTGTCAGTAATTTATTTAACTTGATAACCTAGATTGGACTGCTGCTCAAGATTCTGATAATGAAACTGACTCGTGGTGTGTCAGCTATTTACTTAACTTGATAACCTAGATTGGACTGCTTTTTAATATTCTGATAATTAAACTGACTCGTGGTGTGTCAGTAATTTACTTAACTTAATAACCTAGATGGGATTGATGTTCAAGATTCTGATAATTATATAAGAGATACTGACTCGTGGTGTGTCGGTTATTTACTTGATAACTTAAATTGAACTGCTGCTCAAGATTGTAATAATGAAACTGAGTCGTGGTTTGTCGTTTATTTACTGAGCTTGATAACCTAGATTGGACTACTGTTCAAGTTTCTGATAATTTAACTCACTTGTGGTGTGTCGGTAATTTACTTAAGTTGATAACATAGAATAGACTGCTGCTCAAGATTCTGATAATGAAACTGATTGTGGTGTGTCAGCTACAGCTATTTACTTAACTTGATATCCTAGATTGGACTGCTGTTCAAGATTCTGATAATTAAACTGACTCGTGGTGTGTCGGTAATTTACTTAACTTGATAACCTAGATTGGACTGCTGCTCAAGATTCTGATAATGAAACTGACTCGTGGTGTGTCAGCTATTTACTTAACTTGATAACCTTGATTGGACTGCTACTGAAGATTCTGATAGTTATATAAGAGATACTGACTCGTGGTGTGTCAGTTATTTACTTAACTTGATAACCTAGATTGGACTGCTGCACAAGATTCTGATAATTAAACTGACTTGTGGTGTGTCTGTAATTTACTTAACTTGATAACCTAGATTTGACTGATGTTCAAGATTCTGATAATTATATAAGAGATACTGACTCGTGGTGTGTCGGTAATTTACTTAACTTGATAACCTAGATTAGACTGATGTTCAAGATTCTGATAATTATATAAGAGATACTAACTCGTGGTGTGTCAGTTATTTACTTAGCTTGATAACCTAGATTGGACTGCTGTTCAAGATTATGATAATTAAACTGACTCGTGGTGTGTCGGTAATTTACTTAACTTGATAACCTAGATTGGACTGCTGTTCAAGATTCTGATAAATAGACTGACTCGTGGTGTGTCGGTAATTTACTTAACTTGATAACCTAGATTGGACTGATGTTCAAGATTCTGATAATTATATCAGAGATACTGTCTCGTGATGTGTCGGTTATTTACTTTACTTGATAACCTAGATTGGACTGCTGTTCAAGATTCTGATATTTAAACTGACTCGTGGTGTGTCAGTAATTTATTTAACTTGATAACCTAGATTGGACTGCTGCTCAAGATTCTGATAATGAAACTGACTCGTGGTGTGTCAGCTATTTACTTAACTTGATAACCTAGATTGGACTGCTTTTTAATATTCTGATAATTAAACTGACTCGTGGTGTGTCAGTAATTTACTTAACTTGATAACCTAGATGGGATTGATGTTCAAGATTCTGATAATTATATAAGAGATACTGACTCGTGGTGTGTCGGTTATTTACTTGATAACTTAAATTGGACTGCTGCTCAAGATTCTAATAATGAAACTGAGTCGTGGTTTGTCGGTTATTTACTGAGCTTGATAACCTAGATTGGACTACTGTTCAAGTTTCTGATAATTAAACTGACTCGTGGTGTGTCGGTAATTTACTTAACTTGATAACCTAGATTGGACTGCTTTTTAATATTCTGATAATTAAACTGACTCGTGGTGTGTCAGTAATTTAGTTAACTTGATAACCTAGATTGGACTGCTGCTCAAGGTTCTCATAATGAAACTGACTCGTGGTGTGTCGGTAATTTACTTAATTTGATAAGCTAGATTGGACTGCTGTTCAAGATTCTGATAATGAAACTGACTCGTGGTGTGTCAGTAATTTACTTGACTTGATAACCAAGATTGGACTGATGTTCAAGATTCTGATAATTATATAAGAGATACTGACTTGTGGTGTGTCAGTTATTTACTTAACTTGATAACCTAGATTGGACTGCTGCACAAGATTCTGATAATTAAACTGACTCTTGGTGTGTTGGTAATTTACTTAACTTGATAACCTAGATTGGACTGCTGTTCAAGATTCTGATAATTAAACTGACTCGTGGTGTGTCGGTAATTTACTTAACTTGATAACCTAGATTGGACTGCTGCTCAAGATTCTGATAATGAAACTGACTCGTGGTGTGTCAGCTATTTACTTAACTTGATAACCTTGATTGGACTGCTACTGAAGATTCTGATAGTTATATAAGAGATACTGACTCGTGGTGTGTCAGTTATTTACTTAACTTGATAACCTAGATTGGACTGTGCACAAGATTCTGATAATTAAACTGACTTGTAGTGTGTCGGTAATTTACTTAACTTGATAACCTAGATTTGACTGATGTTCAAGATTCTGATAATTATATAAGAGATACTGACTCGTGGTGTGTCGGTAATTTACTTAACTTGATAACCTAGATTTGACTGATGTTCAAGATTCTGATAATTATATAAGAGATACTAACTCGTGGTGTGTCAGTTATTTACTTAGCTTGATAACCTAGATTGGACTGCTGTTCAAGATTCTGATAATTAAACTGACTCGTGGTGTGTTGGTAATTTACTGAACTTGATAACCTAGATTGGACTGCTGTTCAAGATTCTGATAATTAGACTGACTCGTGGTGTGTCGGTAATTTACTTAACTTGATAACCTAGATTGGACTGATGTTCAAGATTCTGATAATTATATCAGAGATACTGTCTCGTGATATGTCGGTTATTTACTTTACTTGATAACCTAGATTGGACTGCTGTTCAAGAGTTGATATTTAAACTGACTCGTGGTGTGTCAGTAATTTATTTAACTTGATAACCTAGATTGGACTGCTGCTCAAGATTCTGATAATGAAACTGACTCGTGGTGTGTCAGCTATTTACTTAACTTGATAACCTAGATTGGACTGCTTTTTAATATTCTGATAATTAAACTGACTCGTGGTGTGTCAGTAATTTACTTAACTTGATAACCTAGATGGGATTGATGTTCAAGATTCTGATAATTATATAAGAGATATTGACTCGTGGTGTGTCGGTTATTTACTTGATAACTTAAATTGGACTGCTGCTCAAGATTCTAATAATGAAACTGAGTCGTGGTTTGTCGGTTATTTACTGAGCTTGATAACCTAGATTGGACTGCTGTTCAAGTTTCTGATAATTAAACTGACTCGTGGTGTGTCGGTAATTTACTTAACTTGATAACCTAGAATGGACTGCTGCTCAAGATTCTGATAATGAAACTGACTCGTGGTGTGTCGGTAATTTACTGCACTTGATAACCTAGTTTGGACTGCTGCTCAAGATTCTGATAATGAAACTGACTTGTGGTGTGTCAGCTACAGCTATTTACTTAACTTGATAACCTAGATTGGACTGCTGCTCAAGATTCTGATAATGAAACTGACTCGTGGTGTGTCGGTAATTTACTTAACTTGATAACCTAGTTTTGACTGATGTTCAAGATTCTGATAATTATATAAGAGATACTAACTCGTGGTGTGTCAGTTATTTACTTGGCTTGATAACCTAGATTGGACTGCTGTTCAAGATTCTGATAATTAAACTGACTCGTGGTGTGTTAGTAATTTACTTAACTTGATAACCTAGATTGGACTGCTGTTCGAGATTCTGATAATTAGACTGACTCGTGGTGTGTCGGTAATTTACTTAACTTGATAACCTAGATTGGACTAATGTTCAAGATTCTAATAATTATATCAGAGATACTGTCTCGTGATGTGTCGGTTATTTACTTTACTTGATAACCTAGATTGGACTGCTGTTCAAGATTCTGATATTTAAACTGACTCGTGGTGTGTCAGTAATTTATTTAACTTGATAACCTAGATTGGACTGCTGCTCAAGATTCTGATAATGAAACTGACTCGTGGTGTGTCAGCTATTTACTTAACTTGATAACCTAGATTGGACTGCTGTTCAAGTTTCTGATAATTAAACTGACTCGTGGTGTGTCGGTAATTTACTTAAGTTGATAACGTAGAATGGGCTGCTGCTCAAGATTCTGATAATGAAACTGACTCGTGGTGTGTCGGTAATTTACTTAACTTGATAACCTAGATTGGACTGCTGCTCAAGATTCTGATAATGAAACTGACTTGTGGTGTGTCAGCTACAGCTATTTACTTAACTTGATAACCTAGATTGGACTGCTGCTCAAGATTCTGATATTTAAACTGACTCGTGGTGTGTCAGCTATTTACTTAACTTGATAACCTAGATTCGACTGCTGCTCAAGATTCTGATATTTAAACTGACTCGTGGTGTGTCAGTAATTTATTTAACTTGATAACCTAGATTGGACTGCTGCACAAGATTCTGATAATTAAACTGACTCGTGGTGTGTTGGTAATTTACTTAACTTGATAACCTAGATTGGACTGCTGTTCAAGATTCTGATAATTAAACTGACTCGTGGTGTGTCGGTAATTTACTTAACTTGATAACCTAGATTGGACTGATGCTCAAGATTCTGATAATGAAACTGACTCGTGGTGTGTCAGCTATTTACTTAACTTGATAACCTTGATTGGACTGCTACTGAAGATTCTGATAGTTATATAAGAGATACTGACTGGTGGTGTGTCAGTTATTTACTTAACTTGATAACCTAGATTGGACTGCTGCACAAGATTCTGATAATTAAACTGACTCGTGGTGTGTCGGTAATTTACTGAACTTGATAACCTAGATTGGACTGATGTTCAAGATTCTGATAATTATATAAGAGATACTGACTCGTGGTGTGTCGGTAATTTACTTAACTTGATAACCTAGATTTGACTGCTGTTCAAGATTCTGATAATTAAACTGACTCGTGGTGTGTTGGTAATTTACTTAACTTGATAACCTAGATTGGACTTCTGTTCAAGATTCTGATAATTAGACTGACTCGTGGTGTGTCGGTAATTTACTTAACTTGATAACCTAGATTGGACTGATGTTCAAGATTCTGATAATTATATAAGAGATACTGACTTGTGGTGTGTCAGTTATTTACTTAACTTGATAACCTAGATTGGACTGCTGCACAAGATTCTGATAAATAAACTGACTCTTGGTGTGTCGGTAATTTACTTAACTTGATAACCTAGATTGGACTGCTGTTCAAGATTCTGATAATTATATAAGAGATACTGACTTGTGGTATGTCAGTTATTTACTTAACTTGATAACCTAGATTGGACTGCTGCACAAGATTCTGATAATTAAACTGACTCTTGGTGTGTTGGTAATTTACTTAACTTGATAACCTAGATTGGACTGCTGTTCAAGATTCTGATAATTAAACTGACTCGTGGTGTGTTGGTAATTTACTTAACTTGATAACCTAGATTGGACTGCTGCTCAAGATTCTGATAATGAAACTGACTCATGGTGTGTCAGCTATTTACTTAACTTGATAACCTTGATTGGACTGCTACTGAAGATTCTGATAGTTATATAAGAGATACTGACTCGTGGTGTGTCAGTTATTTACTTAACTTGATAACCTAGATTGGACTGCTGCACAAGATTCTGATAATAAAACTGACTCGTGGTGTGTCGGTAATTTACTTAACTTGATAACCTAGATTTGACTGATGTTCAAGATTCTGATCATTATATAAGAGATACTGACTCGTGGTGTGTCGGTAATTTACTTAACTTGATAACCTAGATTGGACTGCTGCACAAGATTCTGATAATTAAACTGACTCATGGTGTGTCAGTAATTTATTTAACTTGATAACCTAGATTGGACTGCTGCTCAAGATTCTGATAATGAAACTGACTCGTGGTGTGCCAGCTATTTACTTAACTTGATAACCTAGATTGGACTGCTGTTTAATATTCTGATAATTAAACTGACTCGTGGTGTGTCAACTATTTACTTAACTTGATAACCTAGATTGGACTGCTGCTCAAGATTCTGATAATTAAACTGACTCGTGGTGTGTCAGCTATTTACTTAGCTTGATAACCTAGATTGGACTGCTGTTCAAGATTCTGATAATTAAACTGACTCGTGGTGTGTCAGTAATTTGCTTAACTTGATAACCTAGATTGGACTGCTGTTCAAGATTCTGATAATTAAACTGACTCGTGGTGTGTCAGTAATTTGCTTAACTTGATAACCTAGATTGGACTGCTTTTTAATATTCTGATAATTAAACTGACTCGTGGTGTGTCAGTAATTTAGTTAACTTGATAACCTAGATTGGACTGCTGCTCAAGGTTCTCATAATTAAACTGACGTCGTGGTGTGTCGGTAATTTACTTAATTTGATAAGCTAGATTGGACTGCTGTTCAAGATTCTGATAATGAAACTGACTCGTGGTGTGTCAGTAATTTACTTAACTTGATAACCTAGATTGGACTGATGTTCAAGATTCTGATAATTATATAAGAGATACTGACTTGTGGTGTGTCAGTTATTTACTTAACTTGATAACCTAGATTGGACTGCTGCACAAGATTCTGATAATTAAACTGACTCGTGGTGTGTCGGTAATTTACTTAACTTGATAACCTAGATTGGACTGCTGCTCAAGATTCTGATAATGAAACTGACTCGTGGTGTGTCAGCTATTTACTTAACTTGATAACCTTGATTGGACTGCTACTGAAGATTCTGATAGTTATATAAGAGATACTGACTCGTGGTGTGTCAGTTATTTACTTAACTTGATAACCTAGATTGGACTGCTGCACAAGATTCTGATAATTAAACTGACTCGTGGTGTGTCAGTAATTTACTTAACTTGATAACCTAGATTGGACTGCTTTTTAATATTCTGATAATTAAACTGACTCGTGGTGTGTCAGTAATTTAGTTAACTTGATAACCTAGATTGGACTGCTGCTCAAGGTTCTCATAATTAAACTGACTCGTGGTGTGTCGGTAATTTACTTAATTTGATAAGCTAGATTGGACTGCTGTTCAAGATTCTGATAATGAAACTGACTCGTGGTGTGTCAGTAATTTACTTAACTTGATAACCTAGATTGGACTGATGTTCAAGATTCTGATAATTATATAAGAGATACTGACTTGTGGTGTGTCAGTTATTTACTTAACTTGATAACCTAGATTGGACTGCTGCACAAGATTCTGATAATTAAACTGACTCTTGGTGTGTTGGTAATTTACTTAACTTGATAACCTAGATTGGACTGCTGTTCAAGATTCTGATAATTAAACTGACTCGTGGTGTGTCAGTAATTTACTTAACTTGATAACCTAGATTGGACTGATGCTCAAGATTCTGATAATGAAACTGACTCGTGGTGTGTCAGCTATTTACTTAACTTGATAACCTTGATTGGACTGCTACTGAAGATTCTGATAGTTATATAAGAGATACTGACTCGTGGTGTGTCAGTTATTTACTTAACTTGATAACCTAGATTGGATTGCTGCACAAGATTCTGATAATTATATAAGAGATACTGACTTGTGGTGTGTCAGTTATTTACTTAACTTGATAACCTAGATTGGACTGCTGCACAAGATTCTGATAATTAAACTGACTATCGGTGTGTTGGTAATTTACTTAACTTGATAACCTAGATTGGACTGCTGTTCAAGATTTCTGATAATTAAACTGACTCGTGGTGTGTCAGTAATTTACTTAACTTGATAACCTAGATTGGACTGATGCTCAAGATTCTGATAATGAAACTGACTCGTGGTGTGTCAGCTATTTACTTAACTTGATAACCTTGATTGGACTGCTACTGAAGATTCTGATAGTTATATAAGAGATACTGACTCGTGGTGTGTCAGTTATTTACTTAACTTGATAACCTAGATTGGATTGCTGCACAAGATTCTGATAATTAAACTGACTCGTGGTGTGTCGGTAATTTACTTAACTTGATAACCTAGATTGGACTGCTTTTTAATATTCTGATAATTAAACTGACTCGTGGTGTGTCAGTAATTTAGTTAACTTGATAACCTAGATTGGACTGCTGCTCAAGGTTCTCATAATTAAACTGACTCGTGGTGTGTCGGTAATTTAGTTAATTTGATAAGCTAGATTGGACTGCTGTTCAAGATTCTGATAATGAAACTGACTCGTGGTGTGTCAGTAATTTACTTAACTTGATAACCTAGATTGGACTGATGTTCAAGATTCTGATAATTATATGAGAGATACTAACTCGTGGTGTGTCGGTAATTTACTTAACTTGATAACCTAGATTGGACTGCTGCACAAGATTCTGATAATTAAACTGACTCGTGGTGTGTCGGTAATTTACTTAACTTGATAACCTAGATTGGACTGCTTTTTAATATTCTGATAATTAAACTGACTCGTGGTGTGTCAGTAATTTAGTTAACTTGATAACCTAGATTGGACTGCTGCTCAAGGTTCTCGTAATTAAACTGACTCGTGGTGTGTCGGTAAATTACTTAATTTGATAAGCTAGATTGGACTGCTGTTCAAGATTCTGATAATGATACCTGACTTGTGGTGTGTCAGTAATTACTTAACTTGAAACCTAGATTGGACTGATGTTCAAGATTCTGATAATTATATAAGAGATACTGACTTGTGGTGTGTCATTTATTTACTTAACTTGATAACCTAGATTGGACCTGCTGCACAAGATTCTGATAATTAAACTGACTCTGGTGTGTCGGTAATTTACTTAACTTGATAACCTAGATTGGACTGCTGTTCACGATTCTGATAATTAAACTGACTCGTGGTTGTGTCGGTAATTACTTAATGTGATAAGCTAGATTGGACTGCTGTTCAAGATTCTGATAATGAAACTGACTCGTGGTGTGTCAGTAATTTACTTAACTTGATAACCTTGATTGGACTGCTACTGAAGATTCTGATAGTTATATAAGAGATACTGACTGGTGGTGTGTCAGTTATTTACTTAACTTGATAACCTAGATTGGACTGCTGCACAAGATTCTGATAATTAAACTGACTCGTGGTGTGTTGGTAATTTACTTAACTTGATAACCTAGATTTGACTGATGTTCAAGATTCTGATAATTATATAAGAGATACTGACTCGTGATGTGTCGGTAATTTACTTAACTTGATAACCTAGATTTGTCTGATGTTCAAGATTCTGA